>CM031242.1:236881600-237254100 GCA_018340775.1 Taxus wallichiana var. yunnanensis
AATAGAATTGTGTGGATTACACTCGCACTACTGGGATGATTCTTGAAATATTTTTATATACCTGAGTTTGAGCAGAAGAGCATTAGCACACTTTGAATGACATTAAGCAAGGTACATGCAATGAGAGTGTATGAGAGTATGATGCACATTTCAAAACCATTTTATCTAAGTTATCTTATGATATTCATCCAATCCAACATGCTTAATGGTTCGTTGGAGGACTGATCAAACATTTTAAAAGGGTGCTCTAACACAAAAAGTATACAAACTTGCATGAGGCCCTTGAAGTAGATCATCCCATTGAGGTAGTGGGGAGTGTAGACATAGGAGTGAGCCCATTTTTGGACTCCCAGTTTGCAGAAATGAAAAAATAGTTAGAGAAATTATTAGCTAACTCGGCACATGAAATGCGCAATGGAATTTGGTGTAAAATTGTGAGGTAGAAGGTAATACTAAGGATAGTTGTCCTCGGAATTCAAAGCATGCCATGTTGCTAGACTGAGACTGTTACTTGGATCATGATTTAAGTAGGTTTCCCGTTGTAACATGCGATAAGAAAGAATGTGTCTTATTACTACAAGAATTACATGTATACCACTCATGATACTGAGAATTATATGTTGATTGATAAAATTCATAATGCCATCGATACTATTATAAGTCAAACTAGTTTTACAAACAATTCAAAGGCAAAAGGTAAACATCATGATCATGATCACAATGAAGGGTGATTTTATAGAGGCCTTGATAGAGGTCAAGGATATCGTGGAGTGTTTAGAAGCCAAGGTCATGGTGGTGGAAGAAGTGAATTTACTAGTGGAGAGTGTTATACATATGGTTCCCATGATCACTACAAGTATGAATTCCTTTAGAACATTGTTTGTTCTTTTTGCGAAAAGAAGCATAGTTATTAAAAATGCCTAGACTTATATGAATGTTTGAGTAAGAAGAAAAATCAAGACAAGGGAGAAGGAATGGTTAGAGTTTAATGTGTCATGGAATATATGTGGATGCATAAGTTACCACTGGATCCTAAGTTAATACCTATGAAGATTACTACACAAAGTTGAGGTTACACGAGCTAGAGATGTTCAAAGCGAAGCCTTCCATTACAAAGGAGGACATTTTACATGAAAAGTATCTAGATCCAATGCATAAGAAGGAGGTTTATCAATGGACCATGGATGTCATTAGAAATTTGTATGGTGAGATACAATGTTTGAAAGAAAAGTCATGAAAGTTAGAGCAAAGAAAGCAACTGAGCTCTATTAGACAAATGTTGATGATTTAAAGGAGGTTTACATGATGATGTGATAAGATAACATCATTCCTTTGTTGGGAATTTGTTAAAGGGTAACATTCCATGTGTTATTATTAAGCATGCGAGACAAATTTTGCATGCTAACCTCCCTCCTTATAGCCTTGATTATTAAAAGGAGACCACTCTAAATGTTGTTGTTGATGGCTAGATTTTGAGTAATATTTTGATTCATATATGTGTAGAATTGACCGTACTCACTTTGGATGTATGGATTCACATGGGTAGACCACCATTTCATTAATCTTCAAATGTGTTGTTTATGGAAAAAATACTAAAGCAATGCCTATTGGAGTTTTGAAAGATGCTAGTATTACTATTCAAGGAGCTAAGTTTACTTTGGAGATTTTTAAGTCTTGGCACTTCTTAAGGTAGACTGCTTTCTAGCCTTGCTTGCGTTCCCTAGTGTTATGAAAATAATGTTGATCTACACTTTAAAAAAGGATAAATAAGTGTTGAGAACAAAGAAGAGCGCATCATCATTCCTTTAGCAGATGGAAAAGCTACACCATATGTGGATCCCTTGAGTGAAGAAGATTTAAATAGAATTTATATGTGTACCATACGAGATCTAGAATTACTTGATCCATCAAAGGAAGGATTTATCCAAAGGGGATGATGCATAGTCCATGAGTGATAATACAAGTGTTGCATGTGACAATTGGGAACATGAAACTTATGAAATGATTTGGCATGAAGTGAGAAGTGAAACTATGTGTGTAAGAAGGCCATGTTTTGTTAGGCATTTAGGAAGCAACCAAGTACCAAGGTACAATGTCAAGGAAATCTTGAGGTATTCCTATAAGATATGGAAGTTTAATGGATAGATCAAGTTGAAAGAAGGAATATGTTAGTATCTACTCTACATGGGATGACAACGCGCTAGTGGGTGGTACTCAAGTATATTATTTTGGAGTGGTGAGAATTGAAAGTCTCCTTATCTACTCGATTTGTTTGGATCAATGCACCTACTCGTCTCTATGCATTTCATGGTAATGATCTTGATCAGTACCCATGTTCAATAGTGTTAGATAATTTAGACAGAGGGGAAGGAAGCTTTACCACCTTCATTGTGGGTCTACAAGCTCTATTTCACCTTATAAGGATACAAACATTCATGGTATGCCTATGTGGAGTTGAATAGAGAAACAAGGAATTGATAAATATTTACTATAAGTATGATGAAAACCTTTGACTCTTTTTCTAATAAACCTCTAGTGAATGAGGAATTATAGGATATGAAGAATTTGACTATGAGAGATAGTGCAAAGGCCGAGGATATCCTTCAAGAGTTTTTAGGTGACTCGGACACTGAGGTGTGCTTTGAAGAAGAAGAAACAAATGTAAAATTACTTGGGTGTGCTTGACTAGAAAGAGAAAAAGGGAAAGATGGTCTATTTCATTGATGATGAAGAAGTGGAGAATCTAGATGTTAAGCATACAAAGGGTACACGTGAGGTCTTAAACAATGTAGATAATAAGGTGCACACCTACCATGAGCCTATGAAAACTAATAAGGTAAACATCGGAATGGATGTTGAACCTAAGGAGGCCATCATTAGAGATTATTGGTCTAACTCGAGGTTTCTAAGTTAATTAAGATGTTAAGTGACTTCTAGGACCTATTCCTTAGAGGCTATTGTGAGTTAAAGGGGGTACATGAACCTTTGGGAAAGATGAGGATCAAACTAAAGGAGGGTACATGCCCAATTAGGAAGAGGCCTTATGAGATGAACCCTAACCTACGCGTTAAGGTAAAATAAGAAATTGACAAGATGTTGAATTCTAGAATCATTAACCCCATTGAAGAGTTTGAATGGATTAGTCCTATGGTGATTAGTGTAAATAAATATGGTAGAATAAAAATTTGTGTGGATTATGGGGATTTAAATGCTTCATGTGTAATTGATCCCTTTCCCACACCATTTACTAAATAAATCTTAGAAGGAATTGCAAGGTTTGAGATCTACTCCTTCACCGATGGATTTTATGGATACTGTACATACCTAAAATTTTGGGGTACTTGACCACGAACAACATAACACGTACCAATGATGATACAGTCTCCTCGCAAGGTGTTTGGGATCCGAAAAGCTCTCTAAACATGTGTTAACATCCCGCATGCCCGGTTTAGCCCCTGCATCCTTTATTTTTCTCTTTTTTCCTCTTTTCATGACCTTTTTCTCTTCAAGATTCTGAAACCACCACCCCGCCTCGGCGGTGGTCTCGTGACCGTCGCCTTGATCGGGATGGCGGTCCCAGAATCGCCACCCTACTCGAGAGCAGCGGTCTCACACGCATTTTATAGAAAGCTCTTTTAACACGACTCACGTAAATTCAACATTTCACCAGCTTTTTTTTACCACCATAAGCTTGCATTTATGATTCTGGTTCCCTAGAATAGTGTTTTGCCATTGTTTATAGTTTAAGAGTTCAAATTGGTTTTTACCTTGGGTAAATCCAAATGCTATAAATAGATGGCTTGTGCTCAAGCAAATGGCCCCTCAAATTTGCCTCTGAATTTCTCTTTGCAATAGATTTAGTTTTCATTTTGCTTAGAATTCGTAGTTTCATTCATTGCATGCCTTGTTAGTATTGTTTTGCTGTTAAGAAGCCACATATCCATCTTGTGTAAGTGCTGCTGTTATTTCATCCAATCCATTGGAATAGGATAGTCTGTTTATCAATAGGAAGCCATTAAAGTTGTAGGTTTTGCTTCTCAAACAACATAGTTTTAGGTTCTAGACATTTTATGCCGCATGACTCGCAATAGATCCCGCTAGGAATTGCATAAGCCAAGCTCTGTACTCTTGTGCTATCCCTCTCCTACTCGCATTGTATTCAGTCTTGTATTATAAAGTTGTCCCTTGTTCTAATATCTACTTCTATTGATGCAAGCATTACACGCTTTTCTGGATCCATGTGAGTACGAAAGAACGAGGAGATCACACTGAGGGGATAAAATCACACACACCATCGGATTCGCCACTGTTCTGCAGAATCCAGGTTCTAGCTTTCAAATTTCTAAATTAGAAGCATATCAAATAGAGTAGCTAATCATTTCATTTTAGTCAATTTTACTTTCGATATTTCCAGGGAAGATGTGGGGATTGATAGTTTCTGAGAGACTATGATTCATTCCTCACTTTTGAGGTAGGATCGAGAGTCTTGCAAATAGATTAGATCAATTATTTCGTTATTTAGAATAGATTTACAACTGCACAGACAAATAGCTATACTCGGTTATCTTGTTTGTTTTAAATTGTTATCTTAGCTATCAATTTCTAGATGTATTAAATTAGTTTCTCTTCTAAATCCATTCCAATAGTTCATCAAAAATAAAAAAATAGAGAAATCATATACACTATAGATATATTTCACGTAGTTAAAATTTGATTTGTTGCACTTAGATTTACATTATTGCCTTATATGACAATCACGGGACCTAGGGAGCCCAGAGAATACGTATTTGAGCCAATCGTGCCTCAACCCAATCTCATCACAACAATAGTTGACATAGACCAGAATCTTAGAATCCAAGTCTTCCAAACAACAACAGACTTACAACAGATCAGCTCTCAGTTGAGGGGATTAAACATAGAAGACAATCAAGCGCATATGTTTTGGTCAAATCAGCCAAATTATAGATTACCCTAGAAAAATATCCACATGACTGTAGAAGGGCTTAAAAGAGAGAAAACGTTTGGTTGTGATCCTTTGGTCCCATAGCCAGATGCAGGAGACATTCTCACAGACATAGATACTAACCTAAGAATTCAGGTTGTAAGAACACCTGTGAGGTACTCTGAGAAGATCGCATAGCTATTAATTTTGAATATAGAGGCTGAGAAAGCATATGATTATTGGATACTAGGGATCAGGGACTGAATTCATACATGACCATAGTAGGACCGCAACAACCAAGAGTCTACGGTTGCGATCCACAAATCCCGCAACCCAACGAATCCGTAAGTGAATCAGACATAGACACTGGCCTATGCACACTAGTATTCAGATCTACTCCACTTCCACCTATCATCATCACACAATTATCCTTGTTAGATATAGCGGCTAACAAAGCTAAAGAATTCTGGACTAGGCCAGAGAACCGCCCATAAAAACAACTACATCCATCATCCACTCTATGACCCTGTCTAGAGACATACACGAAACTATCCCAGGCCATTTTCCATGTATCCCACAACCTATAGACCGAATCATGCCAGAGCTCAATATTGATTAGAGCCTTCGAGCAGTCATCCTTGCTGATCGATCTATCACACCAGTTTAGGTTAGGAGGGCCTTCTTTGCCTTAGATTCACAATTTCCACTAGTGCACGTCGAAGACATCATATTGCCTAACTAGTTTGTCTACATCCCACGCATATCCCATCCCCACCGGCTGTCTCGGCATGACCTCGGGAGGTCGGGTGCGAGGAAGAGTTACTTGCAGATTCCCAAGCTCGCTTGTCACTTTTCCGTCGTACAAAATTGGTGAACCCGACGTGAACTTTCTACCTTCTGATTTGGAGTCAGATTTGTACTACCTCATCAGTTTTCACCATCACCTTCACTCCTTCCCATTATTTCTGTGGGTATTCATATACCCCCCGAATATGTCGAGATTTGATGTGTATGGCAAGACCCTCTTGGGTCTTGAGGCATACTATGCCCAACAAAATAGGCAATCATCACCCTCACTCTCAGTATGGGGTGACAACTACTCAACTAACCAGTTGTCAACACAAACTCCAAGGATCAGATATAACTCATCTTTTCAAACTGAGGAGTTAGATCAGCTCGCTCAAACACAACAAACAGAGCCTTCAGGCTCGAATAATATGATGTTCACCAGAGAATCTGGTTCATCTCCTCAGGTGCTGCTTAGACCACAAATTAGTAGACAATCAGACCCATACCTGGTTTTAGATGATGAACAGTCAATACGTTATCCCAGGAATGAACAACACTCTCGGAGTATGTACCCACCTATAGGGAGTTTACAAACACAACCCGAGGCCTCTTTTCAAGAAAATACCTCTATACCACTGCATATAGGAAATACCCTCGAAGAAACTTGGCAAGACAATGGTCAGTTCATAGCAGGGTATCATAGACCTATACAACATCAGAATATACAACAAACGCCACCAAGGAAAAATATCGTGACTTCACCATATGAAGTCATTTCGACTTTAGTAGAAAAAGTTAGGGGATTAGAACTTGCCCAAGCAAGTCAAAATTCTCAATTCATGCAAGGTGAAGTTCCAATCCCCCACACCATCCTAGCCAAGTAGACCTCCTCACAGGAATAGGCACGTTAGGCATGCCTCCTCAGTATTCACAACAAACGCCAACTAGACCCACCATCTCTAACACCGTTCCTCCCGGTCTAGTGCAAAACAATCCATTCCTGGACAATACCCCGTCATACTTAAACATGTACTCCAAATCACCACAAGGGGATATGTTCTCCTCTCCTGGCATGTTTTCTCAAACACAGGTGTTTCCTTATGCCCCTACCAATGCATACGCTATGCCATATCAACAACCCATTCCACCACCACTCCCTCAGCAAGCACCATCAATGGTCGAAACCTATGTGATAGGGACTTATTCAGAATATTTGAAAGAGCCCTTAGACTTCACCATACGAAGCGTCATGCTTCCAAGACCCCTTCCTGATTTACCCAAGTACAAAGGTGAGGGAGATCCGAATGCACATATCAAGGCTTACGCTACAGCCATACGAGAACTACTCCCTTGGGATGGGGTTGTTGCTAAAATATTCCCCAAAAATTTGGAAGGCATCGCTCTCGATTGGTATTATAGAATACCTGAGGCTTCCATCCATTCATTTAAACAACTCGCTTCGAGTTCAATAAGGCATTTGACATGAACAAACCGTTGAGAACATGAATCGGGATTTCTTACACATTAAGCAGGAACATAATGAATATGTCACTCATTTCATCCAGAGATGGCATATAGTTCTTTATTCTTGAGCCAGTGCTCCAAATATGGACCAAATGGAACTATGTGATTTATTCCTTCATTCTCTCAGTAGAGAAGTAAAGGAAGAAGTCCAAAAGTTCCCACTAAGGACTTACGATGAAGTACTTGAGAGCGCTCTCCGAATAGATCAAGCGGCAATAGATAGTGGTCATAAGACATATGGAACAAACGGGAGGTTAATCACCTCTAGCCAGAACACTACAACTTATCCTACTACCACGAATGTCAATCAAGGACCTAAAATCCTTAACAAAAATCGCAGGGTGACAACAGATGGAGTAACCGATCAGCCTAAAAAGGTAAATACTGTGAATACTTCACCACCAATGAACAATCAACGAAACAACAACTTTACCCCAACAATCAATACAGTGGATTTTAATCATCCTCAACAACAACAACAACAACAACAGGAAATCCCACACAGGGTCTAAGCCAAAACTCAATTGGTTATCAAAACCAGAATCAAAACCAGAAACAACAAATGCAAAACTTTAATCCTAATAGGCAACGGTTTGATCAGAGTTTTAGGCCACAATATACACCAAACCAACAAACCAGGAATTACAATCCCAATTCATATTGTGGTTTCCACAAAATTCGAGGTCATGACACTAGAACGTGTCGTGACTACAATAAATTCATGCAACGTTTGCCAGAGGAACAAAGACAATTCTTCACAGATATGTTCTTGGCAGATCCTGTGTCACCACCACCAAACACGCTCACAGGGGTAGTTTCCCCTCAGAATGCTCCCCTCAAGATCTTTAATGATCCACTCCCAAATCACGATAACAATAGGCTAAGTCTAAATGGGACAAACAAAAGCATAATGATGGGAAACAATGATCATGAAGCCTCGACTTCACTAAATCCATCAGTTGCGCCACAATTAGGAAGTCAAAGACCCAAGATAGTCGGTTTAGTAGAATTAGATGCCGAACTACCCATCAAAGCTATAACAAGAACACGAGAGTATTTCTCTCAGCCAAGCCCAAGTCACCTGCCAGGAACAGATAAGATCCAACAAATAGTAGAAAAACCCATAGGTGCCTATGATTTAATTAGCGACCTAACAAAAACCTTCTCGCACATTTCATTTTTGGACTTACTGAAGAATTCTCCTACCCACAGGGCTGCTCTTCTAGAGGCATTAGGTTTAGGTCATCTAATTAACATCACTCCACCTCCCGAAACACAAGTGAACCATGTAGACTTTGATATCCACCCTCCGGGGCAGCCGGATAAGGATGTCAAATTCATATTCGAAATAAATAAAATGCCTACAGATGTTGAGATTGCACACCGAGGTGATCCAACCTTACACTTACAAGTATGGGTTTATAATAACTACGTGAAACGAGCAATGATTGATGATGGGGCAGCAGTTAACATAGTCCCCTTCTCTTTCCTTCAAAAACTAGGATATGGGGAAACAAATTGTTCCACGACTCAAAATACATTGAGAGGCTATGATAGCCTTAAGGCCACTTCGATTGGGACTATAATACTACCAGTCACCTTAGGACCCAAAACAATCCTGACTGAGTTTTATATTATAGATCGGGAAACTAACTATAATATGATCCTCAGCCGACCATGGATACACCGTATGAAGGCAATCCCTTCTACGTTATTCCAAGAAGTAAGATTCTTACATCTAGGAAAGGTGTTTGTAGCCAAAGGTGATCCAAAGCCATTCGATATACACCTAGCTGACTTAAAGAAAAGACCAGGTGTGCACTCGAATTTGAACTTCCAACAAACCAACTTAATAAACCCACTGACGCAAAACCAGAGGAAAAGTTGGTACCTACAACAGATCTTGAGACTATGAGTCTAGTCAAGACAATCCCAGCCTCAAAAGATGAGGCTAACATTGTAGAAACGGTATCATTAGGAACTACTGCAAAAATTGTTGAATTGCTAGAACAAGATCTACCAATGTTCTTACCATTTGATTCTGTAGGCATGGGATATTCCCTAGGTGTTGGTTCTCTTCCAACAGAGTATCTCTGTATGGTGGAAGTAGAATGCACAATCACAACAAATATCCCAGTGTCCATATTCCCAGCTAAATATTGGAAACTCCATTTTGATGGAGCTAGATGCTGTTATGGAGCGGGGCGGTGTAATGTTTACTTCCCTAAAATAAAAGTCCTACCATTCACCTTCAAACTAAATTTTGAATGTACAAAAACAACACCGAGTACGAAGCCCTCCACCTTGGCCTCATTTTAGCCAAGAGGATCGGTGTTAATAACATCAGGGTGTTAGGAGACTCACAATTGGTAGCAAACCAAGTCTCTGAGATATATGAAACAAAAGCCGAGCACTTACAGCTTTACAAAACAACTGTATTAGATCCAAGCAAGGAGTTTGACTTCATATCAATTGAAGCAATCCCACGAGAACACAATCTTCTCGCCAATTCTATAAAGAACCTCAAAGATCATGCTTTTCTACAAACAAGTAAGTTAGAGGATACCCGTTTCATGGTATCCCTTCGTGATGAACCATTGATAAAAACAATAAAAATTCTCTTTTAAATGGAAATGAAAACAAATATACTATCCTAGATAACATTGATAGTGATATGGCCACTCTGAATTACTTAAACGCCTATGCGGCATTACATCTCTCCTATCATATGATAGATTTTTCTTTAATCCCACATTCATCTTCCTACTTCGGAAATCCCATGATGGAGCTTCCCTCGCAAATGGAACCTAGCATATACACAGTAGAAAATGGGGATGATTTGGATTTACCTCTAGCCCCACCTGAGTTTGAAGAAGGTAATGCCTCTTTAATCGAAGAAATAATTGATGTTAACATCGAATGGAGGATGAACCAAAGATCTTGAAACTAGGATCCTCGTTAACCCCGGAAGAAGTAGAAATACACACTCAGATCCTCAAGGAACATCAGAAGGCTTTTGCATTTAATTATAAAGAAATGATAGGCATTGCACCACACATTGCGGTACACAATCTCATCACTAAATCAGATGCAAAACCGATTAAACAAAAATCAAGACCCATGAAACCTAAGGTAGCTCTCATGGTGAAAGAGGAAGTAATAAAACTCCTCCAAGTAGGATTCATCAAACCAGTCGATTACTCTCAATGGGTATCTAATATCGTTCCTGTTCTAAAAAGAATGGGAAGATACGCATCTGCATAGATTTTCTGAGACATTAACAAAGCGTGTCCTAAGGACGACTTCCCATTACCATCCATAGATGTCATTGTTGATGCAACAACTAGATTTGAACTCTTGTCTCTCATGGATGGATTCTCGGGATACAATCAAATCAGAATATCTAAACAAGACCAAGCTAAAACCACGTTTATAACTCCTTGGGGAACCTATTGCTACGCTGTTATGCCATTCGGTCTCAAGAACGCTGGCGCCACATACCAGTGAGCTATGACGTATATATTTCATGATCTAATTCATAAAATTGTGGAATCCTACGTAGATGACTTGTTGGCTAAGGCCAAGAAGTGTTGTGACCACCCGGAGGTGCTCCGCGTCATTCTTTCACGTCTAATAGAATACGGAGTCATGCTAAATCCAGAGAAATGCATCTTTGGTGTAACAGGAGGAAAGCTCGTAGGTTACATCATATCATCACGAGGGATAGATGTTGATCCAACCAAAATTTGGGTTGTCGTTGAAATGGTCCCACGTTCGAATGAATTTGGAATCAGGTCATTTCTTAGAAAACTTGGTGCAATCCAGAGATTCATCCTGACTTAAGCTTTGCCATCCATCCAATCAACAATCTGCTCAAGAAAGATTATAGTATTGATTGGACCAAGACTACAATGAAGCTTTTGATGCAGTTAAGCGTTTCCTATTATCACCACCTATGCTAATGCCACCTAAGCTAGACCACCTGTTAATTTTATATTCACGAGCTACCGATGTCTCACTGGCCTATATGTTGGCCCAAGAGGACGATGACAAGAGAGAGTGCATGATTTATTTCATTAGTCGAACATTACTTGACTATGAAACACGTTATACACAGGCAGAATGAGAATGCCTTGCCATAGTCTTTGCTACTAAATGCTTAAGACACTATATGTTGAATCAAGAAACAAGGGTCATGGTAAAAACGAACCATTTACAAAATTTCCTCACACAAGGGTCCTTGTCTAAGAAGGCTGGACGTTTTATAACCTTAATGGGGGAATTTGAATTAACATTTGTAAATCAGAAATCCGTTAAGGGACAAATCATCGCGGATTGGTTAGCTGATAACCCATTAGACGGAGGTGATCTAGTAAATATAGACTTTCTTGATGAGTGCGTATACTACATTGAAACCAAACCTCCTATCTCTGAGTGTCCCTGGTATACCGACATTATTAATTATATCATGGACCATACATATCTAGAAGGGGCTACACCGCAACAAAGAAGGCAATTACGCATTATTGCAGCCAAATACGTCATTATAGAGCAAGTGCTCTATCAGAAAAGCATTTGATGAAATGCTCCTAAGATAAGTCAACACAGAAGAATCCAAGAAGATTCTCTAAGAATCTCACAAAGGAATGTGTGGAGGCCACTTCGTGGCCATGCCACTACTACAAAATACATCGAATGGGCTATTTCTGGCCCACTCTAGAACACGACGCAGTAGAGTTTGTACACAGGTGTCATAATTGTCAAGAATTCTCCCACGAGATTCACATGCTAGCACAAGCTCTACAACCAATTGCTACCCCATGGCCATTTTCTACATGGGGTCTCTATTTGATAGGAAAATTCTCTCCTCATCTGGCGAGATGGCCATAATTTTATAATCACGGCCACCGAATATTTCACCAAGTGGGTAGAGGCTATGCCTCTTACTACTGTACCGGGTTCTGTAATCACCAAGTTCATTTTGAACCAAATCATTTGCAGATACGGTATCCCGCAAGTCATTATCTCAGATAATGGAACTTCTTTTAAGAATGACGAAGTTCACAAACTATGTAATAAATTTAAAATAAGCCATCATACGGCTTCCTTGTATTACCCTCAAGCCAATGGATAGGCTGAAGTGACAAACAAAACACTGAAAGCCATTCTCCTTAAAACTGTGAAAGAAAACAAACAAGATTGGCATTTGAAGTTATATCCGGCCTTATGGGCCCACCGAACCTCAATAAGAACACCAATGGGAGTGACTCCTTTCTCACTAGTATTCGGGGCAGAGGCAGTTCTCCCACTTGAGGTTGAAATACCCAGTCTCCGTATTTCATTACAAGGGATTCTGGATGAAGATGCTTACAGAGAAGCACGTCTCTCCCAACTAGAAAGCCTAGATGAAGCTAGGTTAGATGATAAACAATGAAGACAGAGAGCCTATGCTGACCAGATGTGCCAACAGTATAATAAGAAGGTCTATGAATGCGACATATATGAAGGTGATCTAGTTCTAAGGCTGGACAGTTAGATCGACAAAAATACCGGCGAGGGAAGAAAGTTCCGGCCCAAATGGTTGGGCCCATACCAAGTCATGAAGGACTACGGAAATGGTGCATATCTCTTATGTACGCTAGAAGGTGAGGAATTTGGTGAAACAGTCAATTCCCTACACCTTAAACGATTCTACGCGTAAGCAACCGGCATAATATATAGCTACATTTACATTGCATCTTCATATAGTTAGGTTCATTTTGTCCACATGTTTCGTACGAATCTTGTGATCAAGGAATTTATTCTTAAAGCAATTCATTACAAACTTCTGATGGTATTGGCATAAACACTCTAATCATACTTCTCCATCTCCATGATATCGTCAAGTTATTTTGGAATCATGTCATCAAATAAAACTAGATATGACAAAGTCTTAAACGGTAACCATACCAAGATCTCGTAGGTTTATTCTCACTTTTGGTTTCTTCTTAGGATGGGCGTCTTGTCTATGGTCTGTTCTAGAAGCTTCATCGTGTCACATCTATCCCATATGTATATCTCTTTGGAAATAAGAGCATGCTGACATTTTGCTCAGATAAACAAGTCAAACATGTAAATCAAACAGAAAATTTTAAATTTACACATTTTCTTGCCTCACCAACCTTCGGTGATGAGCTTGCATCTCTTACTAGTGACGTAGGGTTGGGAAAGGATGGAAATGCCCTTACTCACCTACACCTTTCCCATGGTGATAAACCCATGCTTCTTACTAGTAGCATGGGGCAAAGTGTAGGGGGTCCTCTTGACAAACAAACGTTAAAGGTCATAAGCAAACAATTCAAATCTTGAAGCCTTGAGTCAAAAACAAATGAATCAGATGTTCAAAATTCCAAGAGAGTTAAAATCCTAAAAACCCAGATTTTGTCTACTATGTGGCCATCTACGGATCTAAGTCTAGATAAACCGCAAGGCAAGTTGCATCCTAAACTATGAAAGTCACTCGGGTAGAGTAAGCTTGTAGCTTCCCAATTTGGTTCCACCAAAGCTTTGTCTATCTTTCATCACTATCATTTCAACATATTTCACAACTTGTGCCCTTTCTAGCTCTCGGTGATGAGCCCTCGCATCTTACTAGTTGCGTGGAGTTGGGAGTAGGGGCAGGTTTATCTACTCATCATACCAGTTTACCTTCACCACTCTGCCAAAACAAATATGAAGTATCAAAAATTGCTTAAAGAAACTAAGATTCAAAATCACATTGTATCTACATTATCATGTATCAGCATCGTGAAATACAAAAAGGAAGTAAACACTTGCATCATTTGTTCTCCATTGCATCCATTCTAAAATCATATAAACATACATCATAATCTACATGAGGAAACTAGAAAAGGAAACAAAGCCATAAATGCCAAAAGTCTGATCCAAAAAGAATATATATATATATATATATATATATATATATGAATGGTCACAGTTTCTGTACAATGCCATCATGCACTAAGCATGGTCAAAACACTCAAAGAGCCCGGGATATACAAAAGAATATATCATACAAAATCTACGAGAGCCAAGTGGCTTCTCAATCCCTACGAGACCCCTCTGAAGGTGCATGCCCATGCCTAGGACTCCAGCTATGCCGGCACTCTGAGTGCACGGAGGGCTCAGGATCCCGAGGGGCAGCTGTAGTCTCGCCATGAGAATGAATCCTCATCGTGAACTCGGTTGTCCTATACCCTTGCTCCGTGTGGAGAGTCGATACCATCCCGACCACATGCCAAACCGGGAAAAGACGTCGGTGTGTCTACCAACCACCGAGGGCTCCCAACATCTATTGATGCAGCTCTACACGGGTCCTCTCCATGGGGATCATCAGGGTATCGGTGCATACCCTGCGAATCAAGTCTCGCCACTCATCGGCGGTCTCTGCAAAACAAAGGAAACAAAGACAAATTAGAAATAAACAAGAGATAAAACACAAAGAGTAAACAAGAGGAGAAATAGTAACTAAAGCAATCCTAATTAAAAACAAACATTAAAAGGAAGGATGGTAACTTACTCGGATCACCAGGCCTCTAGGATGGATCTCTAGGGTCGGCACCTGCCACAGATGCCATCGCTGACTAAGGTGCTCCCCCATGGCTAGAGAAACGTAGCATCCTACAACTGGACTCATCCTCCCCACCATGACCCTAGGAGAGTGGCTCCTCTGAAACTAGAGTCACCCTCTTTGCACTCTGCTTGGCCCTCTCTGCCTGCATGATATCCTGAGTATCATGCCACTCAGGATCACTGTCCTCCTCAGTCTCCTCCTCTGTCTCTCCCCCTGTGAACTCCTCAGACTGAGTCTATGTTAATGGGGTCATCACTGCTATGGGCAGGACCTGCAGCAATCTGAAGTAAGGGTGCCCGAGGAGCACCGGCTCTCCCTCGGGCACGTACTACCTACCTGGCCGCAATAGGAATGCCAGGTGTCACAACTATCCAACCCCGGCCTCTAGGGCCTCCCCTGGCTTCTCGGACTGATCTATAAACTGGCGCTACCGGGGGAAGCATACCAATGTAGGGTAAGCCAAACTGCTAAGGAACTCGGCCAAAGGGGTGTACCTCCACTCGCCCCACTCAGTCAATAAGCTGCCCTGTGGTGGAGCAGGAGATAAAAGTAAGAGTCTTCTCGCCCCATATACCTGCCATAGTCCTGATACGGTGTGGAATCCATGTTAGCAAGTGGTAAAAATGCAATTGGGCTGATGAGATACTCGAGCACTGACATATCTATCCATCTAGCTTCCCTCACAGCTCCGGGATCTATCACCTCTACACCTCTGCCATAGGGGATGAAGTACTCATAGACCCAACTCATGACCGGGGTTGGGTTGCTTAAGGACTTCCCAGCTCAGTAAATGAACTACCCCGTATAAATCATGGTAGGTGGTCCCAAGTATGTCTCGCTCCCTGGCATATATCCGGCCATGTCCCTCTATCTGTGTAATAATGGGGGACCAAAAATATAACAATGTGTCTCCTCCTTTGTCCCCGATCAGTCTCAAGGCAAGGATCCCCATAATAACCTGGCAAAGTAGGGGGATGGGAAAACTGGTTATAGATCAAACTCTGACCCCTTCTTCGAACCCATGGAGATGACTGCATCTCCCATATAAGTGGCCCACTGTGCTATCTGGGCCCATGAACCTACTATCTCTAGGGTGAGTCGTCTCCCGATGATCGAGACCCCCAGGATATGGTAAACATCCTCTAAAGTGATGGTCCACTCACCGCGGACCCCTGGTAATCGGAAGGTGTTCCGATCAGCATCCCAATAGGAAAACAAGTCACAGAGTATGTGACTGGATGGTGCAACATGAGGCACGCGCGATATGCGCAGTATACCAGCCCGCTGAAGAGTATCCTCCTCATCCTGTGAGAGGGCATCTAACACTGCTGGGAGCCAGTCACACACTCTCTCTCTCTCGGCTCCACCAAATGTAATCCTCTCTCACCTGCACACACCCAAAAACACACAAAATAGAGCAAGTTAGCATCCAAGTGATACTAGAAAAGTCATGAAAACACGTAGAAATGCTAAAAATGCAAAAACAACTTCAAACAAGTACTCTTTCGACATTCTGTGAAGAACCGCTACCCTGAGCAGGGTGGCGGTTTAGTAACCACCGCCTTAAGGACGGTGGTATTGTAATCACCACCCTGAACCGGGTGGCGGTCATGTAACTTGCCGCCATGCCTAGGAGTAGCGGTCGTGGCCCGAAAACCCACACAGGTTTTGTAGCTTAAAAAGCTTAAAAACACTAAAAAACAACCATTTTAGCTAAAAACAAACCCTACCCAAGAGGTTCCCCCCCTAGATAGACCTTTTGAACCTAACAGCTTCAAAATATATCCCCCACGACAAAGATTTTAGCATTTTAAAATTGAGGGGGAAAAGCAATAAATTGAAGAAAACCAACCTATGATCTCGCGGGTCGATGTTCTACTCATGGAGGCATGATCACTATCTCGTCATAGACATTTTGAATCTACTCACACAAGAAACCATCACCATGGGTCCCAAATCTCGAATCAATCAAATCAATGCGTGTAAATGAATACGAAAATGGGCCCACTTTCATATATATAAAGAACTCCGACTAGTTTAAATGCCTTTTTCACAGGTTTGGAGCGCCGACGGAGGTAAGTTTTTTATCCTCGCACAAATGGTACGTCCTCATTTCCTATTATTTTAGCATTTATTTTCCAAATTATTGTGTCTATCTGCACTTGAGTTCTCTTTTCATTTTGCAGGTAACGGGAAATTTGGATGGCGTCATTTCAACACACGGACGTATCAGGTATAACTTCTAACTTCCCATTTCAGACTGCCATACTGCACCCATCGCTTTATGCCTCTTCATGGCTAAAATGCTTCTCCGAGGGGGAAATATGTATGTACCCAAAATTGTGGGGTACTGCACCACCGAAACAACGTAACACGTGCCCCAATGATGATACAGGTCTCCTCGCAAGGTGTTCGGATCCGGAAAAGCTCTCTAAACATGCATTAACATCCCACATGCCCCGCTTAGCCCCTGCATCCTTTTTTTTCTCTTTTTTTTCCTCTTTTCTTGACCTTTTTCTCTTCAGTTACGTAACCGCCACCCTGATCAGGGTGGCAGTCCTGTAACCACCACCCTGCTCAGAGCGGCGGTCCTACACACATTTTCCAGAAAGCTCTTTTAACACGACTCACGTAAATTCAACGTTTCAAAACCTTTTTTTTACCACCATAAGCTTGCATTTATGATTCTGGTTCCCTAGAATAGTGTTTGGCCATTGTTTATAGTTTAAGAGTTTAAATTGGTTTTTACCTTGGGTAAATCGAAATGCTATAAATAGATGGCTTGTGCTCAAGCAAATGGCCCTCAAATTTTCCTCTCAATTTCTCTTTCAATAGATTTAATTTTCATTTCACTTAGAATTCATAGTTTCATTCATTGCATGTCTTGTTAGTATTGTTTTGTTGTTAAGAAGCCACATATCCATCTTGTGTAATTGCTGCTGTTATTTCATCCAATCCATTGGAATAGGATAGTCTGTTTATCAATAGGAAGCCATTAAAGTTACAGGTTTTGCTCCTCAAACAGATAGTTTCAGGTTCGGATGTTTTATGTTGCATGACTCGCAATAGATCCCACTAGGAATTGCATAAGCCAAGCTCTATACTCTTGCGCTATCCCTCTCCTACTCGCATTGTATTCAGTCTGTATTCTAAAGTTGTCCCTTGTTCCAATATCTACTTTTGTTGATGCAAGCATTACACGCTTTTCTGGATCCATGTGAGCACGAAAGAATGAGGAGATCACACTGAGGGGACAAAATCACACACACCATCGGATTCGCCACTATTCTACAGAATCCAGGTTCTAGCTTTCAAAGTTCTAAATTAGAAGCATATCAAATAGAGTAGCTAATCATTTCATTTCAGTCAATTTTACTTTCGATATTGCTAGGGAAGCTATGGGGATTGATAGTTTCTGAGAGACTATGATTCATTCCTCACTTCTGAGGTAGGATCGAGAGTCTTGCAAATAGATTAGATCAATCATTTCGTTATTTAGAATAGATTTACAACTACACAGACAAATAGCTATACTTGGTTATCTTGTTTGTTTTAAATTTTTATCTTAGCTGTCAATTTCTAGATGTATTAAATTAGTTTCTCTTCTAAATCCATTCCAATAGTTCATCAGAAAATACAAAAATAGAGAAATCATATATACTATAGATATATTTCACGTAGTTAAAATTCACTTTGTTGCAGTTAGATTTACATTATTGCCTTTATATGACAATCACGGGACCTAGGGAGCCCAGAGAATATGTATTTGAGCCAATCGTGCCTCAATCCAATCTCATCACAGCAATAGTTGACATAGACCAGAATCTTAGAATCCAAGTCTTCCAAACAACAATAGACTTACAACAGATCAGCTCTCAGTTAAGGGGATTAAACATAGAAGACAATCAAGTGCATACATTTTGGTCAAATCAGCCAAATTATAGATTACCCTAGAAAATATCCACATGACTGTAGAAGGGCTTGAAAGAGAGCAAACGTTCGGTTGTGATCCTTTGGTCCCACAACCAAACGCAGGAGACATTCTCACAGACATAGATACTAGCCTAAGAATTCAGGTTGCAAGAACGCCTGTGAGGTACTCTGAGAAGATCACACAGCTATTAATTTTTAATATAGAGGCTGAGAAAGCATATGATTATTAGATACTAGGGATCAGGGACTGAATTCGTACATGACCATAGCAGGACCGCAACAACCAAGAGTCTACGGTTGCGATCCACAAATCCCGCAACCCAATGAATCCGTAAGTGAATCAGACATAGACACTGGCCTACACACACTAGTATTCAGATCTACTCCACTTCCACCTATCATCATCACATAATTATCCTTGTTAGATATAGTGGCTAACGAAGCTAAAGAATTCTAGACTAGGCCAGAGAACCGCCCATAAAAACAACTACATCCATCATCCACTCTATGACCCTGTCTGGAGACATACATGAAACTATCCCAGGCCATTTTCCACGTATCCCACAACCTATAGACTGAATCATGCTAGAGCTTGATATTGATTGGAGCCTTCGAGTAGTCATCCTTGCCGATCGATCTATCACACCAGTTTAGGTTAGGAGGACCTTCTTTGCCTTATATTCACAATTTCCACTAGTGTACGTCGAAGACATCATATTACCTAACTAGTTTGTCTGCATCCCACGAATATCCCATCCCCACTGGCTGTCTCGGCACAACCTCGGGAGGTCGGGTGCGAGGAAGAGTTACTTGCAGATTCCCAAGCTCGCTTGTCACTTTTCCGTCGTCATGATACCATCGTAAGGATAGCTAATGAGGATCACGAGAAGACAAATTTCACCATTGAGTGGGGAATTTGTGCATAAACGGTTATGCCCTTTGGATTAAAGAATGTGCCTGTAGTATTTTCATGAATTTTTGTACATGCATTCCAAGACTTTATACATAAGTTATATCTATATGATTTGATAGTCTATGGGGTCAGTGAAGATCAATATGATAATTTAAGGCTCATGTTTGAGAGGTGTCAGAGTAGTTTAGCGTCTTCTTAAACATTAAGAAGTGTGTTTTTGCTACACCTTTTGGGACTTTACTGGGAAACATCATCTGTAAGGAAGGCTTGTTACTGGATCCTGCTAAGGTTGCTTTTATTTTGGGCCTAGAGGAACCTACTATCCGAATGAGGTACGCAGATTCTTGGGGTAGATAAGATATTGCAAGAATTTCATCAAAGGATAGACCATCCTAGAGAAGGGATTGTTGATCATCCTATTTGTGTTACAAGAAGGAATTTAACTCTAGCATAACAGAATTACACTACTATAGAGTGCGAGGCCCTATCCATGATCTATGTACTCCATAAATTTTAACATGATTTGCTAGAAATACCTTTTATTTTTATATGGATCATATGGAATTGAATTAATTTGTGAATAAGCCCATTTTGCGTAGGTGCATATGCCATTAGATACTCTTATTTTAGGAGTTTTATTTTACCATTGTGGTGAAGCCAGAAAGAGTAATTCTAGACCAGATCATTTATTTAGGATTAATACAGGTGAAGATGTGTAAATAATTGATGACACAATGCCATATGCATAACTATTCAAATTAAATCACGTGCCCTATGACTTAGAGGATATTGTTGTCTTATTGAAAACTAGTGTGGCACCTAAAGGGATGAAGGATTTGGAGAAGAAGTAACTTTCCGTTCACATTGCACCTTATATATTGATTAGTGGAGACTTATACAAACTAAGTTGGGATGAAGTTTTACACCAGTGTGTACTTGAGCATGAACATGAATCTATTATAGAGGAGGATCATGTCAGTATCACAGGTGGACATTATACAGGGGATACCACTATGTGCAAGATTTTTTGGCATGCATTTGGTGTGAAACATTATATATGGATTGTAAAGGATATTGTAAGAAATGTTACCACTGTCAGTGCCTTGGAAAGCCAAGGGATAGAGATGAAATGCATTTGAGGCCTATTGCTAGCGTAAAACCTTTTGAAAAGTGGGCAATTAACTTTGTGGGTCCTATTTCCCCACCCACATGTGGGACTGTATCGCACTATATTATAACTTATACATAATATCTTACAAGGTGGGCGATGGCACCTACAAATGATTACACAACTATGGAAATAAGGTTTCTATGGGAGAATATTATCTGCAGGTATGGATTCCCTTTAAGTTTGAAAATTGATAGGGGTACTCATTTTCTTAATGAGACCATCAGGATACTATTGGATGAATTTATGGTTTCACACCATAAAAAACACCCTATCACCCTTAGGAAAAATAATTATTGAGGCCTTCAAAAATATATTGAGCCATACTTTGACTAAAATTTTTGATGTTGGAAGGAAATAATGGGATGATATAATATTTGTTGTACTTTGGTCATATAGGACAACCTACAAGAGGTTGAATAAGGCCACACCATTTCATTTGGTGTTTGGTGCAGATGTTGTTCTATTAGTGGAATTTATGTTACCTTTTCTCGTGTGTATTGTGTGCATAGGAGATTTGTCCAATGAGAAAGTACTTAAAGAGTGTATTGACAAATTGATGCAGTTGGATTAAAGGTGGATTATATCTAGATGGAGTTAGAATCAAGAAAAATCTAGGAAGAAGGCATGACATGATAGAAATATTAAGGATAAGAAGCTTGAGGTTGGATATATGATTCTTCTATATGATTCAAAGTGTTTGTGCCACCATGGAAAGCTTAAAGTGCATTAGTTAAGACCTTATGTTATAAATTATATACTTAATTTAGGTGCTTACTAGATGGAACATAGTTTCCTAGTTACTTCAACAAGAGTAAGCTAAAGCCATACTATAAATTAGAATTCTTGGTGTTTGTAATAAGGAAATATTTTCACTTAGATTATATTTCCTTAATGCATTTCTTTTATATGTGTTTCCTTCATCGTTGTTATGTTTTGTCAATTTAGTTCAATGTTTATTGAAATAAGTGTGCTTGTGCTCCAGAAGTTGATTACCATCTAAGTGTTTTCATGCACAGAGGAATGCACATAATTTTAGTGTGGGGTGGATAAAGGAGTGACTGGTGCCTTACTTCAGATTTTGGTACATGGTAAAAATAATCTGACAGGTGATCAAAGAAAGGATAGATCTAAGAAGAAAATTTTCAAGGAAATTTCTCGATTGAAGACCATATATAGAAGGATGGAAATTTAATATAATGTGAGGTAGGCTGCAATGTTAGAGAATAATTAGAAAGAGTTACATTGGATAGGTATTTCATACAGGACATGCAGGGTAAAGGAGATTTGTGGAAAAGAAGTATTGGGTGTGCTAGAAGGTTATGACTAAGGCATGGAAATTTTAGTCACAAAAATGTGAGGCATAGAAGACAAGGTGCGATGCATGAAAAAGTGTTTATGCATAATTAATGTTGTGTATGGTGGTGGTTGGGAGAAATTAATGTGAATAATTTTTTTAATTTACTATAAGGTCAGATTTTGTAACGTCATTTTTACCTTGCATTATTGCGCTATTGAGTGTAAAGTGCAGAGAAGAGTTAAGGGTGAGCAAGAATTTGTAGATTGACAAACTAGATAGGATCAAGGCACATTATTATCAACATTTAGCATGGAATTGTGATCCAAGTGGTAGTGTGTGTGATCTAAAGTGGGTTCGTGTGACTAGGGTATGAGGAAATCATATTTATAGCTAGGGTTTGATAGATAAAAGGGTTTAGTTTACATTTGGGTTGTGCAAAGGGAAAAACATGATAAATTGGTAGTTGCGAGAATGTCCTGTCAAGAGGAAAAGAAACATGGCACCACATTGAGCTCCAGGTTGTTGAAGAATATGCCATCAAAGAAATGGAATAATGGTTGGTCGGGATGCTATACCTCGAGGAGTGATCAAAGGGTGACCATAGATGACAAAGATAACCAGGTGAAAGATTTATGATTTCAATCATCGTATTGATAAGAATATGAAGGATATTTCCATTGAGACCATTAGGAAGACCAATTGAAGGATGGAAAATGGATTTAGGGTTTTGGAAACTCTATGAATAAGTTGATGGAAAGTTTCGAGGGTCATGTAAATCCTTGAATTTTCATATTTTAGGAAGCTCAAGTTGTTGTACCGGTGGCTTATGTCATGCGTACATGATGATTTTTTCTATTTTATAGGAAGAATGATGCGTATTACCACTAAAATGATCAATAAGTTAAATTGGTTACACAACTTAGGCCAAGAAATTATTGGGGACTTATCTGAAAATGAAGGCATTGATATAATAACCACTTCACTTAAGTACAAAAAGGTAGACCGAACATTCAAGGTTATAAATATTGATAATATGGACACTAGGGTTGTAACATGGCTTGTAGGTTGTAAGTTAGGTGCCTCTGAATTATGGACATAGGTAAACAAGCTTTGGCTACACATAGTGTATAAAATGACAACCAAAACCTACTATAACATTGTCAAATACATTTTAGAAAGCTTAGTGGCTAAGGAGCGTGTCTAAGTGGACAAAGGTGATAAAATTACTTGGGGTATTATTCTTCTTTTACTTATATTCAATGAAATTGGCATGCCCGATGGGCCAAAGGAGAAGGTGTGGGAATTTCCCATGGAAGATAAGTCACCAAAAAAGAAATTTGCAAAGTATACATTGCATGGATCCATATCAAATACCTACAAGGAGTGACAAGAGAAGTGGTTTAGATGGTTGTGCATGGTTTTGAAGGGGATGGAACATCCCGCATGAGCTTCCTATAGTGTTAGATAGGAAATTTGAATTCGATTGTACCAACATTTCAGTTTGGGGTGGTTCTATATAAAGATGGGTAGTAAAATCCTGGTGTAAGTTTCCTTCACCTTCATTGTGCATTACTTTAAGGAATATGTAAATAGGTAGCATAACACACTCAAACTATAGTTTGATGTTGATAAAGTAGACACAAATATTCATATCCTATGTAAGACTTATGTATGGACAAATAGGGAAGTGTATATAGAAATGCTTGAGACAGATCATATTGACATAAGTCTAGAGACCTTGGCCATGGAAATATTGAACTTACACATGCCTATGAGTACCTAAGGATGCTCCTTAAGGAAAGAAAGGTCATTAAAGGAGAGGAAATATATTTACCACGTCCTCCAAAGGGGTAACATAGGGTGGGAACAAGGAATCCATTAGAGTAAACACTACCGCAAAAATAAGATGAAGCTCTGGAGGGTTGTAAAATGTTTGGAGAAGCCATAGGTGGAATAAGAAGATATCACTAGGTTGGTTTATATAAGAATTTTATGTAGAGGTAGTATAACCACTAGTACCGGTATTATACCCTCACATCGGTTCCAAGGTCACCGCATGTCACCCTAAAGAAGAAGGTTGAAGAGGAGAGAAGGAAAAGGTGCATATATGTTCTAATCTGAGATAGTGAAGAGGAGAAGTCTTCACCTGTAACAAAAGTGAAGACACTGTTATGCCTAGTATGAAAGTGAAAAATATGAGCATATGGGTAGGGAACAACTTATTTTTGATAAAGAGGTTGTGAGTATAGGAGCATAAGAGAATGAAGAGGAAATTTTCACCGATTGGGATGCAAAGATTGTAGAGCACGGAGAGGAAAAATAATTATAACAACATTGGTGCCAAGACACAACATTGGTGCCAAGACATAGGAACATGAAGAGGAGTGCATCAATGAGCCTAGTGAAGAGGAAGTGGTAAGGACATAAAATCTTAGCTATGTTGATGACACAATGAAAATTATTCATGCGATTTAAGAGTACATTGGAAAAGGAGCAATCGTATGGTTGGGAGATGATGGACCTAGAGTTAGCCACCACACGCACTCACAAATAGATGTCATGGAGTATGCGGACTCATGCAGATGAGCCTAAATTTCATTTTTGTAAGGATTCATACTTATTAATTAGAATGAAGAAGGTGCCACATTCCCACCATGTCACCATCAAGTCGATTGTATTCTCCAATGAACGGGTGATAAATGCTCTAACAAAGGTATCTCATCAATGTTTCACATAAAAACATTGATAAATTGGTGACTATTTAGGCATTATTGGAGTATAAAAATATAAGGACATTGAGATAAGATGCTTGACAACGAGAGTTACCAAGTCAAGAAAAGGTGCGAAAGTCTTAAAGATGGTAGAATATATTGGGGATGAAATTATAAAGGTAAGGCCATAATATGAAGATAAAGTGGCTAAATAAATTCCCTTCTTCTCTCCATTGTTTAATAAAATTAGTTCATTTAGTGTTAGAAGAGGGACTGATGCGCCTCCCAAAACCTAAGGATGTGGTAATGCATGCTGAAAATAATAAGGTATTAGTGGTGTGCAATATTAATAGGTATGACTCAATATTACAAACACTAAAGGATGAACTAGAGAAAGTAGATACGACGTTAAACATTTGCGTGGCCTCGATGCAATCATAAGGATAAGGACTATTATAAAATAAAATAAGGTCTTGAAAGTAGTGAATAATGAGGAACTCGGGTGTGAAGAAATACTTACTCTAGCGGAAGAAAAGTGTGACATGCTAATAGCCATGTAGGAGCCTCACAATGAAATAATTAAGGATATCGGTAAGATCATCATATGTCAAATGGATGTAGTTGAAGGAATAATTCCTAGCATGGTGAATTTCCTCGAGTACCACAAAATTAAGGGAAAAATATGACAATGGATGATGTGGAATGAGTACTAACAGATGTCCTAGACAAGACAAATAAAGTGTTAAATTATTGGAATGATCTAGAGGCAACAATCAGGTATAAATATATAGATTTGATCATCCCAATTGTGTGTTAGGTAACACATAAGTATTATTCCATTGTTCTATATAGATATTCTCTCATTCCTCATTTCATGATTATTATTTTCATTATGGAGACATAAGGTGGATTACCCATTTTTGGGCAAAAAATACCATTAGGTTGGGGTAATGTTGGGTTGATAAAGTATCACCTAAGTTTTGAGGGTGCATAAGGTTTGCACACACAAATATAGTGTGCATAGGTACATGTGGGAATGTAGAAAAGTAAGGCATGCTCAGATCAACACTTAACCATTTTCCAGAGAATGGCTATTTTTAGACATGGAGTGAAAATCACATAAGGACGTGAAGACTATTTTGAGTGACAAGAATATTAAGTGCCATGCAATGTGTTGAGGATATTAATAGGATTATACCATTGTTGTGTTATTATTTTATCTATTATTATTTCTTACATGCTTTTGTATTTACGACTTAAGGGCACATAGCTATTATTAGCATGTACCCTATTTTGGAGATGCATGGGTGGTTAAGGGAAAGTACACACCCCCTCTATATATGTTTAATATGTATAGGATAATTATCACTAATTTTTTATTAGAGTTATGCTGTAGGAATATTTAGTGCACATATAGCTTATGGTGACATTATGGTATATGTATGAAGCTTTTGTGTTGCATTAATTAATATAATGGATCATTGTGACTAGATATTGGTTGTAAGCATGTCTCTTACTAGTTATTACATGGTGGAATTAATCTTGATACTTGTTTAAGTTATTCTTTCTCACGTTATGATCTAGATTTGGTTTATGCATTACAAGTTACTTGTTATCTGTTATGGATCTTGGAATATTTATACAATCATGCTAACTTTTGGATAAAGCTAACATAAAAGAAGAACATTGTACCCTTGCACACTTTAGGTGAGTGTTCGATTCGGGATGAGTGATGTGCCAATGCACCTTGGGATGTTGGAGGTTAAATCTATGCTATAAGGTTTAGGGCTCATGGTTAAGTTTTTAGGGTTTAGTGTTTAGGGTTTAGAGCTCGGGTTTAGGGTTTAGGGTTTAGGGTTTAGGGATCGGGGTTTATGGATCAAGGTTTAAGGTTTATGGTTCAAAGTTTAGTGCTCTAGAATCATGGTTTAGGGTTTAGTGTTTAATATTTACGGCTCAATGTTTTGGGTTGTGGACTTAAGTTTTAGGGTTTAGGGTTTATGGCTCAATATTTAGGGTTTAAGGCTCATGGTTTAGGGTTTATGGTTTAGAGTTTAGGGTTTAGGGTTTATGGCTTAGGATTTAGGGTTTACGGCTCAAGGTTTAGGGTTTCGGGATCATGTTTTATGGTTTAGGGATCGGGGTTTAGGGTTTAACACTTAGAGACTAGCGTTTAGGGATTAGGGTTTAAGGCTCATGGTTGATGGTTTAAATTTTAGGGTTTAGGGTAAAGGTTTTAGGGTTCAATGTTTATGTTTTAGGATTTAACATTTAGGGATTAGGACTTAGGGTTTAGGGTTAAGGGTGGTAAAAATAAGGATTAGGGTTTAAGTTTTAGGGTTTAGTATTTAGGCTTAGGGCTCATGGTTCGTGGTTTAGGATTTATGGTTTAGGGTTTAGGATTTAGGGTTTAGGGTTCATAGTTTAGGGTTTAGGTTTTAGGGTTTAAGGTTCGGGGTTAATGGTTTATGGTTTAGGGTTTAAGGATTAGGACTTAAGGCTTTAGTTTGAGGGTTCAAGGTTTAGGGTTTAAAGTTTAAGGTTTATGGTTTAGGGCTTAAATTTTAGGGTTTATGGTTTAGGGTTTAGGTTTTAGTGTTTGAGGTTTAGGGCTTAGAGCTTAGGGTTTAGGGTTTAGTTATTAGGGTTTACATCTCATGATTTAGGGCTTAGGGCTTACGTAATAGGGATTAGGGATCAAGGTTAAAGGTTTAAGGGTTTATAGTTTACTAATTAGGGTTTATGGATTAGGTATTAGGAATAAGGTGTTAGGGTTTAGGGTTTAATATTTAGTGTTTAAGGTTTAGGGTTTTGAGCTCAAGGTTTAACATTTACGGTTTAGGGATTAAGGTTTATGATTTAGGGTTTAAAGTTTAGGGTTTAACATTTAGGGTTTAGGGGTTTAAGGATTAGGGCTTAGGTTTTAGAATCTATGGTTTAGGGTTTAGGGTTTATTGTTTATGGTTTAAGATTTAGGGTTTATGTTTAATGGTTTAGGGTTTAGGGATTAAGGTTTAGGGATCATGGTTTAGGTTTTAGTGTTTCATGTTTAGGGTTTAAGGTTTCGAGTTTATGGCTATAGGATCATGGTTT
This sequence comes from Taxus wallichiana var. yunnanensis, assembly GCA_018340775.1. NCBI lineage: Eukaryota > Viridiplantae > Streptophyta > Pinopsida > Cupressales > Taxaceae > Taxus > Taxus wallichiana. The sequence continues at coordinate 236,909,586 of CM031242.1, forward strand.
AAAGTTTAGGGTTTAGGGCAAGGTTTTATGTTTTATTATTTAAGGTTTAGGTATTAGGGACTAGGGCTCATGATTTAGGATTTAATGTTTATTACTTAGGGACCAATGTTTAGTGTTTAGGGTTTAACATTTAGGAATAGGTTCTTAGGGTTTAGGGCTCATGGTTTAGGGTTTATGTATTAGGACTTTGGGTTTAGGGTTTAGGGCTTAGGGTTTAGGGATTAAAGTTTAGGGTTTAAGGTTCAATGTTTAGGGTTTATAGTTTAGTATTTAGTGTTAATGGTTTAGGATTTAGGGTTTAGGGTTTATGGTTTATAGTTTAGGGCTTAATGCTTAAGGTTTAGGGTTTAGTGTTTAGGGTGGTAAAAATAGGGTTTATGGTTTATGTTTTAGGGATTAGGGTTTAGGGTTTAGGGTTTAGGGCTCGAGTTTAGTATTTAGGGTTTAATGCTTAGGGTATAGGGTTTAGGATTTAGGGTTTAAGGTTTAGGGTTTAGGGATTAAGGTTTAGGGTTTACAGGTTTAGGGTATAGTGTTTAGATTTTAGGGTTTAGTGTTTAAGGTTTAGGGTTTAGGGATTAAGGTTTATGGATTATGTTTTAGTGATTAGGGCTTAGGGTTTAGGATTTAGGGCTCAGGGTTTAGGGATTACAGGTTTAATGCTTAAGGTTTAGGGCTTAGTGTTTAGGGTTTAGGGCTCAAGGTTTAGGGTTTAGGATTTAGGATTTAAGGCTTAGTTAGTAGGGTTTAAGGTTTAATGTTTAGGTTTTATGGTTTAGGGTTTAAAGTTTAACATTTAGGGTTTAAGGTTTAGGGTTTTGGGATCGGGGTTTAACGATCAAGTTTTTAGGGATTAGGGTTTTGGGTTTAGGCTCTAGGAATAGGGTTTATTGTTTAGGGTTTAATTTTTCATGTTTATGATTTAAGGTTTAAGGTTTAGGGTTTAGGGATTAGGGTTTAGGCTTTATGGTTTAGGGTTTAGGGTTTACTGTTTAGGGATTAGGTTTTAGGGTTTAGGGTTTATGGATTAGGGTTTAAGGCTTATGGTTTAGTGTTTAGGGTTTAAGGTTTAGGGTCTAAGACTTAGGGTTTAGGTTTCGTGCCTCACACTTTAGGGTTTAGGGTTTATGGTTTATATTTTAGGGTTTAGTGTTTAGGTTTTAGGTTTTAGGGTTTAGGGAGTATTTTCTAATGTTTAGGTTTAAGACTCATGGTTTAGGACCCATGGTTTAAGGATTAGAGATCATGGTTTATGGTTTTGGTATCATTCTTTAAGGTTTATGCTTTAGGGTTTATGTTTTAGGGTTAGGGTTTAGGGTTCATAGTTTAGGGTTTAGCTTTTAGTTTTTAGGTTTTGGGATTTAAGATTTAGGGTTTAGGGCTCATGGTTTATGGTTGTAGGGTTTAAGGTTTATGGTTAAGTGTCAAGGATTACACTCAAGGTTTAGGGTTTACAATTTACATTTCATGGTTTAGGGATTAGGTCTTAGGGTTAAGAGCTAAGTGTTTAGGGTTTAATTTTAGGGTTTAGGGGTTAGGTTTTAGGGATTCGGGTTTAGGGTTTAGGGGTAGGGGTTAGGGTTTATGGTTTAGGATTTAGGGTTTAGGGTTTAGGTTTTATGATTTAGGGTTTTAGTTAGGGTTTAAGGTTTAGGGTTTAGGGTTTAGGATTTAGGGTTTTAGTTAGGGTTTAAGGTTTAGGGTTTAGGACTAAGGGTTAGTGGTTTAGGATTTAGTGTTTATGGTTTAGGGATTAGGACTCAAGGTTTAGGTTTGAGAGCTCAAGGTTTAAGGTTTATGGATTATGATTTGGGGCTCAATTTTTAGTGCTTATAGCTTATAATTTATGGCTTAGGATTTATGTTTCAAGGTTAAAACTTTACAGGTTTCTAGTTTAGGTCTTAGGATTTAGGGTTTAAGGTTTAGCATTTTAATTTTATGGTTTAGGGCTTAGGATTTAAGGTTTAGGATTTAGGTTTTAGGTTTTAGGGATTAGGGATTAGGGATTAGGGTTTAGTTTCTAGGTTTTAGTGGTCGGGGACCAGTGTTTAAGGATTATGGTTTATTACTTAATATTTAGGGTTTAGGGACCAATATTTAGGGCTAAGGTTTTAGGTTTTAGGGTTTAGGTTTCATGGCTCAGGGTTTATGGTTTTCGGTTTAGGGATCGGGTTTTATGGTAAAGGGTTTAGTATTAAGGATTTAAGGTTTAGGGTTCAAGGTTTAGGGCTTAGGGTTTACGGTTAAGGGTATTAAAAATTGATTTAGGGTTAAGGGTTAATGGATTAGGATTTAGGGTTTTGGGTTTTGGGTTCATAGTTTATGGTTTAAGGTTTAGGGTTTAGGGCTCAGGGTTTAGTGTTTAAGTTTTATGGTTTAGGTTTTAGGGATGAAGATTTTGGGTTTATTGTTTATGGTTTAGAATTTAGGTTTTAGGGCTCCTAGTTAAGAGTTTATCATTTAGGGATTAGGGTTTAGGATTTTTATGTTTAGGGTTTAGGGAGTAGGGTTCGGTGTTTAGGGTTTAGGTTAGATGCTCAAACTTTAGGGATCATGGTTTAGGGTTTAGGAATTAAGTTTTAGGGTTTAGGTTTAAGTTTAAGGGTTTACAACTCGGTTTTTAGGTTTAAGGTTTATGGTTTAGGGTTTATCGCTATGGAATAAAGGTTTATGGTTTATGGTTTAGAGTTAAGGGTTTAGGCTTTAGGGTTTATAGATCCGGGTTTAAGTTTAGGGTTTAGGCATTAGGGATCAGATTTTACTATTTAGGGTTTCGGCTTTGGGTTTTTAGCTCAGTATTTAGTGTTTAGAGTTTAGTGTTTAGGGTTTAAGATTTAGTTCTTAGGGTTTACGATTTAGGATTTAGAGTTTAGGGTTTATGGTTTAGGGATCAATGTTTAGGGTTTAGGGATCATGGTTTAGAGATTATGGTTTAGGGTTTATGGCTTAGGGTTTTGGGTTTAGGTTTTAGGCATCGGGATTTAGGGCTAAGCATTTAGGGTTTAAGGCTTAGGGTTTAGGGTTTAGGGATTAAGGACTATGGCTCGGGTTTAGGGTTTAAATGTTAGGGTTTAGGTTTTAGGGTTCAAAGCTCGGGGTTTAGGGATTGAGGTTTATGGTTTAGGGTTTATGGTTTAGAGTTCGGTGTTTAGAGTTTAGTTTTTAGCATTTAGGTTTTAGAACTTAGGGCTTAGTGCTTAGGTTTTAGGGTTTAGGTTTTATGCTTTATGGTTTAGCGTTTAGTGTACAAGGTTTAGGATTTAGGGTTTAGGAATTTGGATTCGGGGTTTATTGTTAAGGGTTTAGGGTTTAATGGTTTAGGCATTAGGACTCAAGGTTTAGGGTTGAAGGCTCGGATTTAGGTTACGGAATTATTGTTTAAGATTTAGCATTTTGGTTTCATAGTTTAGGGTTTAGGCTTTATTATTTAACACTTAGGGTTTACTATTTAGGGTTTAGGGTTTAAGGTTTAGGGATCAAGGTTTAGGGTTTAGGGTTTATGATTTAGCATGTAGGGCTTGTGATTTATGGTTTAGAGTTTACATTTTAGGATTTATGGTTTAGGTTTAGGGTTTATGGTTTATGGTTTAGGGTTTAGGTTTTAGGTTTTAGGGTTTAGGTTTTAGGTTCAAGGCTCATGTTTTAGGGCTTAGGGTTTAGGTTTTATGGTTTAGGTTCAAGGCTCAAGTATATGGTTCTTAAATCATGGTTTATTTTTTTGATTTAGGGTTAAGGGTTTATTGTTTTGGGTTTTGGGTTTAAGGCTCACTATTTAGGATTTAGGTTTTGTTGTCAAAAAATCACTGTGCCTTTTGAATAGACAAGAAGTTAACATGAAATTTAGAGTGATTGGGTAACATGAGATCACCTCTCAAGATACAAGACTTGGTCTCAAGGTGAACCTTCAGAGAATATTGACTTACTCTTCCTAAAATAAGCACTACACTACCCCTAATGCAATAAAAATAGGGGATTAGGGAGATATATTTGCAAGAAATTAAACCTAAATTAGAAGTGGTGATGCCCCAAGAAATGGTTTTTCTAGACAAAATTCCAACTTACCAATGAATAAAGATGATCATGAGGATGATAAAGATACACCACATACTCAATTTACATATAATACTTCATTCCTTGATAAGCACAATGACCTCCAAAACTTGTAAAAGAAACATTGGTTACACAGTTCACCTACAAACATGAGAGAGGAAAATAGAAGTAGAAAAATGATGTAAGGACATATAATTGATCACAAAACATAATTTCTATTACTTCAAGCACTTGCACAATGCATCATTACAACAAGGAAAGGCATAGGATGCCATTACAATTTTGAGAAGAAGGGGAAGCTTCAAAAATGTATAATTTTATTTTTGAATAAGCACCCCTTTACATTTATAGACATTACTTGAGTGGGTGATAAAAGGAAGGAGAAACCATATAATATAGGCAATGATGTAGGAAATAATTAATCACTGTTATTTGCCATGTTTACCTCATTACTTACAACTACAACTTTTGAGGCATTATCGATGGAATGATTCCATTGTGTATCTATCATTCTTCGATTTGAACGACCACAAGTTTTTTGAAAACGGACAACCAGGGGAAGAAGTTATGGCTTCCGAGTAAAGGTTACATTTTGGGCATCCCAGACATTGTGCTTAACTAGTTCTCTAAAAAGATGATTTCATAAATCCAAAATTCAAATTTATCTCCATTTAATTAAAAAAATTAATAGAGAGAATTTTTTCTTTTGGTTGGACCTCTAGGTGAAATTTTCTTGAGTAAGGCATTTGCATTGGTATTTTGGAAAAATGGCTTGGTAGCCACTCCCGAGCTGGCTAGAGAGCTACCCTTTATCATTACTAATAGAGATCTTTGTAATTTTCCACGTATTCATTTTGGTTGGGCAAGTTCTTAAATTTCTTCTCACCACCCGGTAATGTTGTTACCGAACTCCTCACTACTTCTAAAATGACCTTGTTGGATGACTTGGTGGGAATTTTAAAAATGATTGAGCTATGTGGCATATGCACCGAGTTACTCGGTTTGGGATCCTCCCTTCATGTCACTACATTTAATGCTTTCATTGGATGGTACTTCATATTTTAACTAGCCACCCTCACCGACTACTTGTTGAGTGAGTGTGGCACCTTGAAAAATGAGCTAAAAGGATTTATTCTTCCCGTGTAAGTGATGGTTATTAATTAATTTGGCCACAAAATTTTTGACTTGGCAAGCCCATATTATACACTAGTACGAGTTACATTGTTCGAGTCTAACATCACCACTGAATCTTATTTCGAGTCATAATGAGTACACCCTTTCAGTGTTTGGGAACCAAATCTCCCTACACACACCATGCTCCAATCACCACAAAACCTCTAAATCTCGAAAATCAGAACTCCCAAATTTTTGAATTTTTAGGTTATTGGGATCTTCTTCAATTTTTTCCAACTCGTTGGGGTGAGTTACAAACATAGTATCCTTGAAATATAGAAATGGGCATCTCTAAAAGTGATCTCCAAAATCCTCCAACTCACCTCATTGAAATGAGTCATTTGATCATGTTAATGTTTATCACTCCTAAGCTTGACTATGTAACGTAAAGAGCTCATCTTTTTTATATCTATTCCCCAAATGTAGACCGAGTCAACCACATATGAGGAATTCTACTCCGGTGATCCGTTATTGATCTTGAATTAGCATTTCATTAATCGAGATCCCCGTGATGTAATTCCACTACTTTGTGTGACCATGGGAACTCGACCCGTTAATTTATTATCACTCATAAGGATGGATTTGAGCTATTCACCTTTATGAGCCCACCCTGTTCACTTTGATTTTCTTGTGTAAATGTTCTAAAGCATAACAAATATTTTTTTTCATTTTTCATTGAATCTAATTCCTCCTCTGATATATTTTCTAGGATAACACATCACAACGTCAATCTATTGACTACTCGGTTCAAACTTGATCCCTAGCTTTCTTTCATGCGACTCTCTGGGTTGATGCGATCTAATCATATGTTGAGCTACCAATAACTTAAACCTACAATGAGCCACTAAAAGGATTGGCCCTCCAAACTCACACATCATCCTTGAGCTCGAGTTATGTCCCTCACTTAGCTTGATGAGCTTGATTCCATCTCTCTTCATGAAATTTGAGCTCCCTACATGTATAACACAACACCTACCCTCAAGCCATTATCTTGATTGATCATAGCCATCAAGGAATGATATTAAGCACCCTGGAGCTCAAGTTTCTGAGTTGATCCCTACACAAATTCCAATTTCACCATCTTGTGAGATTCACAAACACTCATGAACTTACTTTTGACCAAAATAAGCTCACACTTATTTTTGTCAAGTAACACCATTTTCCCCCTTTTTTATTCAATCTGAATTTTTATATATTTTAAGCACTTAAGGTCCCTTGAAATCATTTCCATCAGATAGGAAATTTCTTCCCCTTTCTAGAAATATAAAGAAGTCCTTCTAACTCCTCATATTTTGCAAATGGCGGGCCGACAGGCCTTGGAAGGATTTTTTGCCAAAAGTGGGCCGACGGGCTTGGGGAAGATTTTTTTCCAATGGGAAAATTGTGGACCGGAGGGGCTAGGGAGATATCTTGGCACTTTGCACTTTTTACAAAAAGTGTAGTTTATAATTGTGGGCCCGTGAGCCCACGGAGAAATAAAAAAAGAATGCCTAAGGCCCGCAAAGGAAAACATGGCCATGTTTCAAGTCATAGCGGGAAAGTGGGTCAGCAGAGGAAGTTTGAATTTTTTTAATTTTTTTTTGAAAAGGCATAAAGTATAAAAGTAAGATGCACCTTTTTCGATGCCTAGATAAGTCACGTGTTAGGCCTTTATTAGCTATGGGGAAGCAGGCCATTGGGGAGACTTTGGAAATTTTGCCACTTTCTCAACAAGTGCACTTTGCAATTGCGGGGCCGCAAGCCAGGAAGGATTTATTTTCCTAAGAGGAAAAAGTGGGGCGCTGGGCTTAGGGATGAATTTTGGGAAATGTATAGTTGTAAGGTGTGGGAGGTGCCACGTACCTCAACAACATAACTTCAAGGGTAGGACCCAAGGGGAAGTCTCCATATAAGCACATGCTCACCATCCGGTCGAAGTCCAAGTGGGGGTAGAATTGGCCATTGAATCGGCTAAGTAAAGAAGAGCCACGAAAGGAGCCATACGTCACTCGTAAAATTCAAAGGAAAAATTCAAAGCGAGTTCCTAAATGTGCATGGAGCTTCCACATGTCTTAGGTCTAAAAAGGGACAAAGTCGGCCATTTAATCGACTAAGTATAAGAGGGTCGACAGAGGCCTCCACGTGTCTCATCGATGAAACTTCAAAGGCGTGACCCAAAAGGTAGTCCCCAAATGAACATCAACCTTTGCCACATGGTCTCGAGTCTGAAAAGGTAAGGTTGGCCATTGAAAATTCAAAGCTTAGGATAGGCCAAATGAAGTCTCCACATGTCAGCGTGACACATCTTCAAAGTTAAAATCTAAAGGCGGTCCCCAAACATGTGTTATCTCACCATGTGCCTTGTCTATGCAACTTCAAAGGTAAAATTTGGGGGAAATTTCTAAATGAGCACAAATCCTCCACGTGTCTTGGGTAAGGCATAGTGTCTATGCCAACAGGAGAGATTGAGGTAGAATACAAAGGAAACTAAGGAGCCTGTAAAATCCGCCACATGTCAATCTAGCGTAACTTCATGAGCGAGAGCAGGGTGCTGAATCTTAAAAATTTGTGGGGCTTCCATATGGGTCTTGCATGAATAGACTCTTTTAAATATTGTGAGCCCATTACCTTAATGTTCAGATAACCATATCTTTCGACTGGAAGCTTGGTTTTGAGCGGGAAAGGACGTTTTGAAAAGATCTCGGCACCTTTACTCACCTGCCACCATGATGAAGAATGGGATTCCTTTCTTTCCTAGTAAGAGATAACAACGGGGGCATGGGTGTTGCAATGAGACTCATCATTATGGTAGGTGGATTCAATGCTCTTCCAGGGGTGGTTGGAGTAGGGTTTGAATTCTTCCCTCCTTTCTCTCTTATTCTTCCTATATATTGTAAAGGAGGGCATTTTCTAAAAGGTTGGTCATTGTTTCTCTCCTGTCCCCCTCTCTCTTTCTTCCTTAGGGTAGAATGTGGAGTCTAAGCCTCCTCTCTTGGCTCTGTAATGGCATTTTCTTGCCTCTTTCCCACTGATGATGTACCGTGTGAACTCTTAGAGCAATAAAATCTATTTTTGATGCATTTTGTCCATCCATTTCTTATTTTACTTCTCTTCTCACCTCTCGTCATTACAAGGTATATTATGCATACTTTGATGTTTATTACAGGTATTGGGAGTTGTGTTTAATGGGTTGAAGTTGTGTTTAGTGTGAACTTCATCTCTGGTATGTGGTGCATCTTGTCCACCCTATCCTTTTCTCACCTCTCTCCATTTCAAGAATTTTGGATTTGTGATTAGCCACTTCCTTTTCTAGTGTATCACTACTTAGTGTAGGCTCTTTTTTAATGCATTTCTCTCTCTCCCTATCTCCTTGGAAGGTTAGATTAGGATAGATAGGTTTTTCTTACACTAGAGTAGCTTATGGTAGGTAGTTTAGGAAGAAGAATATGGATTTCTCCAGAGGGCCATCTCAAGTCCGTAAGTCTGTTTGTATATATTTACCCCACTGGTAAACATAGATAAATGTAAGCAAATCAGGTTTCGGAGGGGAAGAAGCATGGCACAAGGACATGTCGCAGGGTTGGAAAACCCGGCAAAGAAGAAAATCGGAGTCTCGCAAGCGGCGGAGGAACATGGCGGAGAAACAAGTCGGGAAACACGTCAAAGAAAGCATGTCGAAGGGTTGGAAAACCCGACATAAGAAAGCATGTCGGAAGGGTTGGAAAACCCGATAGTAAGGAAAATTGGTCTAACAAGTCGGGAAAACATGGCGGGAAGCACGGGGCGAAAACATGTTGAGCAACCCTCCGAACCTCCGATGTGCATGCAAGTTCATCTTCCGCCTCCGAAACAAAGGAAAGCTCGAAATACTCAAGCGGAAGCTTGCTTTGGAAGAACGTAAGCGTCAAACACATGTCGAGGCATCCTCCAAACCCGATGTAGATGCAAAGGAGAATCCACGAACTGACAGCGAAGACCCCGACGAGAAATATTCGAATCGCCATAACTTTTTACAGGGGAGCTCGGATTCACACAAGGTTTAACTTTTCGGAAAGCTCTCGACGTCCTCTACCCATAATTGGGTGGGAACAAGTTCTTAAAAATGTAAAATACACTCCGCCACTTTGTTGGGTTCTTGAGATTCTCACCTACCACCATGATGAGGAGTTAGAGGCGATCTGGAGGTGGTTGGGGTAGTTTTCGAATTCCTCTCTTCTTCCTCTCTTCTTCTTCATATAAAATGTAAGGAGGGGCTTCTTTCAAAAAAGTTGGACATTATTGTTTTGGCCCCTCCCTTCTTCTCTTTGGCAGGTGGATTTGTGGAGCTCAAACCTCCCATTTGAAACTGTAATGCAACCTTCGCCTCTTGGCATTTTTGCAGTGTATTGTATCAAACCTTCAAGTAAATAAATGCATGATTTGTGGATGTTTCTCAACCCTCTCTATGTGTTTCATTTTGCATCATCCCGATTTTTCACTACGAATATGTTTATCCATGCATGTTATTGCATTGCATTTCTATGGTTTGTGTTTATTGGTAAAACATATGTTCATCATTCCTCGGTGTATCACCTCCGTATTTTAGGTTTTATTGTTATGCATTCTCTACCCTATCTCCTTGGCAAGTTAGATTAGGTTTTTTGGTAAACCCTCTGCGTTTTATTCATGCATCTGAATAGAGGAATAGGAGCCGGCCTTCATCCGGAGAGCTTTTCCGATTTTGTAAGGTCCCACACTTGGGAAAAGCTCCATGTTGTGCAATCGCACTGAGAGTCTCAACCCATCGTGTTGCAGAGTCCCAGGGGTGCTGCGTTTCATCACCAACAGTTTTGGCATGCCCGATGGGACCAAGAGGTCATTCGACAAAATTTGAAGGAGTTTTCACAAAATTCAGACTGAGAAATTGCAAGTTTTAAAATTTCAGATTTTGCTCCGTCCAGGCCAAACTCCGAAATCATTTTTCAAGGGTTTATGTTGCTCAAAACAGGTCAAAATTTCAGCAGTTGGTAGATCTAAAGAAATTCAGGTTTTGGGGGATGCATTGCATGGTCCTATTCTCGACAGCAGTGATTTCAGGTTTTGAGGGATGTCGGACATGTTCCAAGTTCCGACACATGGCAATTCAGGTTTTGTGAGTTGCATCGCATGACTTGAGTTCTACCTGTACTTTTTAGGGATCCGCAGCTGCACAGCAAGGCCTGAATTCCGAATTGAAGATTGTCTCCCAAGAGGTCCTTCAAATTTTTAAATTATATTTTCAATATTGTCAAGTTTGGTGTGTAACCTGGCAAAACCCAACCTTTTAGAGGCTTGTTATCTAACACATCCGGCGACTCAAGGGATAGAGTTCAAGCAGTGTAGCGGCCTGAAGTTGCCTAGGCACATGAGAAGAATTCGAACCAGGTCTAATACTCAAGAAGAAGGGCTAGTTTTCCACTTGCAACTTTCACCGAGTGCAAAGGAAGGAGAGGAAGAAGACCACAAAGATCACCATCTCTGCCTAACAGGACTTTGTCTACACCTCCACCTGGTAGACCTTTTCTCGCATCAACTAGGGTTCTTAGGCCAATCATAATGGCACATCTACCACCAAATCCATTTTTCAATTTCACGGGCAGTAGTCCACTTGCCCTAAATGCTCAGAATCAAATTCCAGTTGCAGCGCTAAAGAATATACCCTACTTCACAGGAGAAAATCATACTACTCCTATTGATCACATCCAGGATATTGCTAATGCATGTGCAATCCACGAAATAAATGAAATGGATGTTGCAGTTAAGTTATTGGCTTCATCTTTCAAAGGTAAGGCCTTACAATGGTTTAGGAGCCTAACACCAGGGTCTATTACAAATTGGAACCAACTTTGTTCAGCTCTTTGCAACCAGTTCGGGGAGAGGGCAGACAATTTGTCCTTATTGGAACAACTGACAACAATCAAAAGGGCTCTAACGAACAAATGACGATTTCAACTTCGATTCCAACGGACATGGGACAGATTCCAATACCTGTAGACCAACCGCCGAAGGAGCATTCCTTTATTTCTTAAAGGCTATAAATTCGAGACATAGCCATGATGATCCAATCAATGGAGGGAGGAACAACGTTGCCGGGGCCTATGACACGGTGATCGAGCAAAGAACTGCTTGATCCAAGCCGTAAGCTTGCACCAAGGCCGCCAATGCCTCTCTATCCGGATATGGGAAATCCTACAACCACCAAGCACCGAGTTGAACCCATTCTAACTCCTAGAAATCAAAGCAATAATGAGGCATCCACATCTTCAAATACTTCAAAGGAATTGCAAGAGGTCATGAAACAACTGCAGAACCTTGGAAATGAGCTAGTGACTATCAAAAGATAGCAAGCTCAAAGTGCTAGACCGTATCAGCCTCAAGCGCAGTACCAGGCTAGGCCCTCATACCAACAGAATAGACCACCACCACCTCAGGCTACGAATCAAAACCAAAACCAATGACAGCCTCAAGCTGCCAGGCCATTTCGGCCGTATGATCCAAATACAACGACATCCTCAAGAGCCTTGGTTCCAACACAAAATAACATGGCACAAGAATATGACTGGTGTTACCCTTGCAATCTACCTCATAATCAGTCAGCATGTTTCAATGGTGCATTTGAATCAAGCCCGATGGTGCAAACCATTGGTGTTCCTCAAGAACCAAGCCAAGAAGGGAACCAACAGCAAGAAACGCAACAAGAAGGACCTCCAACGGAAACTACATTGGCCAATTGGCAAACGGAAGACTTCTGTGGAGTTAACCAACAACCTTTTCAAGGCGTGGCTGCCAACACACGGTCAAAGAAGAGAAGCATAGTAGAGGGACAACCATCTAATCCAGTTGTTTCTCAACCCACTCTTACACAACAGGGGGTCAGTAGACCAAACATAGCTCCAAATGTGCAAAATCAGCCTAAGGTACCTGTTGTAGCAACACATACACCTGTTCAAGCTCCAGAAAAGGTTGCACCAAGTAAGGGACAACAAAAGGACAATTCATCCCCCTTCAACATCATTGATCAAATGAAGAAGACACATGTGAACATTTCCATGTGGGAATCACTGGCGATCCCAGGGCAATGATATTTATTACAAGCTGCAGTGGCTAATTGGTCTGCCACAAATGTATCAAACTAGGGACATGAGAAAGTTCTCACTAATGCAGTACAACATGATGGGGGCCAGACAAGAAAAAATTTGAAGCCTCCACCTTTCTATGTTTCATTGATTGTTGGAAACCACTTGGTACACAACTGCATGATAGATTCAGGGGCAAGTAGTTCAGTGATGCCGAAACAAATAGCGGATCAACTGGGTTTGAAGTATGAGCCAGTGCTGAAAGGAGTAGTACAGCTAGATGGAATGGCAGTAGGAATAGTTGGGATCATCAAGGGGTTAAGCCTAACACTACATTCATGTCCTAATGTTACAGTTCTGCAAGATGTGTCTCATGAATCGACCTTCCGCCACTCTTTGCGTTATGTTTATCAAGGGACTTCACTGTAAAGATCGGTGGATATTTATCTGCAGATTAGTCGTACATGATTTTCAGGACAAGGTGTGGAGCCAAAGCAACAATCAGGTCAGAACCAATTTCCAATTTCCATATTGATCCTCATGTACCAAGTCCTATCAATGCAAATTGCTCAGCTTTTGATCAAGAGGAGTGTTCAAGTGATCTAGAAGCAGGTACTAAGGTCGAGGGAATTCCTGATTTAACTTTGGATGAATGGGAAAACAAAAGTCATGAATTTGACCCATACAAGGAAATTGAAGAATCTGAATTGGGTGTGTATTGTGTACACGAAGAAAATCCACCCATTCCCGACATCATTCAGCCTGAACAAAGGATGAAAACAAAGTTTGGAAATTATTCTTCGATGGTTCGAGAAGCGATAAAGGTCTTTGGAGGTGGTGCAGTGTTGATCTCACCACAAGACATAAAGTATTATTCAGCTTTTCGTTTCCAGTTTTCTTGTTCAAACAACACAGCTGAATACGAGGCATTAATTCATGGACTTCATTGGGCTAGGAAAAGGGCATAAAGAACTTGCAGGTGTTTGGAGATAGCGAGCTAATCGTCAACCAAGTTAGGGGACAACATGCTACAAAGAACGACTTGCTAAAGAGCTACAAGAATAGGGTATGGGACCTCATTGAGGATTTTGAAGCTTTCAACATTGTATCCATACCCAGGAAGAAAAATGAAGCCGCAGATAGGCTCGCAGCAGTTGGAGCAACGTTTGATGTGGTTGACAACATCAGAAGAGAAAAAACGCAGCCACACATTCATGTGGTTGTGAGGCCAGCAGTTCCAGATAATAACACAAGCTGGCAGGTGTTTGAGAATGATCAATAGATCGTCAATTTTTTACAAGAAGAGGCTGAATTCTTAGCTAGAAATCAGGACAGGCTAGAGCAGCAGTATGGGGATCAAGTAGTGCAACTGTGGACAAACAAGCTTCCTAAGGGTTTAGTAACGTTGGAGTCTATCTTCAACCCTAACGACCAGTTTCGTAAGGAAAAGGCTAACATACAGGTCAAGGAGAAGACTCAGAGCCAATTCTGGTTGGGGAAGGCAAAACACTTCAAATTGGCAAAGTAGCCGCTGAGCAAGAGAAATCAGATTTCATACAGCTTTGCCAAGAATTTCCAGATGTCTTCGCTTGGGGCTATGAAGACTTAAGAGGATTCGATCCAAATTTGGCACAACATACCATAGAATTGGATCCAGATGCTAAGCCCATCAGACAGAAGCAGAGACCAGTCAACCCTCACATTGAGCCTCTGATGAAGAAAGAGCTAAACAAGCTAATAGAGGTAAGCATTATATTCCCGATCAAGCACTCAAGCTGGGTTGCAAACTTGGTTCCGGTCAGGAAGAAGAGCAGAGAAATCAGGTTGTGTGTAGATTTCCAGACCTCAACAGGGCATCTCTCAAAGATCATTACCCACTTCCTTCAATGGAACAAATATTGCAAGTAGTATCCGGTTCAGAGAGATTCTCTCTCCTAGATGGCTACTCAGGGTATAATCAGGTGATGGTGAAAGAAGATGACCAATTCAAGATGGCTTTCACCACCAAATGGGGGACATATGCCTACAAGAAGATGCCATTTGGGCTATCAAATGCTGGAGCCACCTTCCAAAGGGCAATGGATATGGCATTCAAGGGGTTGATCAATAAAATAGTTCTAATATATCTTGATGACATCACTGTATTCTCAAAAAATGCAGTGGATCACCTCTTTCATCTAAGGCAGGTATTTCAGAGGTGTAGAAGATTTGGGGTATCATTGAATCCCAAAAAATGCATATTCTTGGCTCACGAGGAAAGATTCTAGGCCATATTGTTTCAAAGGAAGGATTGACGATTGACCCAGAGAGAGTCGAAGCAATTCAAGCATTGCCATTGCCAAGTCACAAGAAGGCTCTTCAAAGCTTCTTAGGAAGGATCAATTTCGTCCGCAGGTTTGTTCCAAATTTTGCAGCTCTCGTAAAACCAATAACGCTGATGTTAAAGAAGAGCATGGCATTTAAGTGGACATCTGAAGGCAAGGCAAGTTTCGAGGCAATAAAGGAAGCTATATCTCAAGCTCCGACTCTTGTCAATCCAGACTTCTCCAAAGATTTCATGTTATATGCCTTCGGTGGTGGAGACACAATTTCTGCAATCCTGGTACAACAAAACAAAGGAGGATTAGAACAACCAGTTGCTTTCTTCAGTCAAGGCTTGGAGGAATACGAAACTAGGTACTCTTTCATTGAAAAGCATGTCCTTGCAGTGATTAGGAGTTTAAAGAAATTCAAACACCTAGTCTCAAACAACAAAATCCAATTGTTAGTCTCTCATGTGGGAGTCAAGGACTTCCTTCTAAACAAGGATCTGAATGAGAAGCGTGCAGGGTGGATCACTCGTGTCATGGAATATGACATTGAGATCAAGGTCACCAAACTAGTACGTGGAAAGGGACTATGTGAACAGCTAGCCTTGAGTCAACAAGTTGAAGCAGGTGATGAAAAAGAGACTGTCTTGGTACTACAGGATGGTCAAGAACATGAAAATGATGATGTGCCTACTCCTTGTTGGACTCAGAATATGATACACTTCCTACAGACAGGCCTATGCCCTCTAGAAATGAGCAAAGCAAAGAGGAGATACTTTAGATTACAAGCTATTCCATATGTGCTTGTTGATGGTGTTTTGTTCAAGAAAGACATCAATGGAGTTCTATTGAGGTGCATTGGGACAGGTCAAATTGAGAGGGTGTTACGAGATTTTCATGATGAAGATTCTGTGGACATTTTGCCCCACGAGTAACAACTCTCAAGATAATGAAGGTAGGGTATTATTGGCCCACGGTGTTCAATGACTGTTATACATGGATAAGAAAGTGTAAGAAATGTGCACTCTTCACAGGCAAAGAAAAACTAGCAGTGCTTCCATTACACCCAATCTTGGTTGACCAACCATTTATGCAATGGGGATTGGATTTCATCGGGGTCATCAACCCAAACTCAAGCCAAGGCCACAAGTGGATTCTCACAGCAACAGACTATTTCACCAAGTGGACTGAAGCAGTAGCGCTCAAAGAGGCAAACGAGTCTAATATACTAGAATTTTATGAAGGAATAGTGACCAGGTTTGGTGTGCCGGCCACTATCATATCAGACAATGCATTGGCATTCGTAGGTTCCAAGATTACAGAATGGGCTATCAAGAATGGAATCTACTTGAGTACCTCTTCAAATTATTACCCGCAGGGTAATGGACAGGCAGAGTCCACGAACAAAAATTTGTTAAGAATCGTCAGGAGGACTCTGGATGAAAATCAAAGAACATGGCATACCAAGCCAAAATCAGAATTATAAAGAGGTCTACAGGTAATTCCCCTTACAATTTGGTCTATGGAAAAGAGGCAGTATTGCCTATATCATTAGAACTACCTGCATTGGAGTTCATGAAGCAGTTGGAGTTGGTTGAGTTCGAACCAATGGAGGCCAGGTATGCAGAGTTGATGGAATTGGTAGAAATTAGAGAACATGCAGTTCAAACAATTGAGAAAGATCAGGCCTTAGTAAAAAGGTGGTTTGATAAGAAAGCAAGAGCAAGGACCTTCCAGGAAGGGGACTTGGTTCTGAAATGGGATGCAGATCAGGCAAAACCAGGAAGGCATTCCAAGTTTGATGCCATTTGGAGTGGCCCCTACATGGTCATGGAATGTAAGAATAGCAATGCCTTCCAATTGTCTACATTGGACGGAGAAGAACTCCCGATTCCGGTCAACGGAATCTATCTTAAACATTGCTACTGAAAAGAAAAAAGTTTTACCCTTGTAAATATTAGATTAGGTTTCAATTCCTCTAAGTGCGTATGCACATTGTCTTGTTGTAGTTAGGTTTCAGTTTCCCTAAGTGCTTTGGCATAGGTTTTGTTGCTCCTAGGTTGGTTTTCTACAGTTCAGCATGCTCTCGAGAGAAGGAGTTGAGGTATCAGGTTCGGGATCAGGTATCAGATCGTTTCAGGTTATTGCTTATGACTCCATGCCCAATGGATCACTAAAAGGCCATTGATCTTCTACCTAGCAGGCAGGTAACCCCGTGAGTCACCAAATTGTTGTATATATTTACCCCCTGGGTAAATATAGATAAACGCAAGAAAATCGGTTTCGGAGGGGGAGAAGCATGGCACAAGGACATGTCGCAAGGGTTGGAAAACCCGACAGCAAGGAAAATCGGGTCTCGCAAGGCGGAGGAACATGGCGGAGAAACAAGTCGGGGAAACACGTCAAAGAAAGCATGTCGGAAGGGTTAGAAAACCCGATAGCAAGGAAAATTGGGTCTAACAAGTCGGGAAAACATGGCGGGGAAGCACGGGGTGAAAACATGTTGAGCAACCCTCCGAACCCGATGCGCATGCAAGTTCATCTTCTGCCTCCGAAACAAAGGAAATCTCAGAAATACTGGTAGAAGCGGGTTTCAGGAGAATGCAAGCATCAAACACATGTCGAGGCACCCTCCAAACCCGATGCAGATGCAAAGGAGAACCCCGAACCCGACAGGCAGAAGACCCTGACGCGGGAAATATTCAGATCGCCATAACTTTTTACAGGGAGCTCGGATTCACACAAGGTTTAACTTTTCAGAAAGCTCTCGATGTCCTCTACCCATAATTGGGTGGGAACAAGTTCTTAAAAATGTAAAATACACTCCGCCACTATTGGGTTGTTGAGATTCTCACCTACCACCATGATGAGGAGTTAGAGGCGATCTGGAGGTGGTTGGGGCAGTTTTCGAATTCCTCTCTTCTCCCTCTCTTCTTCTTCATATAAAATGTAAGGAGGGGCTTCTTTCAAAAAAGTTGGACATTATTGTTTTGGCCCCTCCCTTCTTCTCTTTGGCAGGTGAAGTTGTGGAGCTCAAACCTCCCATTTGAAACTGTAATGCAACCTTCGCCTCTTGGCATTTTTACAGTGTATTGTATCAAACCTTTGAAGTAAATAAATGCATGACTGTGGATGTTTCTCAACCCTCTATGTGTTTCATTTTGCATCATCTTGATTTTTCACTACGAATATGTTTATCCATGCATGATATTGCATTGCATTTCTATGGTTTGTGTTTATTGGCAAAACATATGTTCTTCATTCCTTGGTGTATCACCTCCGTAGTTTAGGTTTTATTTTTATGCATTCTCTACCCTATCTCCTTGGCAAGTTAGATTAGGTTTTTGGTAAACCCTCGTGTTTTATTGATGCATCTAAATAGAGGAATAGGAGCTGGCCTTCATCCGAAGAGCTTTTCTGATTTCGCAAGGTCCCACACTTGGGAAAAGCTCCATGTTGTGCAATCGCACTGAGAGTCTCAACCCATCATGTTGCAGAGTCCCAGGGGTGCTGCGTTTCGTCACCAACAAGTCCCACAGCTTGAGAGATGGTCCCATGTTGTGCATTCACACCGAATGTCCCACTTAGATTTGAGGCCATTTGGGGGTGTTGTGATTTTGTGTCAACGGTTTTGGCATGCCCAGTGGGACAGGTTTTAAGCACCTTACCACTTCATTTCATCAAGTTAATGTGTTTTTAGTGAGATTCAACCTATTTAGGCACATTCAAAGCACATATGGTGACTCCATCTGGTCAACAACCCATCCTCTAAGTTGCGGGCCCGAGGATGAAGTTTGGGAAATGTATAGTTGCGAGGCCATGGGAGGTGCCACATGCCTCAATAGCGTAACTTCAAGGGTAGGACCCAAGGGGAAGTCTCCATATAAGCACGGGCTCACCATGTTGTCGAAGTCCAAATGGGGGCAGAATTGGCCATTAAATTAGCTAAGTAAAGAAGAGCCACAAAAGGAGCCACACATCACTCGGGTAAACTTTAAAGGAAAAATCCAAAGTGGGTTTCTAAATGTGCACGGAGCTTCCACATGTCCCAGGTCTAAAAAAGGAACAAAGTCAACCATTTAATCTACTAAGTATAAGAGGGTCAATAGAGGCCTCCATGTGTCTCATCGACACAACTTCAAAGGCATGACCAAAAGGCGGTCCCCAAATGAGCATCAACTTGCCACATGGTTAGAGTCTGAAAAGGTAAGATTGGCCATTGAAAATTACAAGCTCCGGATAGGGTGAACAAAGTCTCCACGTGTCACTCGATGCATCTTAAAAGTTAAAATCCAGAGGTGGTCCTCAAACATGCGTCAACTCGCCACATGCCTTGTCTATGTAACTTCAAAGGTAAAATTTGGGGCGGTTTCCAAGTGAGCATAAAGCCTCCACGTGTCTTGGGTCAGGCATAGTGTCTCCACCAACATGGGAGACTTAGGTAGAATATAAAGGGAACAAAAGAGTGCAAAAAAGCTGCCACATGTTAGTCTAGCGTAACTTCATGAGCGAGAGGAGGGGTTTGAATCTTCAAAATGTGTGGGGCTACCATACGGCTCTTGCATGAATGGACTCTTTTAAATATTGTGAGCCTGCGACCCTGATCTTTAGCCAACCACATTTTTCAAATAGAAGCTTGGTTTTGAGCGGAAAAGGACGTTTTGAAAATCTCTTGGCACTTGCTTTACTCACCTACCACCATTAATGTTTTAGTCCACCATTTTTGAGGTTGTCAAGTCTCCCACCTACCACCATGATGAAGAATGGGCTTCCTTTCTTTCTCAGTAAAAGAAAGCGACTGGGGCATGGGTGTTGCAATAATAATCATCATTATGGTAGGTGGAGTCAATGCTCTTCTAGGGGTGGTTGGATCATGGTTTGAATTCTTCCCTCCTTTCTCGCTTATTCTTCCTATATATTATAAAGGAGGGGCATTTTCTAAAAGGTTGGTCATTGTTTCTCTCCTGCCCCCTCTCTCTTTCTTCCTTAGGGTAGAATGTGAAGTATAAGCCTCCTCTCTTAGCTCTATAATGGCATTTTCTTACCTCTGTCCCACTGATGATGTACTATGTGAACTCTTGGAGCAATAAAATCTATTTTGTGATGCATTTTTTCCATCCTTTTCTTATTTTAGTATCTCTTCTTGCCTCTCGTCATTGCAGGGTATACTATGCATACTCTAATGTCTATTGTAGGTGTTGGGAGTTGTGTTTAATGGGTTGAAGTTATGTTCGATGTTGAATTTCATTTCTAGTTTATGGTGCATCTTGTCCACCCCATCCTTTGCTCACCTCTCTCCACTTCAGGGCAGTTTGTATTTGTGATCGAGCACTTCCTTTTCTAGTGTATCACTACTTAGTGTAGGCTCTATTTCCATGCATTTCTCACTCTCCATGTCTCCTTGGAAGGTTAGATTAGGATAGATAATTTTTCTTGCACTTAGAGTAGCTTGTGGAAGGTAGTTTAGGAAGAATAAGATGGATTTACCCAGGAGGGACATCTCAAGTCTGTAAGTCCCACAGCTTGAGAGATGGTCCTATGTTGTGTATTCACACTGAATGCCCCATTCATATTTGAGGCCATTTGGGGGTGCTTTGTGATTTTATGTCAACAGCTTTTGGCATGCCCAAAGTGGGATAGGTTACCACTTCATTTCATCAAGTTGATGTGTTCTTGGTGAGATTCAACCTTTTGAGGCACATTCAAAGCACATCTGGTGACTCCATCTGGTCAACAACCCATTCTCTGAGTTGCAGACCTTCTTCATCCATTTCCACCCACTATTCTTTCCACATCTTTCATCTTCTTCCATCCCATGAAGTTGTGCAATCATGACTTCTTTCCCACCATGGAATTCTCATTTGCAGCAGCAGAACTATTTCCCTCCATCCCCACAATTTCAAAATCCTCCTCCAAATCAGTTTTATAAACCCCATTATCTCAAAAATGCATACAACCCACTTTTTTCTAACCAAAATGTTTATGAAGAACATGTTTATGCAGATGATGGTGGAAACTTCTATTAAGGTGTGGAGCCTATTTTTGGTCTTCTTGAATCAATTTTGAAGTGATGGAGCTTGAACGATTAAGTTTGGAGACTTCAGGAGAATTTTGTAGTCATTTTCTATGATGTTGCTATGCAGTCATTGTGCCATTGTTGCAACGTTGTTGTTAACATGTTGTTAACGTCGGGACTATTTTTTCCAGTCATGGGAAGTTGAAAGATCACAACTTTCAAACTTCTAGGGTCAGCTTTATGACTTCTTAAGAGGATTTTAATCCTATAAATAGATGTGTTAGGGTATCTTGAAGATATCTTGAATGTTCAAGAGGTCTTGAGTCTTAATGATCAAAAGGTGATCAACGTTATGCAATTGGGTGTCAATTTTGGTTTAGATGTGGTTTAACATCTTTGGAATTCTGTTGTGAGTTCATAACTGAGAGAAGAATGTAAGAGTTGTTTTACTCTTGTTGATAATAAAATCTGAGCAAGTTCTTGGTGGACGTAGCCCACATTGGGTGAACCACGTTAAATCTTGTCTTGTCTTCTTTTGTGCATTATTTATTTATGTTGTTATATTTCTGCAAGTATAATTCTGCTATATAGTTTCCTACTGCTTGTGGTTTGAGGAATTGTTTCCACATATTTGTTCTCTAATTCCTAACAATTGGTATCGAGCTTTGGTGAGTTTTTATTGAAGTTTTAAATCATAGGAAAATTAAGATTGAGTGGGAGCTATGGCAGATGAGGGTAGATTAACATTTGAGAAGTTCAATGGGCAGAAATTTTGTTTGTGGAAGATGTAAATAGAGGATTACTTATATCAGAAGGACCTCCATGTTCCTTTGGCTAGAAAATTAAAGAAACCTATAGCCATGTTAGATGAGGATTGGGAGTTGCTAGATAGAAAGGCACTCGGGGTAATTTGTTTATGCCTTGCATCTTTGGTTGTTTTCAACATATTGTAGGAGAAGACCACGAAAGGTCTCATGAGTGCATTGGGAAGTTATATGAAAAACCTCTGCCTCTAATAAAATATTTTTGATGAAAAAGTTATTTAATATGAAGATGTCTAAGAATGGTTCTATTGCTAATCATTTGAATGAATTTAATATGGTTGTGAGTATGTTAAACTTGGTAAAAATTGACTTTGATGATGAGGTCAGGGATTTGTTGATTTTGTTCTCCTTACCAGATAGTTGGGACAACTTGGTTATGGTTATAAGTAATTCAGTCTCTAATAACTCAAAGCTGAAGTTTGAGGATGTAATAGGCATGATCCTAAGTGAGGAAATGCAAAGGAAGAGCACCAAGATTCTTCTACTTCTGGAAATGCTTTGACGGTGGAGAGTAGAGGGAGACAAAAGAACATAGGGAAAGGTAACCGTGGGAAGTCGAATGATTGTGGAAGGTCAAAGTCCAAGAGTAAGTTAGAATGTTGGCACTGTGGGAAGGTTGGTCACGCTAAGAAAGATTGCTAGGCTCTTTAGAATAAGAAGAACAAGAAGGAGGAAACTAAAGAGGTAAATTTGGTAACAGGTGATTTTTTCAAAATGCCTTAATTCTTTCTTTAGATAATATTGCTGAATCTTAGGTGTTAGATTTAGGGGCTTCTTTCCATGCCACCCCACATAGACATTACTTTACTAATTTTGTTCAAGGTGATTTTGGACATGTATATCTTGGTGATGATGAACCATGCAACATAGTAGGGAAAGGTTGTGTTTAGGTGAAAATGTAGAATGGGAACACATGGTTGCTTAAGGATGTCAGGCATGTGCCTAAGTTGAGGTGGAACTTGATATCAGTGGGACAACTAGGTAGTGATGGCTGTATGGTTAGTTTTATAGCGGATTCTTGGAAGGTTACCAAGGGAGCTCTTATGGTTATAAGAGGTAAGAAAAATGGTACTTTATATTTAACCAGTGGTGCTGATTATTACAATTTAGTTGTTACAGATGGAGATGTAACTTTATGGCACTAGAGACTCAGTCATATGAGTCATAAGGGCATATAGATTATAAAGGATAGGTTACCTAGATTAAAGGAGTTAGATTTGGACTTCTGTGAGGACTGTGTTTATGGGAAATAGAAGCGGGTGAGATTCCTCAAGGTTGGACCTACCAGGAAGGAGGGTAAGTTAGAGTTAGTGCATACGATGTATGGGGACCAAGTAAGGTAAAATCTATTTGTGGTTCATGTTATCATGTCACTTTCACCGATGATGTAACTAGAAAATTTTGGGTATATTGCATTAGAAAGAAATATGATGTGTTTGAAACTTTCAAAAGATGGAAAGCCTTGGTTGAGAATGAAACAGGTCTCATGCTAAAATGTCTCAGGTCGATAATGGAGGAGAATATTACAACAATGAATTTCTTGATTACTATTCGGTAAATGGGATCCATAGGTAGAGAACGGTTCCAAATACTCCATAGGAAAATGGAGTGTTAGAGAGAATGAATAGGACAATCATGGAGTGTGCTAGGTGCATGAGGTTACATGTAGGGCTGCCACTCATGTTTTTGTAGAAAGTAGTAAGCACAACTATTTATCTAATTAATAGAGGACCCTCTATGGCCTTAGATGGAGGTATACCTGAGGAGGCTTGGTCTGGTAAGAAAATTGATTACTCATTTCTTAGAGTATTTGGATGTGAGGTATTTGTTCACATTGATAAAGATGATAGGACCAAGTTCAAGGTTAAGTATGAGAAATGCACCTTTGTTGGATATGGTGAAGATGATTTTGGTTTCCATGTTTGGAGTCTTAAAGACAAGAAAATATTTCGGTCTAGATATATTGTCCTTAATGAAAAAATCATGTATAAAGATTAGTTACAGGAACAAAAAGAGAAATCAAAGAAAGAATACACAAAGTGTTAGAGGAAATTACGCATAGTAAGGTGTCCAAGGAGCCGATTCGGAGTTCAACATGTTCCTAAGATAGCCGAGTTCGAGTACCTACTCATCAGAACCCCAAACTCCCGAGGTGAGAAAGTCTTCTAGGGTAAGAAGGGAACTTAAAAATTTTACTCCATCATTGAATTATTTATTACTCACTTGACAGTAGAGAGAGCCGAGTACTTTGAGGAAGCGATACAGTTGGATGCCGGGAAGAAGTGGGAGTAGGCCATGGATGAAGAGCATTATCTCTTATGGAAAACTAGACTTGGGATCTGGTGGAGCTACCTAAGGGAAAGAGAGCATTATAGAAAAATTTGGTGTATAGAATCAAAGAGAAAGATGGAGGCAAGAAATGATACAAGACCCAATTGGTGGTCAAAGTATTTACACCGAAGAAAGGTATAGACTTTGATGAAATTTTTCTCTCACAGTTGTTAAAATGACTTCTATTAGGACTATTCTTTATTTAGTTGTAGTAGAAGACATGTACTTAGAATAGTTGGATGTGAAGACTACATTCCTTCATGGTGAGTTAGAGGAGGAATTGTACATGCAACAGCCACAGGGTTATGAGGTCAAAGGGAAGGAGAGGTTAGTGTGCAAATTGAAGAAGAGCTTGTATGGCCTGAAATAAGCTCCATGGCAATGGTACATGAAGTTTGACAGTTTTATGCAGGAGTAGGGTTACTCCAGGTGTCACTCAAACCATTGTGTGTACATTAAGAAGTTTCTTGATGGTATTTATATTATTCTATGCCTATATGTAGATGATATGCTTGTTGCAGGGAAGAACATGCAGGAAATAAAGGTACTCAAGAAGCAGCTAGGTGACTCCTTTGCTATGAAGGATTTGGGGGTAGCAAAACAAATCCTTGGTATGAGAATAACTTAGAACAAGAAGGAGAGGAAGCTAGTATTATCTCAAGAAGAGTACATAAAGAAGGTCTTGGAGAGGTTTAGTATGCAGGATGCTAAACCGGTTGGTACTCCTTTGGCAGGTCACTTTAAATTATCAAAGGAGTAGAGTCCCAAGACTGAGGAGGATAGAATACAAATGTCTAGGGTACTGTACTCATCAATAGTTGGTAGCTTGATGTATGCTATGGTATGCACTAGGCCTGACATTGCCCATGCAGTGGGAGTAGTGAGTAGGTTTATGAGTGATCTAGGTAGAGAGCACTGGCAGGTAGTAAAGTGGATCCTTTAGTATTTGAGAGGGACCATGGGAGCAGCATTGTGTTTTGGTGGATTAGACACTACATTACGTGGATATGTAGATTCAAACATGGCAGGAGATTTGGACAGTAGGAGGAGCATGATAGGTTATGTATTTACAGTTGGTGATACAACAATGAGTTGGATTTCATGGTTATAAAAGGTTGTGGCTTTGTCAACCACAGAGGTTGAGTATGTTGTTGCCACAAAGGAAATCAAGGAGATGATTTGGCTACAATATTTGCTTCATGAGTTGGGTCATACGCAGGAAGTTGGGAGACTACACAGTGATAGTCAGAGTGCTATTTATTTGGTGAAGAACTCCTCTTTCCACTCTAGGATGAAGAACATTCAACTGAGATATCATTTCATCGGGGTAGCTTTGGCGAGAAGATATGTTGAAGCTTAAAAAGATTCATACCGGTTAGAATCCTATGGATATGATGACCAAGGTAGTCAAAAGGGAGAAGTTGAAGTTGTATTTAAATTTGATTGGTCTTCATGGTTGATAATGAAGGGTTAAAAACTTTTCTCGGTGGAAACAATATCCAAGTGGGAGATTGTTGGGGTGTGGAGCCTGGTTTTGGTCTTCTCGAATCAATGTTGAAGTACCAAGCTCGAACAGATTATGTTTGGAGACTTTAGGAGCATTCTGCAGTTGTTTGCTTGTGCATTCATTGTGTCGTTGATGTGACATTGCTATTAACATACTGTTAACATCGGGACCATTTTTCCAGCCATGGGAAGTTGAAAGATCACAACTTTCAAACTTCTAGGGTTGGCTTTAGGACTTATTAAGAGGATTTTAATCCTATAAATAGAGGTTTTAGGGTATCTTGAAGATATCTTGAGTTTTCAAGAGGTCTTGAGTCTTAATGATCAAGAGATGATCAAGAGTGATCAAGGTTATGCAATTGGGTGTTAATTGTGGTTTATATGTGGTTTAACATCTTTGGAATTCTATTGTCGGTTCATAATCGAGAGAAGACTATAAGATTTGTTTTACTCTTGTTGATAATAAAATATGAGAAAGTTCTTGGTGGATGTAGCCCACATTAGGTAAACCACATTAAATCTTGTCTTGTCTTCTTTTGTGCATTATTTATTTATGTTGTTATATTTCTGCAAGTATAATTCTGCTATATAGTTTCCTACTGCTGTAGTTTGAGGAATTATTTCCACATATTTGTTCTCTAATTCCTAACAACTTCTTTGCCAAAGCTGATTTTGAGAGGTAGGTACAAAAGATGGATATGGATAGGATGTAGCTCGAGTTAAGTGCTCCATAATAGTAGCTGAAGTTGGCTACAAGGTCCCTTATACATGGGTCATCCCTATGCTAAGATGGTTTAGTGCCTAACAGAAGCTGCACTTCATCAATGAGATATTTCCCTAGATTACGAAGTGTGCAGGAAAAATGGATGCTAAAAAATCTAGTATGCGACAACCCTATCAATGGGGCAACCCTACACTACCATCCTACATCCCTCTCACTCCTTTGTGCCAACGTACATCAACTTATCCCACTACATGTGTTCCTAGCTTCTTGTGTGCTACCACCACTAAGAATTCCACCCCTTCTTCATCTTCACTTTCGTCTCACCTCCCATTTTCTTCCAAGTCACCTCTACCTAGTTGTACCATAAATGAACATCCCCTACCAATGTGCCTTCCCATGTAACCTCATCATGTTCGATGACTGCAGGATAGTTGAAGAATGACATGACTTATGTGACTCTGAATGGGAAGAGGAAATCATAGTGATTCTTGTTCTAGAGAAAAATAAATTAGCTCTAAAGGGTGTAATAATGGAGGAGGACTATGTAGTTTCGAGGCTCCAAGTGCAGAGAAGGCAACATAAGAACCTTTAGTTCTTCCTCCCACTTCATCCCCTTTAATATCTACTGTCGAAGAAGAGTTTGAGCTTTCAAACTTCATGTTTAAAGATAAGAGGAACCATGGTGAGAAAATTTTAGATCAGGAGGACACCATGGAGGAGGTCGAGCTCATAATGAGGAGGTAGACTATCCTGTCGGACTTGGAGGATATCTTTGATGGCAAGGAGCCTAAGTAGATCACATCATTTTCTCCTCCATCATCCACCTTCCAATCACATGAGTCTCGGTGCCATAGAGGATAGAATTCAAGGACATCATCCTATGTCTCATAGCGGCCCTCTCGAACCAAGGTTGGAGGATCTTAATCTTCCATTATCTTCTCAATAGGAGGAAGGAAAAGTGAAGATGCCATCTCTTCCACACCATCCACCTAAGAAGGTTTGAAGGAAGACTCCATCCATGGAGTTGAAATTTAGAACCATGGGCACATCCATAGGACTAGACCATTCCCAATCAGGTACTTGGCTTCATTGGAGAAAAGGGAGAAGCCAAAACCAGTCATGCCCACTTCAGTGCATGATGATGAGTATCAAAGCACCAAGGGTTATCATCAACACCTCTGGAGTCTAGTGCCAATCAACTTGAGGAGTTATTTTTATTGACGTTGATACCATGATGATTTGGGTGGAAGATCGGAATCTTATTAGTTTTTAACTCATTATAAGAGGCATGTTCAATTCCAAATCATATACATGGCCACATTTTCTAAGAAAGGAAGCTATTTCTCCCTACATGTAGTAGGCTTTGTTTAGCTTTTCTTTATTAGGGTTAGTGTAGAGTAGCAGATAGGTTTGTTTTCAATAAATCAAGTTCTTGTGCACACTATACATATCCCACTTGGGGTGTGTATGATTTCTAATTCTATACATAGTGTGTTGTGATGTTTTATTGCTCATGCATAGTGCATCGAACATGGCATTTGGCAAGTTTAGCTCTAGTTCTAGTAGTTTTCAAGTGGCTCATGGATTAGATTTTTTAAGTTTAGATTAAATTTGTGTTTACTAGAAAGACTCCATGTCCAATGGATGATTCAAGGAAAATTATCAGTTCACCTAGTAGGCATGTGATCCCCATGAGTTGCCAAATTATTGACCAAAATAAGCTCACACTTTTTTTTTGTCAACTAACACCATTTTTCCCTCTTTTTGTGCTTCAATCTAAATTTGTATATATTTTAAGCACTTAAGGTCCCTTGAAAGCATTTCCATTAGATATGAAAATTTTTCCCCTTTCCAAAAATATAAAGAAGTCCTTCTAACTCCTCATATTTTGCAAATGGCAGGCCATCGAACCTTGGAAGGATTTTTTGCCAAAAGCGGGCTGGCGGGCCTAGGGAAGATTATTTGCTAATGGGAAAATTGCAGACTAGCAGATCTTTGGGAGATATCTTGGTAATTTTTTCTTTTTGCAAAAATCAAAATTTACAATTGTGGGCCCATAATCTGTGGACAAATAAAATAAAGAATGTCTAAGGCCCACAAAGAGACACATGACCATGTTTCAAGTCAAAGTGAGAAAGTGGGTCGCCAGAGGTAGTTTGAATTTTTAGGTTTTTTTTTTTAAATGTGTAAATTATAAAAGTAAACCGCACCTCAACCGATGCCCAAAGAAGCCACATGTTAGGCCTTTGTCAGCTACGGAGAAGTGGGCCATCAGAAAACTTTGAAAATTTTTCCACTTTCTCAAAAAAATTTGTTTGTAGTTTCGGGCCTGTGATATGGGGAAGGATTTCTTTTGCTAAGTGGAAAATGCGGGGTGGTAGGCCCAAGGATGAATTTTGGGAAATGTAAATTTGTAAAGCTGTGGAGGTGCCACATTCCTCAATGGCATAACTTCAAGGGCAAGACCCAAGGGGAAGTCTCCAAACAAGTGCAATCTCACCACGTGGTCGAATCCAAATGAAGCAGAATCAGCCATTGAATCAGCTAAGTAAAGAAGAACCACGAAGGATCCATGTGTCACTCAGGGAAAATTCAAAGGAAAAATTTGAAGCAGGTTCGAAATGTGCGTGGAGCTTCCACATGTCCTAGGTCTAAGAAATGGACAGAGTTTGGACGTATAATGGATTAAGTATAAGAGGGTTGGTGGAGGCCTCCACGTGTCCCATTAGCGCAACTTCAAAGGTGTGACCCAAAAGGTAGTCCCTAAATAAGTTCCAACCCGTCACATGGTTAGAGTCTAAAAAGGTAAGGATTTCCATTGAAAATTTCAAGCTCGGGATAGGTTGAAGGAAGCCTCCATGCGTCAGCTCGGTGCATCTTCCAAGTTAAAATCTAGAGGCGGTCCCCAAACATGTGCCATCTCACCACATGCCTCATCCACGCAACTTCAAAGGTAAAATTTGGGGGTAGTTTCCAAATGAGCATGAAGCCTCCATGTGTATCTAGTCGTACAATGTCTCTACCAATAAGAGGGACTCAAGAAGAATATAGAGGAAATTGAGGAGCTCGTGGAAGCTACCACGTGTCATTCGATGCAACTTCATGAACAAGATGAGGGGGCTGAATCTTTAAAACGTGTGGGGCTACCACATGGGTCTTTCATGAATGTAATATTTTAAATACTTTGTGAGCCCATGACCCCGATCTTCATATATCCATATCTTTCTACCTTTGGAAGCTTGGTTTTGAGTGGGAAAGGACATTTTGGAAATCTCTCAAAACTTACTACTCACCTACCACCATTAATGTTTTGGTCTACCATTTTCGAGGCCATCAAGTCTCCCACCTACCACCATGATGAAGAATGGGCTTCCTTTCTTATCTAGTAAAAGACAAAGATGTATATGGGTATTGCAGCAAGAATCATCAATATGGTAGGTGGATTCAATGCTCTTCTAGGGGTGGTTGGAGTAGGGTTCAAATTCTTCCATCCTTTCTCTCTTATTCTTCTTATATTGTAAAGGAGGGACATTTTATAAAAGGTTGGTCATTGTTTCTCTCCCGCCCCCTCTCTCTTTCTTCCCTCTTGCCCACCGATGATGTACTGTGTGAACTCTTAGAGAAATAAAATCTATTTTGTGATACATTTTGTCCATATTTTTCTTATTTTACTATCTCTTCTTACCTCTCATCATTACAGGGTATACTATGCATACTATGATGTCTATTGTAGGTTCTAGGAGCTCTGTTTAATGGGTTGAAGTGGTGTTCCATTTGAACTTCATCTCTAGTCTGTGGTGCATCTTTTCCACCCTCTCCTTTGCTCCCCTCTCTCCACTTCGAGAGAGTTTGTATTTGTGATCAAAAACTTTCTTTTCTCGGTGTATCACCACTTAGTGTAGGCTTGGTTTCCATGCATTTCTCTCTCTCACTTGTCTCTTTGGAAGTTTAGATTGGTATAGATAGGTTTTTCCCACTCGAGTAGCTTATGGAAGGTAGTTTAAGAAGAAGAAGACTTTATCGGGAGGGCCATCTCAAGTCTACAAGTCCCATAGCTTGAGAGATGGTCCCATGTTGTGCAATCACACTGATTTCCCAACTCATATCTCGAGGCCATTCGGAGTGTTGTGATTTTACATCAACACTTACTTGTTAGCAACCATCGAGCTCCTTTCTAAAACCAATCAAGGTCAAACACTCAAGTCATTAAGTTGGCTCAATCCAAGCTGATCTCTTATGTATGTGATGACTTCATTTGATCCCTGAATCTTGTTGTGATCTCCTCCATCAAGTTATTTATTGATTCTGTGAGAACTCAATATCTCTGTATACATTTTTAACCCAACTTTGGCCGAGTTCATTCTATAACTTTGGAAACTCACGTTTCATGTCTCTCAAACTATTCCTTTGACAAAATTGTCATACTATTTTTAGTCCGGTCCTTCATAAATTGAGCTAGTGACATAATTCCTTCCATACTTTGGCCTTGGTTTCATGGTTTGATGGTTAATTTGATGGCTCTGTGTATTAGGTTTCTATCTTGTTGCTTACTCCAAACACATCAATTCATGTGTTGGCCTTTGATTTATTTCCATGTGCTTAGTTCCTTTGTTTTCCCACCTGATTTGGCCCCCGTGTAGTAGATTTCTCCACATCCCTATGCATCATGAGACAAGTAACTCTTTATTTTCATCATTTTTCATTCTAAGCATTCGGTTGATGTCATTTCCCTCATTTAATGGTATGCTCATTTAACTACATATACAACTAAAAAATTATGCATGGCCCAAGCTCACCTGCATGAGCTTCATGTTGAGTTACTCTACATCCATCTCATCTTTGAAGAAAAACTTCAAGCTTATCCACATATAGATTCAATAAACCAAAGTGAGATCATTGTAGATATCACTAATATAACTCACATTATTATATGTTAATTGGCACACCGAGAAGATCACCAAGATACGTGTCAAACAATTGACCAAGTTGTTCACCGAGATTCTTTCTAAAAATCTCACTAAGATGCTCATCAAACAACTCACCAAGCTACTCACCGAACTAGTTTTGGCTCAATACAACCTCACCTCTCAAAAAAAAAAAAAACCATGTCCTCATTTTTGACCTTTTAAGGCTCCTTATCATAACCGAAAACTAGTATAAACATAATAGGACCTCTTAAAACATGATTTATTAACTAGATCATTTATTTTATTTTATTTTACTTTTTTACTTGCAATGACTAGAAGTGGTCCAAGGGGAATTGTCCAATTATGCTCTAAGGGAAAAAATTAATAACATGTTTTAGGTTTTAGAGTTTAGGGTTTATGGGTTCATGGTTTAGGGTTTAGGGTTTAGAGTTTAGGGTTTAGGGTTTAGGTTTTACACTCAAGGTTTAGGGTTTATGGTTTAGGGATCAGTATTTGGGGTTTAATGTTTAGGGTTTAGGGATCAAGTTTTACGGTTAAGGGTTTATATTTTAGGATTTAGGTTTTAGGGCTCGGTATTAGGGATCAAAGTTATGGGTCTAGGGTTTAGGATTTATAGCTTAGAGTTTATTGATCATGGTTTAAGGTTTATTTTTAGTGTTTAGGGTTTAAGGTTATGGTTTAGGCTTTAGGATTTAAGATTTAGGGCTTAGTGTTTAAGTTTTAAGGTTTAGGATTTAAGGTTTACGAATCGGGGTTTACGGCTCAAGGTTTATGGCTTATGGTTTAGGGTTTAGGGTTTAGGGTTTAAGGTTAAGGGTTTATAGTTTACATCTTAGGGTTTAGGGCTTAGTGTTTAGAGCTTAGGGTTTAGGGATTAGTATTTAGGGTTGAGGGCTCAAGGTTTAGGGTTTAGGGTTTAGGGTTTAGGGCTTAGGATTTATGGTTTATAGTTTAAGGTTTATAGTTTAGGGATTAGGGTTTATGAATTAGGGTTTAGGGTTTAGGGTTTAGGGTTTAGTTTTTAGGGTTTAGGGTTTAGGGTTTAGTTTTTAGGGTTTAGGGTTTAGGTTTTAGGGCTTAGGGTTTAGGCTTATGGTTTATTGTTTGGTGTTTAGGGTTTAGGGTTTAGGGCTTAGGTTTTAAATTTTAGGGTTTATGTTTTAGAGTTTGTAGGATCAAGGAATAGGGCTCACCGTTTAGGGTTTAGGGTTTATTATTTAGGGATCGGGGTTTAGGGATTAAGGACTAGGGCTCACGGTTTAGGGTTGAGGGTTTATTTTTTTATGGATCGGGTTTAGGGTTTAGGGTTTAGCACTCGGGAAAGGGGTTTATGGTTTATGTTTTAGAGTTTAGGGTTTAATGTTGAGGGTTTAGGGTTTAGGGTTTAGGTTTTAAGGCTTAGGGTTTAGGTTTTAGAGTTTATGGTTTAGGATTCATTGCTTAGGGTTTAGTGTTTAGTGTTTAGGGGTTAGGTTTTAGCATTTAGGGTTTAAGGTTTATGTTTTATGGTTTCGGGTTTAAGGTTTAGGGTTTAGGGCTCGGGTTCGGGGTTAAGGGTTTAAGGTTTAGGATTATAGATTTATGGCTTAGTGTTTTGGGTTTAAGGTTAAATTTTTAGGGTTTAGGGATTATTATTTAGGGTTTAACATTTAGGGTTTAGGGTTTAGGGTTTATGGTTTATGGAGCAAGGTTTTAGGGTTTTAGTGTTTAAGGATTAGGGTTTAGGGATCAATGTTTTAGGGTAAGTCTCTAGGGCTTAGGGTTTAGGGTTTAGGGTTTAGGGCTCAAGGTTTAGGTTTAGGAATCAAAATTTAGGGTTTATGGTTTAGCGTTTATGGTTTAGGGTTTAGTGTTTATGGATTAGTACTTTGGGAATCGGGGTTTATGGTTTAGGTTTTACCATTTAGGGATAAAGTTTTTAGATTTAGGGTTTAAGGTTTATGGATTAGGATTTAGGGCTTAGTGTTTAGGGTTTAGGGTTTAGGGTTTAGAGTTAAAGGCTCAAGTTTTAGGTTGTAAAGTGTAACGTTCAAGGATTAGGGTTTAGAGATTATGGCTCCTACTTTAGGGTTTATCATTCATGGTTTAGGGTTTAGTGTTTAGTGTTTAGGGTTTAGGGTTTAGGTTTTAGGGTTTAGGGTTTATAGTTTAGGGTTTAGGGATTATTTTTTAATGTTTAGGTTCAAGGCTTAGGGTTTAGGGCCTAGGGATCATGGTATAGGGTTTAGTGCTCTTGAATCGGGGTTTAGTGTTTAGGGTTTAGTGTTAAGGGTTAAGGTATCGGGGTTATGGTTTAGAGTTTAGGGCTCATTGTTTAGGGTTGAGGATTTAGGGTTTAGGTTTTAGAGTTTAGGGTTTAGGACTCATGGTTTAGGATTTAATTTTTAGGGTTTAGGGTTTAGGGATTAGGTTTTATGTTTTAGGGTTTAAGGTTTAGGGCTCATGTTTTATGGTTTAGGGTTTAGGGTTTAGGTTTAAGGGTTTATGGGTTACACTCAAGATTTATGGTTTATGGTTTATGCTTTAGGGATTACGTCTTAGGGTTTAGGGCTAATGGTTTAGGGTTTAGGTTTAGTTTTTAGGGTTTAAGTTTTAGGGTTTAGGGTTTAGGTTTTAGGGTTTAGGGTTTAGGGTTTAGGTTTTAAGGTTTAAGGTTTAGGGTTTATGGTTTAGGTTTTAAGGTTAATGGATGAATATTTATGGTTTAGTGTTTAGGGCTCGGGGTTTAGGGATAGTGGTTTACGAGACCAAGGTTTATTTTTTAGGGTGTAGGGTTTAGGGATTATGATTTAGGGTTTATGTTTTAGGATTTAGGGCTTAAGGCTCAAGGTTTAAGATTTAGGATATAGGATTTAGAGCTCAAGATTTAGGGTTAAGGTTTTAGGGTTTAAAAATTAGGGTTCGTGTTTTAGGGTTTACCAATAAAGGAATAGGGCTCGGGGTTTACAATTTAGGGATTAGTGTTTAGTGCTCAAGAATTAGAGTTTAGGGTTTAGGGTTTAAATATTAGGATTTATAGTTTAGGCTTTAGTGTTTAGGGTTTAGGGTTCAATGTTTAGTGTTTAGGTTTTAACATTTAGGATTTAGGGATTAGGGCTTAAGGCTTAGGGTTTAGGGTTCAAGGTGGTAAAAATAAGGTTTAGAGTTTAGGTTTTAGGATTTAGGGTTCAATTCTTAGGGTTTATAGTTTACGGTTTAGGGCTTATGATTTAGGGTTTAGGGTTTATGTTTTAGGATTCATGGTTCACGGTTTAGGGTTTTGGATTTAGGTTTTAGGGCTCGGGTTTAGGGTTTAGGGTATATGATTTACGATTTAGGATTTACATATTAGGACCATGGTTTAGGGTTGAGGGATCGGGGTTAGGGTTTAGTTTTTAAGGTTTAGGGATTACGGTTTAGGGTTTAGGTCTTAGTGTTTAGGTTTTAGGGTTTAGGTGTGAGGTTTTAGGGTTTAAGGATTAGTGTTTAGGTTTTAGGCTTTAGGTGTTAGGGTTTAGGGCTTAGGGATTATTGTTTAAGGTTTCTGGTTTAAGGTTTAGGGTTCCAAGTTAATGGTTTAAGGGTTTATAGTTTAGGACTTAGGGTTTAGGGCTTATGATTTAGGGATCAAGGTTTAGGGTTTAGGGTTTACTTATCAAGGTTTATGGTTTAGTGTTTAGGGTTTAAGGTTTAGTGCTCAAGGTTTAGGGTTTTTGGCTAAATTTTTAGGGTTTAGTGCTTATATTTTAGTGTTTATGACTTAAGGTTTAGTGTTTAGGGTTTAGCTTTAAGGGTTAAATTTTTAGGGTTTAGGGATTAGAGATCGGGCTTTATGTAACACCTTAGACAAACTTTTATATCTCTCTTTTACATTAGAATCGTTGGCATGTGATTTTCATGATGTGTGTTTCCTTGATTATTTAAAATCATGCTTGTTATGGATAAATCATTTATGCTCTTGGATTCATTGGACTGAAATGTTATGGCTTGCAAGAATCCACTTTCACTTCTTATTGATAAGTTGCAATCTAGTTTTGAGAGTTACAAACTTATCTCATGTACTGACTCATCCTTGGATCAATTTTAGTGATCCAAGGAATGTTTTAAATATTCTTAATGGACTGAATGGTAAATTGACATTCATTGGTTGAGAGACATAGCGGACTGAACTTTGTATGTTACAAGTTCTTTGGACTTGAGTGATCATGTCTTCATTCGGTTGTATGTTTGTGCTTGGGTCTTTAGGATTGATCTCTACAGGACATTAAAGGCGTAACAAAAATAGTCTACATCAAGATTATGAAGGGGATCAGAACCCTAAAACAAAAGGACTATCCTAATAGTATCCTAATTTAGGTAAGAGTGCCTACTTCCTAGCTATGTCTACTTAATTGAGTTGTAATCTAACCTAATATTATTATTCTATTTTTGTTGGAATGGTGTCGTAACCTAAGCTCTAGTGATAAATGAATAACAAAGAAAATTTGCTAAGGTAATATTAAGCTATATTAACCTAGTGACTAATACTATATGGTTGTGAAATTAATCTAACCTAAGGTGGAAATTACCTATGGCAATGTCTTAAGACGTAAGGTGATTAATTGTTAGACTAACGTAAGTTCTGGGGACATCTATCTTAAACTATTTAAAAAGGGGCCTAGGGTCACATGGGAATGGTGATGGTTCCAATGGATTTGATTTAATTTTATTGGGTTTAAATGCAAGGTGGTACTACAAGTTTTGGCAACGGATAGTTAATTTTAGTGGGGCTTACGTGGAGGCTTCACTAAAAATGGAATTTCAAGTTAGTTTGGAAATGGAATTCACCAGTTTTAGGAGGCGGTGGTAAGGAGAGAGAAGCAGGAGAATTGGGAGTTATGTCATTAATGGATCTTATTTTTTGTGTGAAAACCATCTTGGAAACACGGGAGGGGGTTTATGAGAGGTTGTTTGGTTTTACATGCCTCATGAATTTCACTCTGTATGGAGCTATCTTGGTTCTTTGAACTAAGCAGTTCAACTTCTTCTTCTTGGATATTTTTGGTTTCTCTAGTCTATTTTTTATCAAGGGAATGTATAAGAGGCATTAGAAGAAAAATTGTTTGGTTGTTGATCTATCGTGGAGAATAAAAAGAGTTGGAAGCTTGGCTGGAAGTCTCCTTTTAATTAGCGAGGCACTATCAAGCAATGATAGGCTCTACCCATTAATATTTCTTCCTTTCTTCTAAATGAATCATTAAAAAATTCTGCTCTCTTGAGATAATTGTTTGCTTGACTTTTATTGTTAATTACTTGTATGTTTTTATGAATCTATGTGGTTTTTGGAATGCAAATCCATTACTAGCAATGATAGTTTTTGGGAAACTTTCTCTATGTTAGTTTAATGGTGGCATGCATGCAAAAATTGTATTAGGAGCTTTGTATTCATTCTAAAACTTGTTTACAAGGTTGGTGTTGACTGAACGGGAACTCATTTCCTTATTTTTCATTCTAAACTATTATGTGTAGTCTTGTGTTTTGTTTGAGGTGGTACTGGAGCTTGTATTATTCTAAACTTTTGTTGAAGCTTGTGATTAACATTGTACTCATTTTCATTACTTGTGTGATTTGAAATTGTAGTCAATCATGATTTTTTCTATACATGTACTCTAAGATGGAAGCTTTATTCTTATTTAAGGATTTGAAAATTTTTAACTCATATTAGAAAATTAGTGTTCTATTTTGAGCTTGTATTTGGGGCTTTGTGTTTCATTATAGGTTTGTATTTGAACTTCTGTGTTTGTCTGAGCCAGTATTAGAGCCTTATGAAGTTTTGATCTTTTGTTTGAAGTTCATGTTCAACACTGTACTAGTATCCCATACATGGTTGTTCTGAAATTGTGTTGGTATCGACGTGTTTGATTCTATACTGGCATTCTAAGTTGGAGTTTTGTTGGTATTATGAATTTGAAAAGATTAAAAATCATTTATGGACTATCTACTCAAAAGGGTCTTGAGAGATTTTTTTGTTTTGAAGTAGACCTGGTAATCTCTTTTGATATCTTCTTCTTGTAGCTTCTTGTTGGAATAATTGTTGTACTTTTGTCCTTTAGACTATACCACCTTCTTTGAACTTGATAGGGCATGTGAATATAAAGTGTATCCTATTCTTCTCTACCCTAAGCAAACCCATGTCCTGTTGAAGGCTTGACTATCTTTTTAGAAGGATTAAAGGACTAGAATTATATCTTGTTATGGTATTGGATGATTTATAGTTCATTTGGAATAAAATCGTTAATAGTTTTAGGGCTTCTAGAAATGTGTATTTATTCTCCTTCTTGTAATAGGTGTCTAAAACAAATACTTTCCCTATCATAAGCTTTTAACTGGAACTCAAGAGTATTTTTGTGATTTTGTTTCAGTCTCAATGGAGATAAGAAAGGGACATCTCTTAACTTAAAAATTATTGGACTCTCTTACTCTATTTAGTTCCTTTTAATTGATTTTTGGGTTTAATTAGAAACTTGAATTTAAACCTAGTATATTGAATTTTGTATGGAATGACACAATATCTTTATTCAGAATGGTTTGTATTATTGTTCTTATTTGGGGATCGTGAACCTTTTCGTTTGTTGCATCAAGTTGTTGAAGCCTTGTAATAGGATTTCAGTCTTTTGAGTTCATGAGTTGTATTGATCCTTGTATATCTTTCTTTGTTTGTGGATTTCTATTCCTTGTTGATTCATTGAAAAATCTCTCGATTTTAAAAGAGAATTAAATATGTTCTCTTAGGGATAGTATATCTTTGGAGAGGGTACTATGTACTTCATTATGAGATTTGAATTTGGAATTGAGCTTGGTGAATGGAAATAGGTAAACTAGTTTGTTAGATTTGTAAGAAAAATTAGAAGTGTGATTTCCTTAACTATGTTTTTGGTTTTGTGTTCTCTTTTGGGAACTAGATAAAAATTTCTAAGTTTGAAATAGAAATGGAATTCATTTCATATTATAAATGAAATGAATTATAGATTGGGTCCTTTTCTATTTGAGATCCTTTTTCTGTTGTTTGGATAAGTTCATTTGATTGAACTTTTTTGTTTTCGATCTTCTTCTAAGATGGAAAATTTATTGTGGAATGTTTGGTTTCAGATCTATGAATTATATATCCTCTAACATATGGGAGTTATTTTTGACTTTCGGGGGGAAATGTTTTGACTCTCTACCCTACTTGGATTGATTTGGATTCTTGTTAAATTATTTTCCTTAGATGTTGAATCATTATATTGTTATCTTTGAAGTGAGGAAGATTCGTGTGTTCTAAACATGTATTTTTATTTCTTATGATTAGTGTTTGGGGAATATAATTTATTGATTCTTCTTCCTTTGTTATATGGAATGATGAAACATTCTAATATGAGCTATGCTATAATTTACTTATTTTTATGTTGATTTGGTAAAGATAAATGTATATTTCTATTCTTATAGAACTATGAAAAAATTGAATGACAAGACCTGTTGATTGTTGTAAAGTAATTGATAGGATCAATTAAACCTTGTGATATAATTCTGATGTTTCAGATTATATTAAGTTCTTTTCTTAAAAGTAAATTCAGACTCTTTAATTGTACTTCTTTTTGGATGTTATTACTTATGGTTATATGTATGATATATTAATTGTTTCATTAAAGCGAGTTGTTTTAATGGAACAATTAGGGAATCAACTTTACTTTAATTCTTATTTCTTATCATGCTTAGTTCATTGAACTAGCCCATGCTAGCAATTTTTGTAGATGGACATCGTAAGTGATAAAAGAAGATAGAAACTTTTATGATGCATTAGCTTATTTAATTTTGGATCTTATGTAAAGAGTTTTAAATCATTCTTGAGTTTTAATGAAAAAGAAAAGTGATATTATTTTAAGATCTTTATTCTGATTGACATGAAGAATGTTTGAAATGCATAATCTTGAAAATGTATATTTATCATCATGAATTGAAAGGTTTTGTGTTGGACTACAATTTGTGATGTGAATAATTTTTACTTGTATGATGGAAATAATAGTGATATCTTTACGGTATTCCTTATATCTATTGTATACTATTGTTGTTATAAGATAATAAGTTGGATCAAGGAGATAAGCATAATCTCCCTTATTTTAATGAACTTGTTAAATTGTAAGGATGTCATTCTCTAACTACACAACTATAGTTTAATAATGAAATATGCTTGGACATAAATTAAACTATATAAGTAACAAATAATAAAAAATGTTATGTTAAACCTAACATCTAACCATGAAGAGAAAGGCTCTTCCTATTTCATGGAATCAAAGATAAAAGGAATAGTGGTTATGATTTTTAATCTTTATACTAAGTTTATAAAGTAAGCACTAGCTAAATCTAGGTGGATGACACACTTGATTTGGATAGCTAGGTTGCATTAAGAATTAAATGTTGATGTTTTCCATCCTATTTTTGGGATAACTACTTGTTATGCCACATTAACGAATAACAATGTAAACATGAATTAATAAAGTTATCCATATCTAATCAAGCTAGTGTTGGATAAAGAACTTAAGGAATATTGGAATTAGGGTTAGGCATGGTTGTTGTAATATGAATATTAATCTAATTTAATTATGATTAATGACCACTAGGGGGTATGTACATCTTGATGAATCAGTTCTATCATATGTTGGTACACACCAACTGTAGGACTATACCCTCGAGAAGTCCCTAGACTTCTCAAGGATATAATGTTGCAGTTGACATGTGGCAAAACCCTTCTATATTTTTTCATCTAGATCTACACACATCTAGAATTGAACTTAGTTTCTCTCTAGGTCAAGTTAGTAGCATGTTCGGGATAGGTAGTAGCTTTCTATGACTCTGGGTACCTTAGCACATTTGGGTGACTTAGGTCAGTTGAGTATGCCCATATACCCTAAGTCATCATGAGTATCTTCCTATAATAAATTATGTTACTAACCTAGGCTAGGGTCAAACCTTGGGCAAGTGGATTGATGGTAGTCAGTAAAGACCATTCTAGATAATGAAGGAGTGAGGTGAAGGACATATTTAATAATGATGAGTATGTCATCTAGGAATAGTAACATGAATAGTATGTTGAAAATATTAGGCCAAAGTATCGCAAGCTATTGGTTACGTTGTCTTATGTCACCTAGTTTAAATTAATGTGATGTCAGATGAATATTGCTAACAAATATTTAGATAGGTTCTTTAAACAAATCACTTAGTACCCAGAATAGGGTAGGAGAACCAAGTATATGTAGTATACATAAAGTATTCTATACTTTAAGTTAACATGAGAGATCGGTTGGTAATCGAGTCATGGAATGAGAGATCGGTAGTATATCGAGTCATTACAACTGCATATGGTTATCTATTATGAGATTGATTGGCATGGAATGTGTGTTCTAAATGATGTTTTATTTAGAATAGAGAACATTATGTATAAAAAAAAATTCCTTGTTTCTAAAGTCTTAAAATGGGAATGTTACATCTTGGTATCAGAGATGAAGGTTGTAGATTTTGGACCTATTATGTCCATAATCTGATGAAACTTAAATTTTCTTATTAATATAAAATGGTTAGAAAAAGAGGAAATGTTGTAAATAATCTTCCACCCGAGGAAGGAGTATTAACTACCTAGAAAATTGATGAGATCCTTGCTTTCCATGTTGGACACAAGAGATCATTTGGATGTACTTGAACAACAAGTAATGGGAAATGAGGAGGAAGAAGAAGCTGGTAAGAATAATCAGCCACCTCCTGAGGACAATGCCAATTTAGATGTTGATAATAATAATGTGAACATACCTAATTAGGCTGAGAATAAAAAGGCTAAGGCTAGCAATTGAACTCACTAATGATATAAAAAGGATAAGTCCACCTAAGTTTGATGGAACCACATTAGGAGATGGAGATGAGAATTAGCTTAGTGAAAAATGGAGAAAAACTTTACAATAAGGAATTTCTCAAAAAACAAAGGTGATATGGGAGCATATCATCTTTCCATGAGGCATCTTCATGGTGGAATATTTGTAAGGTTAAGTTAAACATTGATGAAACTAATATCACATGGGATCAATTTAAAAGTTACTTTAGGAAATATTGGCTTCCGTAACTTTACTATGATTAAAAAATGACTAAATTCTAGAACTTAGCTCAAGGAAAGCTAACTGTAACTGAGTATTGGGAGTAGTTTACTAAACTCCTTAAGTATGTACCTTAGTACCAAACTAATGAGAAGTTTAGGATACATAAATTCATCATGGGATTGAATCCCATTATAGGAGGAGAGGTGGATGTTCATAGCCCAACCACGATGGAAGGGGTTGTTGAAAAGGCCATAAGGCAGGAACAAAATTGAAGGAAATTTTTGCTCATAAGGAGGAAGTAAGGAAGAAAATCCCTAACTCCTCTTCATCATCTCTTGCACCTAAGAAAGGACCATGGAATAATTTTAGAATGAAAATTAAGTTTTCATCTGATACTAATAAGAAAGCAACAAAAAACAAGTTTGTTGGTAATGCATGGAACAACTTTTCAAGAACAATAATAATGGACAAAAGTCCTATGGAGGTCAGAATGATAACTCTAAGGCTAGAAATAAACCCGAGCCTAGAAAGGGACCTGTAGGAGGTTATTATAACTATGGCAAAGATCATTGCACAAATCAATTCCCTTTGAAAAAGGATGATCATAATTAGTAACAAGATACATGTACATAGCACGAAAGCCGATTTGAGAAATAGGCCACACTCATAGAGGTTCTAGGTAAGTTATTTGGTTTACCTATAACTATTATTTTCACACGGAAGCTACTAAATATTTTATTTCTAGTAAATTAACATCAAAACTAAAAATAAAAGCTAGAAACATGGATAAAACATGGACTCTACATTATGGAAATAATGTTGTTCATATAATTAGTATGTGTCTTTTTGGAGCAGTCCTTGACTTACCTAATTTTTCAAAATGAAGTTGATCTTTATGTTACACCTTTGGGGTCTTACGATGTAATCATAGATGTTAATTGGTTAGCAAACCATAAGGCTAAAGTGGACTATTTTGAAAAACATATTAGTTTTTAGATGACCTGTAGAAAATAGCAAAGATTCGGAGTGTGAAACGTGAGATTTTGGTTAGGAAACTATCAATTATGCAACTTAAAAATGCCAAAAATAAAGGTTATACCTTATATGTAGTAAGATTACAGAAACAATGAAGAGAGCAGTGATGTCATGGAATGATATCCATTGTTATGAAACTTTAGTGACGTGTTTTTGGAAGAATTACTAGGTCTTCCACCCAAAAGGGAGTTTGATTTCACAATAGAGATCAAGCCTGGAACTGAGCCTATTTCTAAGGCACCGTATCAAATGAATACTATAGAATTAGTAGAGCTTAAGGCTCAATTGCAAGAACTTTTTCTAAATGTTTGATTAGACCAAGTGTTTCACCTTAGGAGCACCAGATAATTTTTTGAAAAATAAAGATGGAACACTTAGATTGTGCATTTATTACGAGATGTTAAACAAAGAAACAATCAAGAATAGATACCCACTCCCTATAATTTATGATCTATTTGATCAAATGCATGGAGCATCGGTATATTCTAAGATAGATC
Source organism: Taxus wallichiana var. yunnanensis (assembly GCA_018340775.1). NCBI lineage: Eukaryota > Viridiplantae > Streptophyta > Pinopsida > Cupressales > Taxaceae > Taxus > Taxus wallichiana. The sequence continues at coordinate 236,952,131 of CM031242.1, forward strand.
TTTGATCTGGATATCATCAATTATGGATTAAGGATGAGGACATTCATAAAACAACTTTTAGAACAAGGTATGGACATTATGAGTTCACAATTTTACCTTTTGGATTAACAAATGCACCTACAACATTTATGAATTTAATGAATAATATCTTTCAAGAATACTTGGACAAATTTGTGCTCATATTCTTGGATGACATTATCATATATTCTAAAAGTATAGAGGAACACCATGAGCATTTGAAGATAGTTTTGGAAATCTTGAGAAAGAGACAGTTATATGGTAAGCTATCTAAATGTTCTTTCTATGACACATAAGTGCACTATTTGGGACATGTAATAAGTAAGAATGGAATTTTGTAGATCCTTCTAAAATTATAGCTATAACTAAGTGGCCTGCACCAAAGAATGTACATGAAGTTAGAAGCTTCATGGGGCTTGCTAGTTACTATAGAAAATTTGTTAAAGATTTTTCTAAGGTGGTTACACCAATAACTTCTTTACAGAAGAAGGATAAAAGTTTTGTTTGGAGTGAGAAATGTGAAACTACATTCAGGAATTTGAAAGAATAGTTAACTTCAAACCTATTCTAGTAGTACCAGATCCTAATGAGACTTTATGGTAGTAACTAATAAATATGGTGAAGGTCTAGGAGGTATTTTTTACAAAATGATCATGTCATAGCTTACGAAAGTAAAAATAAAGTTACATGAGTTGAATTGTGTTCCACATGATTTAGATCTTGCTGCCATTATTCATGCACTACAAGTTTGGAGGCATTACCTACTTGGTAAACCTTTTGAATTGAAAATTGATCATCTTGGCTGAAGTATATTTTCACTCAGCCAAATCTAAATGCAAGACAATGAAGATGGTTAGATTTTTGTCTCAATATGATTTTGACATCAATTACATCAAGGGTAAGGAAAATAGAGTGGATGATGCTCTAAGTTGTAGGAAGCACATTTCTGCTCTTATAACACTGAGAACTCAGTTTAAAGATGAACTAAAAAGTGTTATGGAATCGATTCTTACTTTAACAATTAAATTCAATGCTTGCTTGTGATTCAAATGATTTGAGGTATAAAATTTTCACCTTGATAATGAAGGAATCTTAAGATTTGAAAATAGAGTATATATACCTTCGCTAAATGATTTAAGAAAAAAATTGTTAGCAGAATTTCACAATTCACCTTTTTCTAGACATCCTGGTATTACAAAGATGCTTTCTGATATAAAACAACAATATTTCTAGAAAGGAATGAAAAAGGATGTTATTGATTTTGTGACACATTGCCTTGAATGTAAATGTGTTAAAGCGGAACATATGCACCCATCTGATTTATTATATCCTCATAGCATACCTCAAAGATAAGTGGAAAGTAATAATCATGGAATTTGTACAAGGGTTGCATATGTCAAGAAATAAACATGATGTTATTTTAGTAGTTGTTGATAAACTATGAAGGTAGTACATTTTATTGTTGGTAATCTGAAGGATGATTCTCTTATATTGGCTAAAATATTTGTGCACAAAATTTTTAGATTGCATGGAGTATCTTGAATTAATCATATCGGATAGAGATCCTAGAATGACGTCAAGGTTTTAAAAACTTAATACATCTTTAGGAACTAAGTTAAATTTAGTTCTATGTATCACCTAGAAATGGATGGATAGACTAAAAGAGTTAATCAAGTTTTAGAGGATATGTTACGAATGTATTGTATGGATCAGCAGTATAAGTGGGAAGATTACCTTCCACTAGTTGAGTTTGCATATAATAACACATATCATGCATCTCTTAAGATGGCACATTTTGAAGCATTATACGGAAGAAATGTAGAACCCCAGTTAGTTGGGACAACATTGAGGATAGAGAGGTAATTGGACCTGAAATCCTTACAAAAATGGAAAAATAAGTTAAAATGATTTGTGAGCACTTGAAAGAAGCAACAAATAGGTAAAAGAGTTATGTTGATTTAAAGTGGGTTGATAGGAAATTTAAACTTGGTGAGAAAGTCTTTCTTTGGGTTAAACTGAAAAAGAGCTCAATAAATTTTGGCAAGGCTTCCAAGTTATCACCTCGTTATGTGGGACCCTTTGAGATAGTTAATGTAATCAACCATGTAGCTTACCACTTAGCATTACCTCCTGCTTTTTCATGAATGCATGATGTTTTCCATATTTTTTTCTTAAGAAATACATTTCATATTTATCACATGTGTTAAATTGGAATTCCTTGTATGTCCAAGACCCAAGAATAATTGTGGTTAAACCCATTACAAGTGTTAGAAACTCACTAGTTTCATTTAAGAAATCATGAAATAAGTCAATGTAAGGTCTAGTGGGACCAGTTTAATGAAGAAAGTGTAACCTGGGAAAATCTAGAAGATATGAAAACTACTTTTCCATATTTATTTGATCAGAATTGACTATGATGACTGATAAAAATTTGTGATTTTATCTTTATTTGTCAATAAGTCTGCCAGTTTTGGGTAGATGGCTATTTATTTTTAATAAACAACTATGTGAATGTTGATTTCTGGAACTTTAAATTCTGATATTGTTGCAAACATATGTTAAGAAAGTGAATAAATTGATTATCCTTAATGTAATGATCAAAATGAGATAATCATCGGGATGATGATTCTTTTTAGGAGGGAAGTATGTAACACCTTGGACAAACTGTTATATTTCTCTTTTACATTACAAGCATTGGCATGTGATTTTCATGAGGTGTGTTTCCTTGATTGTTGAAAATCATGCTTGTTATGGATAAATCATTTCTGCTCTTGGATTCATTAAAATGAAATGTTATGGCTTGTAAGAATCCACTTTCACTTCTTAATGATAAGCTATAATCTAGTTTTGAGAGTTGAAAACTTATCTCATGTACTGACTCATCCTTGGATCAATTTCAGTGATCTAAGGAATGTTTAAATATTCTTAATGGACTGAATGTAAATTGAAATTCATTGGTTGAGAGACATAGTGGACAAAACTTTGTATGTTACAAGTTCTTTGGACTTGAGTGATCATGCCTTCATTTGGTTGTATGTTTGTGCTTGGGTCTTTGGGATTAATCTCTGCAGGATATTAAAGGCGTAACAAAAATAGTTTACTTCAAGACTATGAAGGGGATCAGAACCCTAAAAAAAAGGACTATCCTAACAGTATCCTAAACTAGGTAAGAGCACCTACTTCCTAGCTACATCTACTTAATTGAGTTGTAATCTAACCTAAGCTTCTTATTCTATTTTCATTGGAATGGTGTCCTAACCTAAGCTCTAGTGCTAAATGAATAAGGGAGAAAATTTGCTAAGGTAATATTAAGCTATATTAACCTAATGCCTAATACTATATGGCTGTGAAATTAATCTAACCTAATGTGGAAATTACCTATGGAAATGTTTTAAGACCTACGGTGATTAATTGTTAGACTAACCTAAGTTTTGGGGACATCTATCCTAAACTATTTAAAAAGGGGCATAGGGTCACATGGAAATGGCGATGGTTCAAATGGATTTTATTTGATTTGATTGGGTTTAAATGCAAGGTGGTACTGCCATTTTTGGTAAGGGCTAGTTAACTTTAGTGGGGCTTATGTGGAGGCTTCACTAAAAATGGAATTGCATGTTATTTTGGAAATGACATTCACTAGTTTTGGGAGGCACTGGCAAGGAGAGAGAAGTAGAGAATTGGGAGTTATGGCATTAATGGATCTTAGTTTTTATGTGCAAACCATCTTAGAAACATGGGAGGTAGGTTTGTGAGAGGTGGTTTGGTTTTGCATGCCTCGCGAATTTCAATCTTTGCATGGAGCTATCTGGTTCTTTGAACCAATAGTTTTAATTCTTCTTCTTCTTGGCTATTTTTGGTTTCTCTGGTCTATTTTAAATCAAGGGAATGTATAAGAGGCATTGGAAGAAAATTTTTTTGGTTTTTGATCTGTCATGTGGAGAAGAAAAAGAGTTGGAAGCTCGGTTGGAAGTCTCCTTTGAATTGGCATAGGCAACTATTAGGCATGATATAGGCTCTACCCATTAAGATTTCTTGATTTCTTCTATATGAATCATTAAAACAACTCTTCTCTCATGAGATAATTGTTTGCTTGATTTTTTGGTTAATTACTTACATGTTTTTATGAATCTATGTGGTTTTTGGAATGCAAATCCATTGTTGGTAATGATAGTTTTTGGGAAACTTTCTTTGTGCTTAGTTTAATGGTGGCATGTATGTGAAACTTGTATTGGGAGCTTTGTATTTCATTCTAAAACTTGTTTACAAGGTTGGTGTTGACTAAACGAGCACTCGTTGCCTTATTTTTCATTCTAACTATTATGTGTAGTCTTGTGTTTCATCTTTGAGCTTGGTACTAGATCTTGTATTGTTTTAAACTTTTTTTGAAACTCGTGATCGACATTGTACTCATTTTAATTACTTGTGTGATTCAAACTTGTAGTCAAATCAATGAGTTTTGTTTTGTACATGTACTCTGAGCTGGAAGCTTTATTCTTATTTAAGGATTTGAAAATGCTTGAACTCGTATTAGATCATTGGTGTTCTGTTCTAAGCTTATATTTGGGGGCTTTGTTTTTGTTATAGGCTGGTATTTGAAGTTTGTGTTTGTCTGAGCTAGTATTAGAGCCTTATGAAGTTCCAGATTTTTGTTCAAAGTTCATGTTTGAAATTATAATAGTATCCCATACATGGTTGTTTTAAATTGTGTTAGAATCGACATGTTTGATTTTATACTTGGATTCTAAGTTGGAGTTTTGTTGGTTTTATGAATTTGAAAATCTTTAAACTCATTTATGGATTGTCTATTCAAAAGGGTCTTGAGAGATTTGTTTTGTTTTGAAGTAGACCTAGTAATCTCTTTTGAGATCTTCTTCTTGTAGCTTCTTGTTGGACCGATTGTGGTACTTTTGTCTTTAGACTATACCACCTTCTTTGAACTTGAAAGGACATGTGAATACGAAGTGTATCCTATTCTTCTCTACCTAAGTGAACTTTAGTCTGTCGAAGGCTTGACTTTCTTTTTAGAAGGATTAAAGGACTAGAATTATATCTTATTATGGGTATTGATGATTTATAGTTTGTTTGGAATAAGTTGTTGATAGTTTTGAGGCTTTTGGAAATGTAATATTTATTCTCCTTCTTGTAATAGATGTCTGAAACAAATACTTTCCCTTTCATAAGCTTTTAACTAGAACTCAAGAGTATTATTGTGATTTTTTTTCAGTCTTGATGGAGGTAAGAACGATACATATCTTGACTTAAACATTATTGGAATCTCTTACTCTTTAAGTTCTTTTTGATTGATTTCTAGGTTTAATTAGAAAGTTGAATTTAAACCTAGTATACTAATTTTGTATGGAAGGACACAATATCTCTGTTCAAAATGCTTTGTATTATTGTTCTTATTTGGGGATCACAAACTATTTCCTTTGTTGCATCAAGTTGTTGAAGCCTTGTAATAGGATTTTAGTATTTTGAGTTTGTGAGTTGTATGGATCCTTGTATATCATTCTATGTTTTTGGATTTCTATTCCTTGTTGGATTCATTGAATGAATCTCCGGTTTTAAAAGAGAATTGAATATGTTCTCTTGGGGACAATATACTTTTAGGGATTGTATTGTGTACTTCATTATGAGATTTGAATTTGAACTTGAGCTTGGTGAATGGAAATAGGTAAACTAGTTTGTTATATTTGTAAGGAAAATTAGAAGTGTGATTTCTTTAACTATGTATTTGGTTTTGTGTTCTCTTTTGGGAACTAGATAAAGAATTTCTAAGTTTGAAATAGAAATGGGAATTCATTTCATAGTATAAATGAAATGAATTATAGATTGGTCCTTTTCTATTTGAGATCCTCTTTTGTTTGTTTGATAAGTTCATTTGATTGAAATTTTCTATTTTCATCTTCTTCTGAGATGGAAAATTTATTGTGGAACATTTGGTTTCAAATCTGTGAATTATATCCTCTAACATATGGGAGTTAGTTTTGACTTACAGGGGGATTGTTTTGACTCTCTACCCTACTTGGATTGATTGGGATTCTTGTTAGATGCTTTTCCTTAAATGTTGAATCATTATATTGTTATCTTTGAAGTGAGGTAGATTCATGTGTTTCTAAACTTGTATTTGTCTTTCTGATGATTTGTGTTTGGGAATAACATGTATTGATTCTTCTTCCTTTGTTATATGGAATGATGAAGCATTCTAATATGAGCTATGCTATAATTTACTTCTTTTGTTATTGAGTAAAGATAAATGTGTATTTCTATTCTTATAGAACTATGAAACAATTAGATGACAAGACTTGTTGATTGTTGTAAAGTAATTGATAGGATCAATTAAACCTTGTGATATAATTTTGATGTTGTGGATTATATTAAGTTCTTTTCTTAAAATTAAATTTAGACTCTTTAATTGTACTTCTTTTCTAGATGTTATTACTTATGATTATATTTATGATATATTAATTGTTTCATTAAAGAAGAGTTGTTTTAATGGAACAATTAGTGGAATGCACTTTACTTTAATGCTTAGTTCTTATCATGCTCAGCCTATTCATTGAGCTAATTTTTATAGATGGACATCGTAAGTGATAAAAGAAGATAAAAACTTTTATGATGCATTGGCTTATTTAATTCTGGATCTTATGTAAAGAGTTTTGAATCATTCTTGAGTTGTAATGGAAAAATAAAAGTGATGTTCTTTTAAGATCTTTATTCTGATTGACATGAAGAATGTATGAAATGTAGTCTTGTAAATGTATATTTATCATCATGAATTAAAAGGTTTTGTGTTGGACTACAATTTGTGATGTGAATACTTTTGTACTTGTATGATGGAAATAATAGTGATATCTTTGCGGTATTCCTTATATCTGTTGTATACTATTGTTGTTATAAGATAATAAGTTGGATTAAGGAGATAAGCATAATATCCCCTATTTTAATGAACTTGTTAAATTACAAGGATGTCATTCTCTAACTACACAACTATAGTTTAATAATGAAATATGCTTGGACATACAATTAAACTATATAAGTAATGAATGATAAAAAGGTTATGTTAAATCTAACATCTAACCATGAAGAGGAAGGATCTTCCTCTTTCATGGAATGAAAGATAAAGGAATAGTGGTTATGATTTTTAATCTTTATACTAAGTTTATAAAGTAAGCACTAAGGACTAGCTAAATGACACACTTGGTTTGGACATTAGGTTGCATTAAAATTAAACGTTGATGTTTGTTGTCATTTTTTTGGATAACTATTTTTATGCCATGTTAATAAATAACAATGCAAACATGAATTAATAAAGCTCTCTATATCTAATCAAGCTAGTGTTGGATAAATAACTTAAGGAATATTGGAATTAGGGTTAGGCATGGTTTCTGTAATTTGAATCTTAATCCAATTTAAATTTTGATTAATGACCACTAGGGGGTATGTACATCTTGATGAATTAGTTCTATAAGATGTTAGCACACACCAACTGCAGGACTATACCCTCGAGAAGTCCTTGGACTTCTCATGGATACAATGTTACAGTTGACATATGGTAACACCCTTTTGTATTTGTTCATCTAGATCTACACACATCTGGACTTGAACTTAGTTTCTCTCTAGGTCAATTTAGTAGCATGTTTAGGATAGGTAGTAGCTTTCTATGACTCTAGGTACCTTGGCACATTCAGATGACTTAGGTCAGTGAGTATGCCCATATACCCTAATTCATCGTGAGTGTCTTCCTATAATAAATTATGTTGCTAACTTGGGCTAGGGTCAAACCTTAGGCAAGTGGAATTACGGTAGTTAGTAAAGACCATTATAGATAATAGAGGAGTGAGGTGAAGGATGTATTATGTAAATGATGAGTATGTCATCTAGGAATAGTAACATGAACAATATGTTGAAAATCTTTTGGCCAAAGTATCACAAACTTCTAGTTGCGTTGTCTTATGTCACCTAGTTTAAAGCAATGTGATGTCAGATCAATATTGTTGACAAATATTTAGATAGGTTTTTTAAATAGATCACTTAGTGCTCTAATAGGGTAAGAGAACCAAGTATACATAGTATACATAAAGTATTCTATACTTTAAGTAGACATGAGAGATAAGTTAGTAATTGAGTCATGGAATGAGAGATCGGTAGTATAATGAGTCATTATAGTTACATATGGTTATCTGTTATGACATTGATTGGCATGGAATGTGTGTTCTAAATGATGTTGTTGTTGTAAATTAGCAGCACCCCTAGATGTAAATTAGGTTTCTAAGTTGATGTTTCAAGCATCCTGTGTGATTGCACAACATTGAAACCTCTCTCCAAGTGTGGGACTTAAAATGAGAGAGGAATCTCCGAGTAGAGGCTGGTTCCTCAAACTCCTCTCGATCGATCTATTATTTGCACAACTACGAGAGGTTCGAGATCCTAATTTTATCTTAATTTGCAAGGAGATAGGGATAAGAAATGTAAAAATTAAAACTAAACTGATAAGGGTGATACACCAAAGGAGTGGTGAGCACTTCTTACTCATGAAAATTGACACAAATCGAAGCTGCAACATAAAAATCATGCACATGTTGATAAGTTGTAAACAAGGGTTTGAAATGAAGCAAACAACACATACAAAGGATTGAAAGCATTCACGAGCTCATTGTGATTTTCAACATCAAAATCCTTGTATTCCAACACCAAAGAGGCAGAAAAACCTGTTACAATCCCTGGAAGGTCTGATACTTGCCAAAATCACTTGTTGAAAGTGAAAATAGAAGCTTGCTGTGCAAAAAAAGTGTTCCCCTTTGAAAAATGAGCCAAATCGGCTTTTACGGTGCATAAACCCATCGAGCCCGGAGAGAGAGAAATGTGAAAAAAATGTAGGAGCCATTCTCCATTGACCAAAATACATCAAAAACAGCATGGAGGTCCTTACAAACCCATGCCCTTACATTTTTGACCATGTTGGAGAAGAATGCGACCCATTTTGCATTAAAATTGGTTGTTGAAACGTCAGTTCTATCCATGGGCACATACCAGAAGAGTTTTTTTATTTTCTCCCTCTAAACTAAACCAAAATTCAAAATTGACCATGGAATCTTGTAGAGCATTTCACCAGCTTTCCATTGATATAAAGAACGTGAAAATCCGAGCTCTGGATCGAAAGTTATGGCGATTTGAAGTTTTAGGGAAAAAATAGGCCAAAATCAGATCGCTTTGATATTTTTGACCTAGACACGTGGCGAGTTTTGATTGGCTGTAGACCTTGCAAGGGAAAATTTCCCACAAAAACTCCACCGAGCCATAACTTGAAAAATACGTGGAGTTAGGAGGAAATCTTTACCTTTCTAGAAAGTTGAGAAAGAGCTCTATCCAATGGTGTCATTTCCAGAAGGTTTTGAGTGCCTAAAAAGTAAAAATTTATGACTGAGGCACAATAGAAGGAAAGAATGAAAGGGAGTTAGCCACAAAATGAGTAGGGGGCACATTTGGATAACAATTTTGGTGACTCAGAGGGGTCATCTGCCTGCTGGATGAATGATCAGTAGCCTGAAGCAATCCATTGGGCATGGAGTCATGAGTAGTAGCCTGAAAACTGATCTGAACTTTGAAAACTTCCCTCTGAACCGCTTGAATCCCACTGGACATGGAGTTGTTCCCACCAAAATGCCATCAAAATGAACTGTGCAAGAGTGAAACTAGCAGCACCAAAACTATGTACAAACTGAAAATCATACATGCTCCAAATGGAACATGCAGAGTGTGCACAAGCACTTCTTCTACTAAAAGCAAACCTACCTACTCTACTCTAACTAGAAGCAAAGGTGAGCTAAATGAACCCTGCAACTGGTTGTGCAAAATAGCTTCCTTTCTTCAAAATTGGCAGCCATGCAAATGATTTGGAGCTGAGTATGGCTGATTGGATGAGTGGAAAATCAACAAGAAGCTAGTCTTCTACCCAAATTAACAAGGTGTCAACTAAAAAAAAATCCAATACCTCTTTTAGTTGCTCTGTATTTGGATTGGAGAGGTATGACAGCTGATCCTTGGAACTTTGTAGCTCATCCTCATGCTTAGAAGCAAGCATGACTAGTTGTGGCTTCTCCTTTGGCTCCAATGAAGCCAAATACGATTGGGCAAGGTCCGATCCGCATTGAGTATGCCCATAATTCTGATTTTCAACTCCAAGAATGGAGTTCTCTTATAGACCTTGAATGGATGGTGTGGAAGCAATGGTAGAACCCTTCTACCCTTTCTCTTCCTCCAATGAAGGACATGAAAGATTAAAATCTTCCAATCTTGGTTCCAAAGAACTTCTATAAGATGCAAAGTGCTACAAATGAATACTCTCCTCCATGACAAAGCAGGCTCTTGTATTTCGAAGATGGATGATGAAAGAGAATGGTGGAAACTCAAGCGGTTCTTCTTCATCAAAACAGATCCTCCAAATCGAGACGATTGTAAAGCGCCTCATTACTTGTCTTGTTGCAAATGTTCAACCTCTCCCATGGCGTTCTCTTGATCTCAGCAGATCACCATGGTTTCTTTCATCCTCCAACATTGAGTTTGAGGGATCAAACTCTTCTTGATCTAGAACTTGAGAGAGATGAAGTAGAGAGAAGAACTCAAGAAGGTTCTTCTATAACCTGCTTTGTGCTCAAAGCCTTTGGATATGCACTTTTCTCCCCACACTGGAATGTGCTCCTCTTATTTTGGATTTTGAGCAGCTTCTCCTTCCTCTTGCTGTCCCTCATGACTGATTTTTGTAATTTGAATTGGATCAGCATTTCCTTCAAATAGGGTGCCAACATGGACACTATATTCTGAACAAATTGATTGCTGATCTGTAACTCCTTTTTGCTCTTCTTCTGCTACAAAAAAATATTTCCTGACCACCATTTGTTCTGTAACTCCAACCTCTTCTGAAGGTTTCATCAGCAAATGGATCTTCTTCATCCCAAATTTAAGAGCCCAACTCTTCAAAATTTGAATTTCTTCATCCTTGTTTGGCTTCTCTTTTTGCTGTCCTTCATGACTGATTTTTACAATTTTTTGTGGTGGTGGAGGAGGTAAAACCTCTTGTTTCTTTGGAGGAGAGGGTGTTTCATTTAGCTCTTATGGAGGGGATGACTGTTTGGAAGGGAAAAGGACAGAAGAATTGAGATGAGGTGGAAGACTAGGGGTGGAGAAATGGATTCAACACTTGGGACAATAGATGGAGAGTTTAAAACTTGACACTGTTGAGATAAAATAGATTGGGAAAGAGGAAAAGAAAAGGCATGAGATGGTGTGCTTACCCATTGACAAGGTTGCTGAATACTCCTCTCATACACCTCTATTCCTTCAATCCACTTTGCAAGCAATGGCAGCGTTGCAATCATGAAGTCAAGCTTCTCTTGAGGGTTGTAATGCCTTGGGAAAGGTCCCACCCATGGACAGGGTGCTCCACAACCGATTCCAAATGCTTTCATTTGTGCTTGAGCCCTAGATTGCACCATGTTTACCTCCATCTTTTGGATTTTCTCCAACAGACCAACATCTTGCATCTGATTGTCTTCATTGTATGCACACCCTTGCTCTTGGAAAGCTCCATAGCCAAACTGATTTTGAATTTGTTCAAAATGCTGATTTGGAGGATTTAAAAAACATGTTGGAGGTGGGAAACATTGTTTTTACATTGTAAATGTGAGTTCCATGATAGAAATGAAGTCATGATTGCACAACTTCATGGAATGGAAAAGAATGAAAGAGATGGAAAGAATAATGGATGGAAATGGATGAAAAACAGGTCTGCAACTTTAGAAATGGGTTGCTGATCAGATGGAGTCACCAGATGTGTTTACAAGTGCCTCCAAAGGCTGAAATCTTCATAGGAACACACCAACCTGGAAAAGATGAAGTGGAAGACCTCTAAGGTCCCACCGGGCATGTACTCAAAACTATTGTTGCGAATTAGCAAGCACCCCCGGATGAAAATCAAGTTTCTAAGTTGATGTTTCAGCAACCATGTGATTGCATAACATTGAAACCTCTCTCCAAGTGTGGGACTTGTAAAATGAGAGAGGAATCTCCAGAGTAGAGGCTGGTTCCTCAAACTCCTCTAATCAGATCTATTATTTACACAACCGTAGAGGTTCAGATCCTAATTTTATCTTAATTTACAAGGAGACAGGGATAAGAAATGTAAAAATTAAAACTAAACTGATAAGGGTGATACACCAAAGGAGTGGTGAGAACTTCTTACTCATGCAAATTGACACAAATCAGAAATTGCAACATAAAACATCATGCACAGGTTGATAAGCTGTAAACAAGGGTTTGAAATGAAGCAAACAACACATACAAAGGACTAAAAGCATTCACAGAGCCTGCATTGTGATTTTCAACATCAAAATCCTTGTATTCCAACACCAAAGAGGTAGAAAAACCTGTTACAATCCCTAGAAGGTCTGATACTTGCCAAAATCACTTGTTGAAAGTGAAAATAGAAGCTTTCTGTGTAAAAAAGTGTTCCCCCTTTGAAAAATGAGCCAAATCGCTTTTACAGTGCATGGGTCGAGCCCAGGAGAGAGAAAACATGAAAAAACATGGGAGCCATTCCCCATTGACCAAAATGCATTAAAAACAGCATGGAGGTCCTTACAAACCCATGCCCTGACATTTTTGACCATGTTGGAGAAGAATGCGACCCATTTTGCATTAAAATTGGTTGTTAAAACGTCAATTCTGTCCATGGGCGCGTACCAGAAGAATTTTTTTATTTTCTCCATCTAAACTGAACGAAAATTCAAAATTGACCATGGAATCTTATAGAGCATTTCACTAACTTTCCATTGATATAAAGAACGTGAAAATCTGAGCTCTGGATCAAAAGTTATGGCGATTTGAAGTTTTAGGAAAAAATAGGCCAAAATCGGATCGCTTTGATATTTTTGACCGGACACGTGGCGAGTTCTGATTGGTCAGGACCTTGCAAGGGAAAATTTCCCACAAAAACTCCACCAAGCCATAACTTGAAAAATACGTAGAATTAGGAGGAAGTCTTTACCTTTCTAGAAAGCGAGAAAGAACTCTATCCATTGGTGTCATTTCCGAAAGGTTTTGAGTGCCTAAAAGTAAAAATTTATGACTTGAAGCACAATAGAAGGAAAGAATGAAAGTGAGTTAGCCAAAAAATGAGTAGGGGGCACATTTAGATAACATATGTTTTATTCGAATAGATAACATTATGTATAAAAATAATTCCCTTGTTTCTAAAGTCTTAAAATGGGAATGTTATAGTTTAGGGTTTAGGTTTTAGGTTTTAGGGCTAAGTGATCAAGGTTTAGGGTTTATGGCTTAGGGTTTAGGGTTTATGACTTAGGGTTAAGGGTTTAGGGCCTAGGATTTATGGTTTAGGGTTTAGAATTTAGCATTTAAGGTTTAGGGTTTAGGTAAAATAGGATTTAGGGTTAAGGGTTTATGGTTTAGGATTTAGGGTATAGGGTATAGGGTTTTGTGTTCAAGGTTTATGGTTTAGGGTTTAGGGGTCAAGGTTTTAATGTTTAGGGATTACCTTTTAGGTTTTTGGATTTAAGGTTTATGGTTGAGGTATATGGTTTATGGTTTATGGTTTTGGTTAAAGGCTCAAGGTTTAGGGCTCGAGGTTTAGGGTTTGTGCTTTAGAGTTTTAGGTTTAGGGTTTAGGGTTTATGTGTTAGGTTTTAGGGTTTAGGTCTAAGTCTCAGGTGCTTAGGGATTAGCTTTTAGGGTTTAGGGTTTTGCATTTAGGGTTTAGGGCTTTGGAATCAAGCTTTAGGGTTCAAGGTTTATAGTTTATGATTTATCTCTCATGGTTTATGGTTTAGGCTTTACGGTTTAGATTTTAATTTTTAGGGTTTAGGTGTAGGGCTCATGGTTTGGTTTAGCAATCATGTTTTAGGGTTTAAGGTTTAGGGTTTATGGTTTATGCTCAAGGTTTAGGGTTTACTATTAACAGCTTTATATTTTAGGTTTTAGGTCTCGGATAAGGAATCATGGTTTAGGCTTTAGGGTTTAGGGTTTATAGCTTAGGTTTATGACTCAAGTTTTAGGGTTAAAGGTTTAGGGATTAGGATTCGTGTTATTAAAATTAGGTTTTAGGGTTAACGGTTGAGGTTTTATTGTTTAGGGTTTATGGTTGAGGGTTTAGGGTTTATGGCTTATGGTTTAGGGCTTCACGCTTAGTGTTTAGGCCTTAGGGTTTATAGTTTAGGGTTTAGAGATTAGGGTTTAATGGTAAAGGTTTGATGTTTTATATTTTAGCGATTAAGGTTTAAGATATAGCGATTAGGGTTTAGGGTTTAGGGCTTTGATTAATAAAAATGTAGCCGAAATGGAACCTATATGGGTATTAGGGTATTAATGTTAATCTAAGTAGGAGGACTAAAATTCTTGTAAATAAATATGATAAATAGTAACAAATGACAAAAAATTGATATGATAAAGTGTTGTAAAGAAATTTCATGATTTTATCTAATTGAAATAAAAACCTAGAATGCAAGAGGGGAGTAAGGAAATGACTTAGGCGATTAAAGGTGACTATGATAGGTTGTAGCAGATTTAGAACTAGAACTCAACAAAGAAGAAAAACACTCGGGGCCCTACGGAGGGAGGATCTGGGTTGTCTAAGATAACACGGGTTCCTAGGAGTGTACTAAGGCACCCTAAGGTGCCTTGGTCTATAGTATGGGTGCTCAGAGTAGCATAAATGCTCAAAACCCTAATTTGGCACAGTTGCTAAGTGTCTCTGAATACTCTCTTCCGTGGCACTAGATTATTTGGATGAACATGTTGGTGCCCTACACATGAAGAAGAAGAAGGGGTCGAACTGATCTCTACTACCAAACCAATGGACTTATTGTTGAGCGTTGCACTACATTACAAACCCTGATGTAGTTATGGTGAGTGTGTGTATGTCATTCCCTAAGTGCTCTCATACCAATTAGACTTTGTAAAATAATGAGTTATGGTAGCTATAGAAGATGTAGATAGTAGAATAGAATGAATAGAATCCCCCTCCTCTAAGAATGTGTGTGATGTAGATGTTCCTAGCTTAGATGTATGGTGCTATGTGGATGCAATATGGTGCAATGGATGCATCCCTAGATGGAATAATAGTAGTGATAGGATGAAATGACTTAAGAATGTTCTTATGGTCTTATAATATTTATATTTATAGGGCTCTCAAGTTTAATTTCACAATTAATTTAGACAATGCCAACTGAGGAAAAGATAAAGATGATTAACGGGTAGAAGTGACCCAAAAAGGAGTGAAAGAGGCTAAGAATGGATCAGGGTGCCTAGAATGGAACCGGGGTGCCGCAGGACACCCAAGATAGGGTGGGGTGCCCTAAATTAGGGCTAGAATATCAAGGAAGTTATAAAATGGGGTGATAAGTATTAGGAAATATGTGGGAAAGATGAAGTAAAACATAAAAAATATGGAAAAAACGTGTGATTAATTGGTACTTTGTACACTTGAGAACCTTCTAAATAATTGATACTTTGTACACTTAAGAACCTTCTAAATAGTAGTATAAGACCGGGCTAAATATTGTATAATGTGCAATATTTATGTCTATATTTATCCCTACTTTTTGTTAGTGAGCGAACAACTCGATAACATAAAGTAGATAGAAAAGTTTACTTGATGTCCGTGTAGAGTGTAAAATAAAATGCATTGATGGACTAGAAGCGTGGAACGACAAAAAGAAAGATGTGGAGGAGTGTGGATTCTAAAGATGAAACATGTGTAAAAGTGATGAGAGTGAACCTAGGGTAGAACACATGTGTAGTTGTTACATGTGTGTGGTGTACTTGCATGGTTAGTATGGAAAGTACCATCATGGTGTGTTGTCATTGTTGTTTTTATTTTTGTTGGTTATTTTTATTACCCCCAATTTGACTGCTTGTTTCTCATATGATAGACCTACAAGGAGAAAATGATCAAGTAGTCAAATATGTATGTATGTTAAAACACTATGTAAAGTACGCAAATGTAAAGTATGCTACAATAGAAAGTGTAAATGGAAAAATGGAACATGTGCATCTGATCCATGATGAGAAAAATGGTGTAGAAGGATATCTTGTCATGTCGCAAGTTTTTGGGCAATCTCACTCCACCATGTCTAAAGAAGTATAAGGAGGAAATGCTCGTGTCCTCCAACTCTAACCACTTCTACTAAAATTTGTTGAAGATATTTCTATATTGTGCTGGTTTTTGAGGTGATCCTATGCCATTAGGTGGAGAAGTTTAGAGAGGCCACCCACTGTAACCCCTGATCCTGTGATCGATCCACAAAATTTCTAAAGGACACCATGTCCTATTAAGGTCATTGTGTATGGATTTTGTAGACTGGTCTAAAATCATTCACTGTGTGTGAATTGGTGTGGATATGTTATGTTAGTATAAACCCTTAATTATGACCCCCTCTTTAGGGGTGCATGAAATTACCCTAAAAAGAGAATTTGGCCCCAAAAGAGGACCAACCGCACACTGACCTTGTAACCAACTCATCCTTGTAGGGAGGAAAGGGAAATTTCTTGGTAGATACCAATGCACACACAAAACGTGATGGCAAGACAATAAAAATGTTAGTCCAAACACATGCATGAAAATAAGTGTAAAAGATGTAGATAATGTAAATACTACTAAGAAAAGTAGTGTAAATACACAAGAAAATAAGGAGACCACACAAAGCGGGTTTTAAAAATGGGACATCACTCATGATTTCACAAGACATGCAAGGCCATCATGGCTGCAAACAATAGACAAGTGTGCACACATGAAAATGGAAAAGTCTACATACCATAGAAAACAACATAGACAAGTATAAATTCAAGTATTCATGGGAACATGTAGTTTTGTAAAACAAGTGTTACACATTGAACGATTGTTAGCATGTTAGAGTGAAAACCAATATGTTAAACATGTATAAGCATGTAGTATAAGATGCTAAGTATAAAATGAAACAATAGAACTTGGATGAGATGAATGTGGATGCCCCTAGTGACCATTATAGTAAGGGTAGAAGGTGAACATTCAAGCCACGTGTAAATGTCCCGTATTTTTTATCACACTAAACAAAGGAGTGAATGCACATGTAGGTATGATAATAACATGTAGGAAAGAAAGCTAACATGTGTAGTAAAGTGAACATGTAAAACACTAGTAAGAAAAATTAAATGCTACCAAGACAATGTAGTATGCTATGGATGGATGGAATGGAATGTAAGATGGAATGATAGGAGCAACATGCCCCCTCAAGTGTATGGAAGTGTATGTAGTGAGGTTCATATTTTCCCCCTTAGCAGTCAAGAATGAACTATAAACGAGTGCATCATTGAGAAATGGTCGAGTAGTGTTGGTTATGTCTAGCGGGTTGTGATGAGTGTATATGTGTAGTGGTGATGAAATGCAACATGTGGAAAGATGATGTGTGTGAACCCTATAACTGAAGCGTATATCAAATTTTTTGATCATATGAGTGATGATTTATCCCTAAGTGTATATCACTAGAGGATGAGAGGGATGGTGATAAGATGTATAGAAATATGCACATGGACCTTATAGCCTAAGCGTATACCACAACTTGTTGAATGGGTGATTGATTATTTAGCCGTAAGAATATATCACTAGGAGATGAACATATGGTAAGGCATCATATAGAAATGTGTGTATGGACCCTATAGCCTAAGCATATACCATGACTTGGTTCGATAGAGGAGTGATGATTTATCCCTAAGCATATATCACTATGAGATGGGTGATGAGGGTGTATGAATCATAAATAAGTAGGTGTTGGATAATAGAAGGTGAGGGTGGTGATTTAGGATAAAAAATTTCAGCACTAACCATTGACCACTATGTGATGAATAAGGCGAGGTGGTGATTTAGGATAAAATGTATACCACTAATGGATGAGTAAGAGAAATGATGATGTGTTAGAATGACTTAGAAGATGATGATAGAATAGATGATGATTGTATGTAAGAGAATAATGTAGAATGGGGAGAGGAGTGTGGATTTAGCCTAAGGTGTATACTACTACGGGATATGATGATGAGTATGGGTGATGATATAGCATAGAGCATTGGTCATGAGTCCTATGAAATATTTTATGACATGTCACATGTAGGTAAGGTAGGTCGATTTGATTGGTAAACCCTTGACAAATGAGTATGGACCAAAGAACTAGAGTGTGAACCGAAGCACTAGGGTGCATCATCGGGTAGTGAGGGTGCTATGAAACATGAGATAGGGTGTCTATAGAAAGAATGAAGATGTAGAGAAAATATGTAATGTAAGGTTATGAAAGTATGATAGGATAGAGATGAGTCATAAGATGTAATTTGTTATGCCCCCAAGTGTGTCAAAAGGATAAATCAACTTTTAAGGTCGAAAGAGGAAAGTCCTGCGTTTAAATCTTGATATGATGAAAATTGAGGGCCACGATATACCAGTGGGGATATGGTAGAGAGGGTAGGTGCTAGTGAGTGATATTGATATACTTGTGAAGGATGGAAAAGTGAAGAAGACTGTGGTGTGACTTTATCCAAAATGTGCCCCTGCTCATTTTTGTGGCTAACTCCTTGTGTTCCTACCTCTCTTGTGCCTCAGTCTTCATTTTTATTTTTAGGCACTCAAATCTTTCTAGAGATGGCACCATCAGATAGAGCTCTCTCTCAGCTTTCCAGAAAGGTAAAGTTTGCCTCCTAACTCCTCATATTTTTCAAGTTATGGCTCGGCAGAGTTTTTGTGGGAAATTTTCCCATTGGAGGCCCGCAGCCAATAAGAAGCTGCCACGTGGCAAGGGAGTTCGGAGGTCGGAGGTGAACTTGGAAAATTTTCCAAGTTTTGGTCGAAGGTTCAAATGGAAAATTTTTCCATGGGGCCCGCGGACCAATCACAGTGTGACACGTGTCACAAGGGGAGGCATAGTGAAAAAATTGGCTAAGTGTTTGAGCAGGAAAAATTTTGAATTTTGGCCCGCGGCCAATAGGAACTCGCCACGTGGCCAAGGAGGGTCACGGGCGTCGGGGTTAAAATTGAAATTTTTGCTAAGTTTTGGTAAAAGTTTCAAATGCAACATTTGTCCCGCGTAGCTGCGCCCAATGAAAATGGGCCACGTGTCCAATGGAGCCCGAACCGGTGGAGGAGAAAATGAAAAATGCTAAGGGTTTTGCCGAGTTTTCAAAGGAAAATTTTGGAAGGATTTTCCCGTAGCCAATAGGGGCATGACAGGTGGCACAAGTGGCGGGGAGCTCGCGGTGTGGGGAGAAAGGAAAAAAGTTGCTAAGTGGTCGGTAAAAGTTTCAAAGGGGAAAATGGAACAGAGGGCCCGAGCCAATAGACACAGGACACGTGTCCTAAGGGGAAGGGGAGTTCGGAGCTCGGGAGGACTTAGGGAAATTTGGAAAAGTTTCAGTCAAAAATTCAAAGGCAAAGGATGAGCCCGCGCCCCTATCGACCAACCAAATCATGCCACGTGTCCACAAGTGGCGGGCGCGGGGAAAATCGGAAATTTTCCCAAAGTATAAAAAGGTAAAATTTTCAAAGGAAAACCCGGAGGAAGAAGGAGAGAGAATTCCAGTGGCGAATCAGAAGTTGACACGTGGCATCCGACCAGTGGAGCACGGGATTTTTTCGAAAAATTTTCCAAAGACAAAAAAAAAGGTAAAATTCAAATTTTTCCCGCCGATCCGTTTTTGGCCCGTTTTTGCCCTAAATCTTCAAACGAGCATAACTTTCGATCCAGAGCTCAGATTTGCACGTTCTTTATATCAACGGAAAGATTATGAAATTATCTACATGATTCCATGGTCAATTTTGAATTTTGGTTCAGTTTGGAGAGATAAAATTCAAAAATGCTTCTGGTACGTGTCCATGGCCAGAAATGACATTTCAACAACCAAATTTAATACAAAATGGGTCGCATTCTTCTCCAGTATGGTCAAAAATGTCAGAGCATGGGTTTGTAAGGACCTCCATGCTATTTTAATGTAGTTTCATTCAATGAGGGATGGCTCCCATGCATTTTTCATGTTTTCTCTCTCCTAGGCTCGACCCATGTACTGTAAAAGCCAGATTTGGCTCATTTCTTCATGGTTGAACACTTTTTGGCATAGAAAACTTCTTCTTTCACCTCCAGCAAGTGATTTTTGCAAGAATCAGACCTTTTTCAAGTATTGTAGCAGGTTTATACCTCTTTGAGGGTGGAATGTAAGAGATTTTACATGGAAATGACAGTGCAAACTCTGTGAATTCCTCTGTTTTTATTGTTTTACTTCATTTTAAGACCCCTAATTACATCTATTAGCTTGTGTATATGTTTTCCTTGTTGCATTTTAAGAATTTGTGTCTATTTACATGGCAAAAAATGTTTCACCACTCCTTTGGTGCATCACCATCATTAGTTAGTTTCAATTTTTACATTTCTATCCCTGTCCCCTTGCAATTTAGAGTAGGATTAGGATCTGAACCTCTATAGTTGTGCA
The DNA here is from genome assembly GCA_018340775.1 of Taxus wallichiana var. yunnanensis. Lineage (NCBI taxonomy): Eukaryota > Viridiplantae > Streptophyta > Pinopsida > Cupressales > Taxaceae > Taxus > Taxus wallichiana. The sequence goes on from CM031242.1 coordinate 236,972,663, forward strand.
AAATATAGATCTAAATCAGAGGAGTTTGAGGAACCAGCCTCTAATCTAGAGATTCCTCTCTCATTTTCACAAGTCCCACACTTGGAGAGAGGTTTCCATGTTGTGCAATCACACTGGATGCCTAAAACATCAATTCAGAACCTTGATTTACATCCAGGGGTGCTGCTGATTTGCAACAATAGTTTTGGCATGCCCGGTGGGACCTTAGAGGTCTCATTTTTATTGCAGCAAAGTTGATGTGCATCTGCTGTAATTTTCTTGCTTGAAAAGAGCTATAATTTGCATATCTGGTGACTCCAAGGGGAAGAATCAACTGGTTTCAGCAGTGCAGGCCTGAAAACTCATGAGAAGAATCACCACAAGGTCAAGAGTTGGAGAAGAAGAAGTGTTGTTTGAATACCTACAGTTATCTCCAAGAAGAAGGCAAAGAGGAAGAAGGATTCAAAGGTCTCCATCTCCACCAAACAAAACTCTCTCAACTCCTCCACCTGACAGGCCTTTCATTCAGTCAACAAGGGTTTTAAGACCAATTAGAATGGCACAAAACAACCCCTATGTCAACTTCACAGGCATTAGCCCACTTTCCCTCAATGCACAACATCCAATTCTAATTGCAGCCTTGAAGAGCATTCCCTACTTCACTGGAGAAAATCAGACTACTCTAGGTGATCATGTTAAAGACATTGCCAATCTTTGTGCAATTCATGAAATCAATGAGATGCAAGTGGTCACAAATTCGGCATCTTCATTCAAGGGGAAAGCATTGCAATGGTTTAGAAGCCTTGGAGCTGGTTCTATCACAAATTAGAATCAGCTATGTATAGCACTTCATGAGCAATTTAGAGAGAAGGGAGACAACTTGTCTCTTTTGGAGCAGTTGGCAACCATTAAGAGAGCTCCCAATGAGCAAATGGCGATTTCAACTTCAGATTTCAAAAGACTTGGGAGAGAATTCCAGTGGCAGTCAGACCAACAGTAGAAGGTGCTTTTCTCTACTATCTCAAAGCTCTAAATTCTAATATTTCTATGTTGATTCAGTCCATGGGAGGCATAACTATCCCTATGGATTATAGCATTGCCATTAGGGCTGAAAATTGTTTGATCCAAGCTGGAAAACTAGCCCCTAGACGTCCCATGCCATTGTTTCCAAGTTTAGAGAGTCTAAACACCAATCAAGCACCTAATTTGGCTCCTTCTCCCACTCCTAGAAATCATAGTTTAAAGGAAGCTTCTACTTCATCTCCAAGTGCCCCAAATGAGCTTCAAGAAGTCATGAAGTAATTACAAAACCTAGGCAATGAGCTAGTCACTCTCAAGAGGTAGCAAGCCCAAGGTTTTAGACCTTCTTACTAGCCCCAAGCTCAGCCTAACAGGTAGCCATACCAACCACAAAGACCTCCTAATCTAGCTGCAAATATAAATCAAACAAGGCCTCCTGCCAATAGACCATTTCAGCCCTATAATCCAAATGCCATATCTTCCCTAAGGCATTAGTGCCAACACAAAACAACATTGCTCGGGAGTATGATTGGTACTTTCCATGCAATGAACCTCATAACAAATCCATGTGCTTCAATGGTGCTTTGAATCAAGCATTAATGGTGACAACTACTGATATGGAGGGTGAGGGCAATCAAGGAAACAACCTTTAACAAGAAACATTCCAACAACAATCAGCTCCAAATGACACCACATTGGTAAATTGGCAAGCAGAGGATTTTTATGGCATGAAACAAATGGTCTCTCAAGGTGTGACAGCTAACACAAGGTCAAAAAGAAGGAATTTGGGTTAAGAACAGCCATTAGCTCCAACTAATCTCCAACCCTCTATGGCTCCACAAATGGTTGGCAAACAAAATCTAGTTGTAAATGCACAAGGACAGCCAAGAACAACTCCTAGGCTAACTCAAATACCAGTTGTTTCTACCCACGTGCAAGGAGTGAATGTGTAAACAAAGGGACAACAAAGAGATCCTTCATCACCATTCAGTATCATTGATCAGATGAAGAAGACAAATGTTAATATATCAATGTGGGAATCCCTGTCTATCCCAGGCTACAAGCTTCCATGAAGGATCGCCAACTTCGAATTAGCAAGTTCGGATGTAAGACAAAGTGCTTACAAATGCTGCCTTGACTGAGGTAATTATGGAGGATAGCAAGGTAAAATGTTGAAGCCCTCTCCCTTCTATGTTTCATTAATCATTGGAAATCAGCTAGTGCACAATTGCATGATAGACTCCAGGGCAAGTAGCTCAGTGATGCCTAAACAAATAGCTGATCAGCTAGGGCTCCATTATGAAACAATATCTAAAGGGGTAGTTGAGCTAGATGGCAAAGCAGTAGCAACAGTTGGAGTGATTAAAAACTTGAGTCTTACCTTGCATGCATGTCCAAATGTTGTTGTTTTACAAGATGTATCAGTCATAGACCTTCCACCACTCTTTGCCCTTTGCTTGTCAAGGGACTTCATACCCAAGATTGGAGGATATTTGTCTGCTGATGTGTCACACATGCTATTCAGAACGAGGTATGGAACGAAAGCTACAAATCAGTGTCTGAACCTATTGCAAACTTCCACATTGAGCCTTACACTCCAAGTTAGATTAATGTCAATTGCTCAGCATTTGATCAAGAAGATCACCCAAGTACTGATGAAGCTGACACCAAGGTTGGGAGCATCCTGGATCTAACTCTTGATAAATGGGAAAACAAGGTACATGCTTTTGATCCTTATCAAGAAGTAGAAGAATCTGAGCTAGGTGTCTATTGTATACATGAAGAAAATCAGCCTATTCCTAGCATCACCAAGCCAAACCACAAGGATGACAATGAGGTATGGTAGATGTTTTGTGATGGATCAAGGAGTAGACAAGGTGCAGGAGGTGGAGCTATGCTTGTTTCACCTCAAGGAGTAAAGTACTATTCAACTTTTAGATTTCAGTTTGCATGCTCCAATAACACTGCTAAATATGAAGCCTTGGTGCAAGGGATGCATTGGGCAGTCAAGAAGAAAATAAAGAACTTGCAAGTCTTTAGTGACAATGAATTGATTGTAAATCAGGTCAAGGACAGACATGCTTTGCCAAGAATGATCTACTCAAGTGCTACAAGAATAGGGTATGGGACCTCATGGAAGATTTTGAGGGTTTTGGAATCAAATCCATTCCTAGGAAAGAGAATCAAGCTACTGACAGGCTTGTAGCAGTAGGGGCAGCCTTTGACATTGTGGAAAGCATTCAAAAAGACAAGGTACAACCAAACATCCATGTGATTGTGAGACCTTCAAAGGCTTTGGGATAACAATGTCGATTAGCAAGTATTTGAGAATGACCATAAATCATCCATTTCTTGCAAGAAGCTGAGTTCTCACTAAGAATCAAGAAAAGCTGGAACAATGCAGATGGTGACCAAGTGGTACAGCTGAGAACTAACAAGCTACCCAAGGGACTTATCACTTTGGAGTCCATTTTTAATCCCAATGATCAGTTTAGGAAAGAGAAAGCAAACATTCAGGTCAAGAGAGAAGATTCAGTATCCATCTTGGTGGAAGAGAACAAACCATTGCAAATTGGAAAGATGACAACTGAACAAGAAAGGTATGAGTTCATACAGCTGTGTCAAGAGTTCCCTGATGTGTTTGCTTGGAGCTATGAAGACTTGAAAGGTTTCAATCCCAACTTAGCTCAGCATACCATTGAATTGGATCCAAATACTAAACTGTCAAAGTAGAAACAAAGACTAGTCAATCCACATATGGATCCTCTCATGAGGAAAGAATTACACAGTTGATTGAGTCAAGGATCATATTCCCAACCAAGCACTCTAGTTGGGTTGCCAACTTGGTTCCAAATGTAAAGAAGAGTGGAGAGATCAGATTGTGTGTTGACTTCAAAGACTTGAATATAGCATCTCTCAAGGACCATTACCCACTCCCTTCCATGGAGCAAATCTTGTAAGTTGTGGCTGGCTCTGAGAGGTTTTCACTACTTGATGGCTACTCGGCTACAATCGATTATGGTGAAGGAAGAAGACCAGTTTAAGATAGCCTTCACAACCAAATGGGGAACTTATGCATACTGTAGAAAAATGCCATTTGGGCTGTCCAACACCGGTGCTACTTTCCAAAGAGCAATGGACATGGCATTCAAAGGTTTGATTAATAACGTGGTGCTAATTTACCTTGATGATATCACTGTTTTTTCCAAGAATGCAGCAGACCACCTCTCTCATTTGAGACAAGTCTTCACGAGGTATAAGAGATTTGGAGTGTCTTTGAATCCTAAGAAGTGTATCTTTCTTGCATATGAAGGAAATATCCTTGGTCATATTGTCTCCAAAGAAGGATTAGCAATCGATCCAGAGAGGGTTGAAGCCATAAGAGTACTACCATTGCCAAGCCACAAGAAGGCCCTTCAGATTTTCTTGGGGAGAATAAACTTTGTCCGGAGGTTTGTCCCAGATTTTGCAGCCCTTGTCAAGCCCATCACCAAAATGTTAAAGAAGAGCATGGCTTTCAAGTGGACAACAGAAGGCAAGGAGAGTTTTGAAGCAATCAAAGAAGCTATCTCTCAAGCACCAACTCTCATCAACCCAGATTTCTCCAAGGATTTCATCCTCTATGCATTTGGAGGTAATGATACTATTTCTACCATTTTGGTACAGCAGAACAAGGACAACGATGAGTAGCCAATTGCTTTCTTCAGCCAGATCCTAGATGACTATGAGGTGAGGTATTCTTTTATTGAGAAGCATGTGCTGGCAGTAATCAGAAGCTTGAAGAAATTCAAACATTTAGTCTCAAAAAACAAGGTCCAGTTGCTGGTCTCACATGCTAGGGTTAAGGACTTTCTCCTCAACAAATATTTGAATGAGAAAAGAGCAGGTTAGATCACCCATGTCATGGAGTATGACATTGAGATCAAAATCACCAAGCTGGTAAGAGGAAAAGGATTGTGTGAGTAGCTAGTTTTGGGGAAGCAAAAATAAGCATGCAATGAAGGAGAGGCTGTTTTGACAGTTCAAGACAGCCATGAGCCATGTGGCACTCAAGAAGAAAACAATGCTGCCCCCACTCCTTGCTGGACCCAAGGTATAATGCACTTCATAAGCACAGGCCTATGCCCTCCAGAGATGAACAAGACCCAAAGAAGACACTTCAGATTGCAGGCTATCCCATATGCCATTGTTGATGGAGTTTTGTTCAAGAAAGATGTGAATGGAGTGCTGCTAAGATGCATTAGCACAAATCAGATTCATAGGGTGTTGGAAGAGTTCCATGGTGGATCAGCTTGGTGGTCATTTTGCACTGAGAGTGACAACTCTAAAAATCATGAAGGCTGGTTATTATTGGCCTAAAATTTTCAGTGATTGCTATGCATGGATCAAGAGGTGTAAGAATTGTGCATTCTTCACAGGAAAAGAGAGACTTGCTGCCCTTCCATTGCATCCAATCTCAGTTGACCAGCCATTCATGCAATGGGGTTTGGACTTCATTGGAGTCATTAATCCCAATTCAAGTCAAGGGCACAAATGGATTTTGATAGCCACGGACTACTTCACCAAGTGGACTGAAGCAGTAGCACTCAAAGAAGCAAATGAGTCTAGCATCTTAGACTTTTATGAGGGGATAGCAACCAGATTTGGTATACCTACTACAATAATCTCAGATAATGCATTGGCATTCATTGGATCCAAGGTGACTGAGTGGGCTATCAAGAACGGGATCTACCTAAGCACTTCATCAAACTATTACCCTCAAGGTAATGGCCAGGCCGAGTCTACAAACAAGAACTTGTTGAGGATCATTATGAGGAATCTTGATGAGAATCGAGGTCTTGGCATACCAAATTGAAATCAGCCTTATGGGCTGATAAGATAACTCCCAAGAGATCCACAGGTAACTCTCCATTCAAGCTTGTTTATGGAAGAGAGGCAATCTTGCCCATGTCACTTGAGTTGCCAACATTGGAACTCATGAAGCAGTTAGAGTTGCTAGAGTTTGGGCCCATGGAAGTGAGATATGCAGAGTTGATGGAGCTACAAGAGATTAGAAATGAGGCATCCCAAGCAATGGAGAAGAATCAAGCTTTGATCAAGAAGACCTTTGATAGGAAGGCCAAGGATAAATCTTTTCAAGTTGGAGATCTAGTGTTGAAATGGGATGTGGATAGAGAAAAACCGGGAAGGCATTCAAAATTTGATGCCATTTGGAGTGGCCCATACATGGTCACGAAGTGCAAGAACAACAATGCTTTCCAATTGGCCTCATTGGATGGTGAAGAACTGCAGATTCCAGTCAATGGAATCTATCTCAAGCATTGCTTCTAGAGGGAAATTCTCCACCTTGTAAATATTAGATTAGATTTTCATTCCTCCAAGTGCTTTGCACATTGTTTTTTTGTAGGTTAGTTTTGTTTCCCCTAAGTGCTTTGGCACAGCTTGCTGTCCATGGAGATGTTTTGCAGTCCTTGCTTCCATCAGGTGATATTCCATCTTCCTCCTTGCAACATTCTAAGTCAGGTTGGGGTTCCAAACAGAAAATTTGATGACTCCATGCCCAATGGACTGCTTCAGGCAACTGGTACTTTCATCTAGCAGGTAGATGACCCCTCTGAGTCACCAAAATTGTTATCCAAAATGTGCCCCTACTCATTTTTGTGGCTAACTCCTTGTGTTCCTACCTCTCTTGTGCCTCAGTCTTCATTTTTGATTTTTAGCACTCAAATATTTCTAGAGATGGCACCATCAGATAGAGCTCTCTCTCAGCTTTCCAGAAAGGTAAAGTTTGCCTCCTAACTCCTCGTATTTTTCAAGTTATGGCTCGGCGGAGTTTTTGTGGGAAATTTTCCCATTGGAGGCCTGCAGCCAATAGGAAGTTGCCATGTGGCAAGGAAGTTCGGAGGTCGGAGGTGAACTTGGAAAATTTTCCAAGTTTGGGTCGAAGGTTCAAATGGAAAATTTTTCCCGTGGGGCCCGTGGACCAATCACAGTGTGACACGTGTCACAAGGGGAGGCATAGTGAAAAAATTGGCTAAGTGTTTGAGTAGGAAAATTTTTGAATTTTGGCCCGCGGCCAATAGGAACTCACCACGTGGCCAAGGAGGGTCGTGGGCGTCGGGTTAAAATTGAAATTTTTTCTAAGTTTTGGTAAAAGTTTCAAATGCAACATTTGTCCCGCGTAGCCCGCGCCCAATGAAAATGGGCCACGTGTCCAATGGAGCCCGAACCAGCGGAGGAGAAAATGAAAAATGCTAAGGGTTTTGCCGAGTTTTCAAAGGAAAATTTTGGAAGGATTTTCCCGTAGCCAATAGGGGCATGATAGGTGGCACAAGTGGTGGGAGCTCACGGTGCGGGGGAGAAAGGAAAAATTTGCTAAGTGGTCGGTAAAAGTTTCAAAGGGGAAAATGGAACAGAGGGCCCGAGCCAATAGACACAGGACACGTGTCCTAAGGGGAAGGGGAGTTCGGAGCTCGGGGAGGACTTAGGGAAATTTGGCAAAAGTTTCAGTCAAAAATTCAAAGGCAAAGGATGAGCCCGCACCCCTGTCGACCAACCAAATCATGCCACGTGTCCACAAGTGGCGGGGCGCGGGGGAAAATCAGGAAATTTTCCCAAAGTATAAAAAGGTAAAATTTTCAAAGGAAAACCCACGGAGGAAGAAGGAGAGAGAATTCCAGTGGTGAATCAGAAGCTGACACGTGGCATCCGACCAGCGGAGCGCGGGATTTTTCTAAAATTTTTCCAAAGACAAAAAAAGGTAAAATTTGAAATTTTTTCCCGCCGATCCGTTTTTGGCCCGTTTTTGCCCTAAATCTTCAAACGAGCATAACTTTCGATCCAGAGCTCATATTTGCACGTTATTTATATCAACGGAAAGCTTATGAAATTATCTACATGATTCCATGGTCAATTTTGAATTTTGGTTCAGTTTGGAGAGATAAAATTCAAAAACACTTCTGGTACGTGTCCATGGCCAGAAATGACATTTCAACAACCAAATTTAATACAAAATGGGTTGCATTCTTCTCCAGTATGGTCAAAAATGTCAGAGCATGGGTTTGTAAGGACCTCCATGCTGTTTTAATGTAGTTTCATTCAATGAGGGATGGCTCCCATGCATTTTTCATGTTTTCTCTCTCCTGGGCTCGACCCATGTACTGTAAAAGCCAGATTTGGCTCATTTCTTCATGGTTGAACACTTTTTGGCATAGAAAACTTCTTCTTTCACCTCCAGCAAGTGATTGTTGCAAGAATCAGACCTTTTTCAAGTATTGTAGCAGGTTTATACCTCTTTGAGGGTGGAATGCAAGAGATTTTACATGGAAATAACAGTACAAACTCTATGAATGCTTTCAGACCTCTGTTTGTTTTGTTTTACTTCATTTTAAGACCCCTAATTACATCTATCAGCTTGTGTATGTTTTCCCTTATTGTATTTCATGAATTTGTGTCTATTTACATGGCAAAAAATGTTTCACCACTCCTTTGGTGCATCACCATCATTAGTTAGTTTCAATTTTTGCATTTCTATCTCTGTCCCCTTGCAATGTAGAGTAGGATTAGGATCTGAACCTCTGTAGTTGTGCAAAATATAGATCTAAATCAAAGGAGTTTGATGAACTAGCCTCTAATATGGAGATTCCTCTCTCATTTTCACAAGTCCCACACTTGGAGAGAGGTTTCCATGTTATGCAATCACACTAGATGCCTAAAACATCAATTCAAAACCTTGATTTGCATCCAGGGGTGCTACTGATTTGCAACAACAAAGACACTTGGATGGGTAGATTGGAAAGACAATACTATATATTGGTCGTGAGAAGGTATGCGGATAAACTAAGTTTGATGCACACAAACTAGGTGAGATTGAGGGGGTATACATAGGTTAGGAGAAGTTGGGTTGCTAAATAAGAGGATTCTTAATAATTGGACATCGCTAATAACATGGGAAAGTATGTAGAAAGAATCTGTAGGATGTCCCGAAAGGTGGTGATAATGGAAAAATGGTTGGTCATGAATGTGGGTTAACTACGAGTGAGGAGAAGAGCGAGTAGGTGAAAGGTAAGAATTTAGTGGTGAAGAAGGTGACCCGTAATGTGTCAGAAGCATAGCATTAGAGGGAAGGATAATGGGTGAAGGTAATGGTTTAATTGGAAGATCGGGAGGAGACTAGTAGGGGAGGTGGGTGGGGTAGGAGTTAAGGGAGGAGTAGGAGAATGTTGAAGTTACATAATCGTAGCATGAAGGGATGAAGTTGTTGCTTCCATAGATTGATACAAAACTTTTAAGCACGTGTATAGCCTCCTATAATGGTGCATTAGGAGAAGGAATGTGTGAACCTACGTGTATGGTAATTGATATTCAATCAATTCCTCCTTGATGCATGTTAACACCCTTATTGACATGCATTAATAGCTTCCTCCTTGACGTATGTCAATGCCCTTGTTGATGCACATTAACCAGTTTCTTCTCTAATGTGTGTCAACCATTTCTTCTTGACATGTGTCACCACTTTCCTCTTGTCATACAAAAACATACTTTTCCATCCCATGAAAACTCCCCTCCTTTTTGCATGTCGTTATACCTTCCCCATTTCCGCCTCCTTCTTTTCATGCATTAGCGTTACTTCCTTTTTCACATCAATAACTCTTTTTTGCTGATGCATGATAGCCTCCCCTCACTATTGCGTGACATCATTTATTCTTTTCATGTGACAAATCATTTCTGCTTTCAGCGGTGAGTCTTCCTATTATTGTCGGGAGTCAATTGGTGGTTCTTATCAAGCAACAACAAGGAGTTTCGAGATACGTCTAGGCATTAATGTCATGGTACAAAGTAGTTCAACAACCCTATTAATGAGGTATGGCACCCATGTTTTCCATGTAAATAAAGTATGATTGTAAAGTGAAATAGTATTGTTTCCCATACCTTCATACATGAAATTAAAGAGGGTTGTCGATAGGCATGAAAAATCTATTATATAATGTATTTACCCCCATAATTTTTTAGAGTGAGACATTCTGGAATGTAAAGGAACTTAGCTAAAAAATTTCCAGCACCTATTATGAGCTACAAGCCTCAATTTATGCAATTTGTATAGTATTCTTGACTTATGCCTATATTTTAATTGATTGTGCATCATTTTAAGTAATAAAATTTGTGTTTTGTGGCTTTTATTAGCCAAGATCAAGTTTTATTGCGTCATTTTTCATTGATTTCATTTTCAGGTGTATTGTGTGTGCTATATTGTTTTGCAAGACCTAAATTCATCATGCTCCAAAAAATTGAAGGTTTGAATGTGTTCTTTGGACTGTGGCACTTTTTCTACCCTCTTCTACCTCATTTCCTTCCATTTTCACTCACTAAGAATATCTCCACCCCCTTTCTTGGTGTTATCACCTCCCTTAGTTTAGGACTTTTATCTTATGCATCTCTTTCTTCCCTGGTCCCTTGGAAATTCTAGGTTAGTGTTAGAATAGTTGCATTTCCCTTTCTAGGAGTATTTTTAGCATTAGAATAGGTAAAAGAACTATCCTTCCCTAGATGTTTGTCTCATTTGCGAGGATCCCACACCATGAGACAATCCCATGTTAGTCAAGAGTAGGGTTTTGTAATGTACAAATCCTAGGGTGCTACTTTTTTGAAATAACAGCTTGACACACTGTGGGACAAAAGTCAATATTTTCATTTTTTTATCAAGATTGGGTGTGTGTATTGGTGAATTTATAGCCTTTACAGTCTTTTTAGCAACACATTTGGTGACTCCGTCATTCAAATCCAGTGGTTTCAACAACCCAAGTTTATCAATATCATTAGAAGAGTGCAAATCTAGTCTAGAACAAGAGAAGAAGGTATCTTTGAATACTTGCAGTTATCTCAAAGAAAAAGGAGAGGAAGCAGAGTACAAATGTCTCCCTCTCCACCAAATAAAACATTATCCACACCTCCACTTGGTAGACCCTTTATTTAATTGACTAGGGTTCTCGTGCCACTCAAGATGGCTCATTAATAACCACCAAATCAGCCACCTTCAACCCACTTTGCCTTAATGCACAAAACCCCAATTGTAATAGTAGTATTAAATAATATCCCATACTTCACTAGAGAAAATCACACAACTCCCATTGACCACATTCATGACATTGCAAATTTCTATGCCATACATGAGATTGTTGAGATGGATGTTGTGGTCAAGTTGTTGGCTTCTTCTTTCAAAGGAAAAGTGTTGTAGTGGTTCAGAGGCTTGGGAGAAGGATCAATTCAGAATTGGGATCAATTGTGCATAGCTCTCTATGGCTATTTTGGGGAAAGGGCTAACAACTTATCCCTTTTAGAGTAGATGACTACAATAAAAAGGGCACTAGCTAAGAAAATAATAGGCTTCAATTCTAGATTCCCAAGAACATGCGAGAGTATCCCAATTATGGTAAGACCAACAAATGAAGGTGAATTTCTCTATTTTCTTAAAGCTCTAAATTCTAATATATTTGTTATGATACAATCTATGGGAGGAATAACCCTGCCAAATGTCTATTTCATATCCATTAGAGCAGAGAATTTCCTAATTAAAGTCAATAAACTTACACCTAGGCCACCTATGCCTCTCTATCTAGATATGGGGAATCCTAATCCTAATCAAACACCTAAAATATTCACCATCCCTACTCCAAGAAATCAGAGTTCAAATTAAGCTTCCACTTTTTCTTCTAGCACTTCAAATGAACTCTAGGAGGTTATGAAATAATTGAAAAACTTAGGAAACAAGTTGGTAACTCTTAAGAGGAAACAAGCTCAAAATTATTTACCTTATCACCTCAAAGGTGCACCTAATAAACCTCCATATCATCCAAACAGACAACTTGTTTAATATGTAAACCAAAACCAAGGACAACCCTAAGTTGTTAAGCCATTCCAAACATATAACCCTAATACGCTTTCAACATCTAGGGCTTTAGTTCCTTCTCAAAAACCATAGCAAAAGAATATGAATGGTGTTTCCCATATAGCCAACCACATAATCGAAAAGATGATTCAATGGTACTTTAAATCAAGACTTAATGTTGACTATGATGGCTGTTCCTCAAGAACCAAACCAAGAAGAAAGTCAGCAACAAGTAGCTAATCGGAAGCACCTCCAAATGAGATAACACTTGTGAATTGGCAAGCTAAGGATTTTTATGGAAGAAATCGCTGCCCTTCTCAAAGTATGGCAGCTAACACAAGGTATAAGAATATGAATACAAAGGAAGGTAATTCATCTAATTCAAGTAATTCTTCGCCTTTTATCACACTTTGGGGCATTATCAATCCAAGTATAGCCCCAAATGTCAAAAAAACAGCCCAAACTACCTTCCAAGTCAACTCGAGTACCTATTGTAGTAGCCCATGTATAGTAGAAATTCATACCAAGTAACGGGAAGAAAAAGGAAAATATATCTCCTTTTAATATTATTTATCAAATGAAGAAGACTAATTTAGGAATTTCTATGTGGGAATCATTTAAAATTATGGGCCAACAAGATATTTTATAAGCGTGATGGGAAATTGGTCAAGATCAAATGAGTTGTCCAAGAATCAAGATAAGGTGCTCACTAATGCATCTTTAAAAGAAGGAGTTCATAGAGGTTAGAAATTTAAAAACATGAATCCTCATCCATTCTATATATCTTTGATTATTGGGAACAACCTTATACAAAATTACATGATTGAATTAGGGTCTAGTAATTCGGTAATACCGAAATAGATTACAGATTAGTTGGGTCTAAAATACAACCTAGTTTACAAAGGATTAGTATAGTTAGATGGGACAACAGTGGGAACTGTTGGGATCATAAAAGGTTTAAACCTCACATTGCATGCATGTCCCAATGTCATAGTTCAAGAGGATATATCAGTGATTGAATTTCTACCACTCTTTGCATTGTGCTTGTCAAGATACTTCACTACCAAAATTGGAGGCTACTTATTAGCTGATTGGTTTCATATGCTCTTCAGAACAAGGTATGGAGCTAAGGCTACAATCTGGTCTGAACCTATTGTAAATTTCCATATTGAGCCTCATGTATCAAGCCCAATCAATGTAAATTTCTCAGCCTTTGATCAAGAGGATTTCCCAAACACTCAGGAAGCAGATACAAAATTTTAGGGCATCCTAGATTTGACTCTTGATGAATGGGAAAAATAAGACACAGATATGATCCATACAAGGAAATATAGGAGGTTGAATTAGGAGTTTATTTTTTACACGAGGAAAACACACCTCTTCTTAGCCTCACCAAATCGGATGATAAGGGTGATAATGAAGTATGAAAACTATTCTTTGATGGCTCAATGAGTAGGAAAGGCACCGAAGGAGGATAAATGATTTTTACACCAAAAGGTATGAAGTATTAGTCATCTTTCTATTTTTAGTTTACTTGTTCAAACAATACAGCTAAGTATGAAGCTTTAATGCATGGATTGAATTGGGCAAGAAAGAGGGGTATATAAAACTTGTAATTTTTTGGGGATAGTGATTTAATTTTTAACTAGGTTAGGGTAAAACATGGTGCTAAGAACGATTATCTCAAAGCTTATAAACATTGGGTATGTGATCAAATTGATGATTTTGAAGTGTTTAATATTCAATTCATACGGAGGAAAAATGATGTGGCTGCAAACAAGCTTGTAGAAGTTGGAGAAACATTTAATGTGGTGGAAAGTATTAAAAGAGATAAAGTGTAGTGACATATTCAAGTAATTGTGAGGTAAGCTATACCCCGGACAATTCCACTAGCTGGAAGGTATTTGAGAATGATCAATATATCATTAATTTCTTATGGGAAGAGGCTAAGTTCTTTGTTAAAAATTAGGATAAATTGGAGCAGCAAGATCTGAGGATCAAGTGGTATAGCTACGAACAAAATAATTACCAAAGGGTTTAGTGACTCTAGAGTCAATATTCAATCCCAATGATCAATTTTAGAGAGAGAATACAAACATTTAGGTAAAACGAGAAGATTTAGAATCCATTTCGGTTGAAGAGGGTCAAATTTTCCAAGTTTGCAAGGTAAGGAAAAATCAAGAAAAATATGAATTTATACAACTTTGTCAAGAGTCCCCGATGTATTTTCTTGGATCTATGAGGATCTAAGAGGGTTTAATCCAAAATTACCACAACACATTATTGATATAGATACGAAATCCAATCCCATTAGACAAAAGCAAAGACCACTAAACCCTCACATTAAGATTCTCATGAAGAAGGAAATGAACAAGTGCATAGAGGCACACATCATCTTCCCGGTTAAACACTCTTCATGGGTAACAAATATGGTGCCATTAGGAAGAAAAATGGGGAAATTAGGTTATGTGTGGATTTATAATAATTAAATAAGACTTATCTTAAAGACCACTATCCACTTCCATGGATAAAATATTGCAAGTAGTAGCTGGATCAAAAAGGTTTTCACTTTTAGATGGATACTCGAGCTACAATCAAATCAAGGTGAAAGAGGAAAACCAATTCAAAATAACCTTCATGATGAATTGGGGCACATATACTTATAGGAAGATGGTATTTATACTATCAAATGCCAGAGCAACTTTCCAAAGGGAAATGGATATGACATTTAAAGGAATTATCAATAAGATATTTTTATGTATCTAGATGAAATTACTATATTCTCCAAGAATGTAGAAATTCATATTTTTCACCTTAGACAAGTATTCCAAATATGTAGGAGATTTGGAGTGTCTTTGAATCTGAAAAAGTGCATATTATTAGCTCATGAAGGTAATATCTTAGGCCACCTCATGTCTAAGAAGGGGTTAGTAATTTATCCGAACAAGTTAAATCTATTTGAGCATTGCTATTTTCAGGTCATAAGAAGGTTCTCCAATTTTTTTGGGGAAAATTAATTTTATTAGGAGGTTTGTTCATAACTTTTCCCATCTTGCCAAGACACTCACACTAATGTTGAAAAATAACATGGTTTTCAAATGGATTGCTAAAGGAAAAGAAATATTTGAAGCTATAAAGTAGGCCATTACATAGGATCCAACCCTCATAAATCTATATTTCTCAAAGGACTTCATCTTATATGCTTTTGGAGGCACATATGTAATATCTACCATATTAGTACAACCAAATCAAGAAGGACTAGAGCAGCCTATTACATTCTTTAGTCAAGGTCTTCAAGATTATGAGGTGAGATATTCATTCATTGAGAAGCATGTCCTTGTTGTGATTAGAAGTTTAAAGAAATTTAGGCATCTAGTGTCAAATAATAGAATTCATCTATTAGTTTCACATGTTGGTGTACAATACCTTATTTTTAACAAGGACATTAATGAAAAGAGAGTTGGTTAGATAAAAAAGTTCATGGATTATGATATTGATATAAATGTGACCAAATTAGTTAGCGGGAAAGGGTTTTGTGAGAGGCTAGCTTCTAACCAACATGCTAAATTAAGAGAGGAGGTAGAAGTTGTTATGTTGTTACAAGATAATCAAGAGTAGATTGCAGGTGGTATACATATTCCTTGCTTGGACTTAGGATATTGTATATTTTCTTCAAATTATTCAAAGTCCTCGGGATTAAGTAAGTCCAAAAGGAGGTATTTCAAACTTCATTTCATCCCATACGTACTTGTAGATAATATTTTGTTTAAAATGGATGTGCATGGTGTCCTCCTAAGGTGAATCAAGAAAAAATAGATAGAGAGGTTATTGCATGAGTTTCATGGTGGAGAGGTAGGTGGTAAGTTTTCCCCAAGAGTAACAACTATTAAAATCATGAGGGTTGGTTATTAATGGCCTAATATTTTCAATGATTGCTACTCATGGATCAAGAAATAAAACAAGTGTGCCTTCTTCACGGTAAAGAAAAGCTAACAGCCCTCCCACTCCATCCTATCTCAATTAAAAATCTTTCATGTAATGGGGGTTAGATTTTATTTGGATGATCAATACAAATTCTAGTCTAGGTCACAAATGGATTCTTACACCCATAGAGTAATTCACTAAGTGGAAAGAAGTAGTTACACTTAAGGAATCAAATGAAGCTAATATTCTAGATTTCTACCACTATAAGGTTTGGTGTTCCTTCCACTATAATATCGATAATTATTTATATTTCATTAGAGAAAAGATATCTAATTGGGATGTTTGAAATGGCATCTATTTGAGAACTTATTCTATTTACTACCCCGGGGGTAATGGTCAAACAGATTACAATTAGAGGACTTGACATACCAAATTGAAATCAGCCTTATGGGATCATATAATCACTCTAAAGAAGTTAACTGGTTATTCCCCTTTCAAATTGGTTTATGGAAGGGAAGTAAGGCTGCCAATATCCCTTGAATTACCATCCTTAGAGCTTATCAAACAATTGGAGTTGTTTAAAGTTCCATCTATGGAATTCAGGTATGTAGAACTCATGGAGCTAGAAGAGCTAAGGAACCAGACCATGAAAATAATGGAGAAGGACCAAGCTCAAATCAAGATGAGCTTTGACAAAAAATCCAAAAACATAACTTTCTAGGAAGGAGACTTATTTTTGAAAAGAGATGCAGATAGAGCCAAACCAGGAAGGCACTCCAAGTTTGATGCAATATAGAGTGGCCCTTACTTGATCTCAGGGTGTAAAGAAAATAATGATTTCTAATTTTCAAAGTTAGATGGAGAAGAACTACATAATCAAGTCAATGGGATCTAATTTAAGAATGTTGTTTAATATGAATCTCATTTCTGTACATGATAGTTTAGGTTCTTAATTCCTCCAAGTTCTTGTAGTAAACTGTTTTGTTGTAGTTAGGTTTTCTTTCAGATAAGTGCTTATACACTCTCTACATGTTCCATTTGGGATATGTATGATTTTGTTATTTGTACATAGTTGCAATCTATTCCAGTTGTAATTTTTAGTTTTAGGAAGGGTCTAGTGATGAAGTAATGTCCTAGTAGTGTTATAGAGAAATAAGAGGTTTTGGACATCAGACTAGTTTTAGCAATTAGAATAAATCCATGCACAATGGATGCAAAATCATTGGTCTTTAATATCTAGTAGGTAGATCACTCCACAAGTCAACAAATTAGTATCCATATTTGTACTCCCTTACAGAATAGATCAACCTATAGGTCCAGGGAATTGATAGTTAATGGAATCACCAACTCACCATAGTAAAGTTTTGGATCCATATATTCTTAACACGGGTCAACCACGTGTCAACCATCTTACCCTTATCACATGTTGCCATTACTTTATTATCATGTCAATTGCTTCCTCCCTGATGTGAGTCAACACCCTTGTTGATGCTCATCAACCACTTCCTCCCTGATGCACATTAATGCCCTTCTTAACATGTGTCAACCACTTCCTCCTTGAAACACGTCAATTCCCTTGTTAACATGCATCCATCACTTCCTCCCGATGCATGTCAATGCCCTTGTTGATGCATGTCAATCACTTCCTCCCTCATGTATGTCAGATTGTTTCTTATTTACCTACATCACCACATTCCTATTGTCATGTGACAATGTACTTTTTATCACGTGACAACTCCCCTCCTTTTCACACGTCATTCTACCTTCCCATCATTGCCACATTCCACTCACATGTTAGGGTCACTTCTTATTATTATTCAATGACCTTTTGCTGATGTGTGTCAACCTCCCTCATTGTCGTGTGACATCATTTATTCTTATCATGCGATAAATTATTTCCTCATCATCAATGAATCTTCATGTTATTTTTGGGCATCATCTCATGGTTCTTTTCAGGTGACAACAAGGATTTTTAGATACATCTAGGCATTAATGGCATCGTACATGGTAGCTCAATAACCAGATTAATGAGGTATAACACCCATGTTCATCGTGTAAGTAAAGTACCATTGGAAAGTGAACGATATGGTTTCCCATACCTTCATACATGTAATTAATGAGGTATGTCAGTAAGTGAGACAAATTTTTTATATAATGTATTGACCCCCATCATTTTTGGGGAGAGACAGGTTTGGAATGTAAAGGAACTCTACCAAAATTGTTCCATCACCTTTTATGAGTTGTAGGCCTTGAATTTATGTATTTTTAAAAGGATTCTTGCCTTGTACTATTATTATAATGGATTGTGCATCATTTTAAGCAATAAAATTGTTGTTTTGTTGGCATTATTAACCTAGCTCGATTTTTATTACTTTATTTTCCTTTCATTGCATTTTTAGGTATATTATGCATGTTATATTATTTTACAGGATCTAAATTTGTTGTGCTCCATGAAATTGGAGGTTTGAATGTGTTCTTTGGATTGTGGAACTTTTTCTTCCCTCTTCTACCTCATTTCCTTCCATTTTCACTCACTAAGAATATCTCCACCCCCTTTCTTGGTGTTATCACCTCCCTTAGTTTAGGAATTTTATCTTATGCATCTCTTTCTTCCCTAGTCCCTTGGAAATTCTAGGTTAGTGTTAGAATAACTACATTTCCCTTTCTAGGAGTATTTTTAGCATTAGAATAGGTAGAGGAACCAGCCTTCCCTAGAGGTTTGTCTCATTTGTGAGGGTCCCACACCTTGAGACAATCCCATGTTAGTCAAGAGTAGGTTTTTGTAATGTGTGAATCCTACGGTGTTACTTTTTTGACATAACGGAAGGTCTTCTAGAGAATTGGCAACATAGGTATCAAAATTGTATGGGACAACATGGGAGACTTGATAAGAAAGGGTATGTGGTTGGTCATCCAAATAACCATGAATGCACAAAATATGCATCACCATGACATATTTTTCATTAGTGAAGGAGGAAATGGGCATCCTAAGGCATACCAAATAGTGTAGTTAGGTGAATAAAAAAGAAAGGAGCTACTAAAAATGTGGACATCACCAAATGGCATGGGAAAAGTGATATCAATGTGATTAGGATCAAGTTCCCCTCTGATATAATCTAGCCAAGATTGTCCAAGAGTGAGTGGGGTAGTAATGGGAGTACGTGTAAGGTGAACTATAAGATGGAACACACGCGGGCCATATGTAGTAGTAAAGATGGCAGAACCATGATATAGGTTTGGATCACATAAAGAAGAATGGATATCAGTAGATTCAAAACTGGTTCGAAGGACAACCTTGTATGAACATATAGTAGTGGTGAAAGATGTGTCAAGCGATACATGTTCCCAATAAGAATTATTTATAAAGAGGGTGCAAGTGAATGGAAGATGCACAGAGGAAGGTGATAGTGGTGGAGAGATTGAGATGAGATCTAAAGACGTTAAAGGTCCTTGGTATGGTATAATAGTGGTGGTAGGATCAAATAACATCTCATACATAAAGGATGACATGGGAGGAATATGGAAAGGAACCGAGTAGTGTGGGGTGGGTTTAGTGGATAGTGTCAAAGTAACAACAGAAGTGGAAGGGACTAGCTCAATCATGAAAACAGTAGGGACTAAGGTAGATTGATATGGTAAGGAGGAGACTTGATGGTGGGAGGAGAAGGAGGTATAGGGTTAGAGTAATTTATGCCCAAGACGGGGGAGAGAGTGAGAGGATCAGGAGGAAGAGCTAGAACTTTGGTCAAGAGCTAGGATAAGGTAGTAGGATTAATAGTGCATAAGTAAGAGGTAACTACATCTGTAATAGCCTAAGGATCCATTCCAAAAGATGGAAGGTCAATAAATGAAGGACAAGGGTTAAAACTAGAAAAACTAGTGGGAGTATTGGTGAAAGGGTGGCCACGGATATTAAATTGCAAAGTAACCAAAGATTTAGGAGAAGAGTACTTTAAATAATACTTACCCATGGAGGAAAGTCTGGATTGGAAACCCTAAAAGGTGTAAGGAGAGAGAGATACATCAGGTTCACAAAATGATTAACAAAAATGTAGTCTAAATGGGACCTAAATGGGGTATTAGGGTATTAATGCTAATATAAGTAGGAGGACTAAAATACTTGTAAATAAATATGCTAAATAATAATAAATGACAATGAATTGATATGATAAAGTGATGTAAATTAATTACACAATTTGACCTAATGGAAATTAAACACTAGAATGCAAGAGGGGAGTAAGGAAATGACTCAATTGAATGAAGGTGACTATCACAGGTTGTCGCAGATCTGGAACTAGAACTTGAAGAGTAGACGAACACTCAAGGGACTTGGTGATGGAAGATCTCGGTTGTGCGAGATGACACGGGTTCTTGGGAGTGTACTAGGGTGTCCTAAGGTGCTCTCTGTCTGCATTCTAGGTACTCGGGACAACATAAATAATTAAAACCCTAATTTGGAACGGTTGTTAAGTGTCTCTCAATACTCTTTGTCTATCATACTAAATTCACTAGATGAATTGGATTATGCCCTAGACATGGAGAAGAAAAAGGGGTCATATTGACCTCATCTTCCAAATCGGTGGAGTTATTATTGAGAATTACACTACATTATAGACCTTGATGTAGTTCTAGTGAGTGTGTGTATTTCATGCCCTAGGTGCTCTCATTCTAGTTGCACTTTGTGAAATAATGAGCTATGGTAGCTATAGAAGATGTAGATAGTATAATAGAATGAATAAAATTCCCCCTCTTATAAGAATGTGTGTGATGTAGACTTTCCTAGCTTGAATGTATGGTGTTATGTGGATGCAAGATGGTGTAATAGATGTAGCCCTAGATGGAGTGATAGTAGTGATAGGATGTAATGACCTAGGACCCTTATTATGGTCTTATAAGCTTTATATTTATAGGGATCTCAAGTTTAATTTCACAATTAATGCCGACAATGGAAAATAAGGAAAAGATAAAGATGATCAATGGGTAGAAGTGGACAAAAAATGAGAGAAAGAGGCTAAGCATAGATCAAGGTGCCCAAAGTGGGACTAGGATGTCCCGAGGTGCCCTAGTACGGGGTGGGATGCCTGGAATTAGGGCTAGAATATTGAGGAAGTTAGAAAATGGGGTGATAAGTATCAGGAATTATGTAAGAAAGGTGAAGTAAAACATAAAAAAAGATGGCAAAAAGTGGGATTAATTGGTACTTTGTACACTTGAGAACCTTCAAAATAGTGGTATAATACAGCTGCCAAATATTGTCTAATGTGCAATATTTGTGTCTACTGAGATCGGGGTTTAGGGTTTAGGGCTTATGGTTTAGGGCTTAGTGTTTAGTGGTTAGGGCTCAAGGTTTAGTGTTTAGCATTTATGGTTGAGATATCAAGGTTTAGGGTTTAGTGTTTATTGATTAGGGTTTATCATTTACGGTTTAGGGTTTAAAATTATGGTTTAGGTCTTTGGGCTTAGGGTTGGGGATTTAGGTCTTAGGACTTAGGGCTTATGGTTTAGGGCTCACGCGTTTAGGGTTTAGAGATCGGGGTTTAGGCATAAGGTTTAGAGTTTAGCATTTATTTTTTATTGTATAAGGTTTATGGGTATATGATAATGGTTAAGGGTTTAGGGTTAAGGGTTTAACATTTAGGGTTTAGAGTGTATGATTTAAGGTTTAGTGCTTAGGGTTTAGGGCTAAGATTTTAGGGTTTAGAATTTAGGTTCTAGGGCTCAATGTTTAGGGTTTATGGATCAAGGTTTAGGGATCGGGGTTTTTCACGGTTTAGTGTTTAACATTTTGGGTTTAGGTTTTAGGGTTTAGAGCTCTATGATAATGGTTTGTGATTTAAGTTTTAAGGATTGGGGGTTTAGGGTTTACGGATTAGGGTTTAGGGTTTAACATTTAGGGTTAAGGGTTTATGGTTTATTTTCTCGGGTTTAGCATTTTGATTTGTTGGATTAGGGCTCATGGTTTAGTTTTTAGGGCTTAGGGTTGAGGGTTTAAGACTTAAGGTTTAGGGTTTAGGGTTTAGGGATCAGGGTTTAGGGATCATGGTTTAAGGTTTAGGGTTTAGTGCTCGGGATTAGGGTTTAGGGTTTAAGGATTTGGGTTTAGGGTTTATGGTTTAGGTTTCAAGGCTTTCGGTTTAGGGTTAAATGTTTAGGGTTAAAGGTTAAGGATTTAGGATTTAGAGTTGATGATTTAGGGTTTAGGCCTTAGGTTTTAATGTTTAGATTTTAGGTTTAAGGATTACGAGTTTAAGGACTAATTTTTAGGGCTTAGGGTTTAGGTTTTAGTGTTTAAGGTTAATTTTTATAGTTTATGTGTTAGGGTTTATAGTTTTATGTTTAGGGCTCAAGGTTTAGGGTTTAGGGTTTGGGATAAGGGTTTAGGGTTTAGGGTTTATACATTAGGTATTAGGGTGTGGGGGTTAGGGTTCAAAGTTGAGGTTTTAATGTTTTATATTTTAGGGTTTAAGGTTTAGGGTTTTAGGTTTAAGGCTTAGGGTTTATGGTTTAGGGATAATGGCTTAGGGATTAGGGTTTAATGTTTAGGGATTAAGGTTTAGGGCTCGAGAGATAAGGCTTTATGGTTTATGTCTCAAGGTTTAGAGCTTAGGGCTTAGCATTTAGGGTTTAGGATTCAAGATTTTAGGTTTAAGGATTAGGGATTAGGGCTTAAGGATAGAGGTTTAAGGTTTAATGTTTAAGATTTAGGGTTTAGGGCTCGGGAATAATGGTTTAGGTTTTAGGGCTAAGCGTTTAGTGTTTAGGGTTTAGGTCACAAGGTTTATGGCTTAGGATTTAGTGTTTAGGGTTTAAGATTTAGGGTTAAGTTTTTATGGTTTAGGATTTAGAGTTTAAGGTTTGGTTTTTATGGTTTAGGGATTATAACTTGTGGTTTATCATTTACATTTTTTTGTTTAGGGCTTAATGTTTAAGTTTTAGGTTATAGGGTTTGGGAAATATTGTTTAGAGTTTAGGTTTAAGGATCATGGTTTAGGTTTAGTGTTTAGGGATTAGGATTTTGATTTTAGGTTCAAGGCTCGGGTTTAGCACTCAAGGTTATGGTTTACGGTTTAGGGTTGTGGAATTAGGATTTAGGGTTTAGGGTTAATCATTTAGGGTTTAGGGTTTAAAGGTCATGGTTTAGGATTTAATTTTTATGGTTTACTGATCAAGGTTTATGGTTTATTGTTTATAATTTAGGACTTAGGGTTTAGGGTTTATGGATTAAGGTTTACGACTCAAGGTTTATGGTTTATGGTTTAGGGTTTATGGATTACGGTTCAAGTTAGTAAAAGTAATCTTTAGGATTTATGGTATAAGGTATAAGGTATAGGGTTTAGGGTTTACAAGTTTATGGTTTACGGCTAACAATTTAGGGCTTAGATATTTGGAGTTAGGGTTTACAGGTTTAACGTTAAGGGTTTATATTTTATGGCTTAGGTTTTAGGTTTTATGTTTTAGGGTTTAGGGTTTAAGGTTTACGATTTAGGGATTAGGGTTTATGGTCTAGGATTTAGAGTTCAAGGATTATGATTTAGTGTTTATGGCTTAGGGTTTAGGGTATAGGGTTAAGGGATTAATGTTTATGGTTTAAAGTAGAAGGTTTATGGTATGTGGATTAGCGTTAAGGGTTTAAGGTTTGGGGTTTACAGGTTTAATGTTTAGGGTTTAGGGTTCATGATGTAGGATTTAGGTTTTATGGTTTAGGGGTTAAGGTTTAGGGTTTAAGGTTTAGGGATTAGAGTTCATAGGTTAGGTATTAGTGTTTAGGGTTTAGGGTTTATAGTATAGGGTTTAGGGTTTAGGGTTTAGGTTGTAAGGTTTAGAATTTAGGGCTCAAGATTTATGGGGTAGGGTTTATGATTTAGGGTTTGAGGATCACAGGTTTAGGGATAAAGGTTTAGGGTTTAGGGTTTCGAGTTTAGGGATATAGGATCATGTTTTAGGGATTAGAGTTTAGGAATCATGGTTTAGGGTTTTAAGGTTTACAGATTAGGGACTAGGGATCAAGGTTTAGTGTTTAGGGTTTAGGGATAAGGTTTTACATTTTAGGGTTCGGTGCTCAAGCCAATCACATTTTAGGGTATAAGGTTTAGGGCTCGGTGTTTCGGGTATAATATTTATGGTTCAATGTTTAGGGTTTAGAATTTATGGCTTAGGGTTTACATCTTAGGGATTTGGTTTTAGTGTTTAGAGTGGTAAAAATAGGGTTTATGTTTTAGGTTTTATGGTTTTCACATTCGGGTATCATGGTTTATGGTTAAGGGTTTATGGTTTAGGGTTTAAGATTCACATTTTAGGATTTAGGGTTTAGCGCTTAGTGTTTAATGTTAAGGGTTTAGTGTTTTAGGGTTTTTGGTTTAAGTTTTATGCTTTATGGCTAAGGGTTTAGTTTTTAGGGATTAGGGTTTTAGAATTATGGTTTAGGGTTTAATGTTTAGAGTTTAGGGTTTAGGTTTTAGCTCTTAGGGTTTAGGGTTTAGGGCTTAGGGTTTAGGGTTTAGAGTTTAGGGTTTAGGGCTCAAGGTTTATGGCTTAGGGCTTAGGGATAATGGCTTAGGATTTAAGTTTTAGGGTTCGGGGTTTATGCTTCATTGTTTAGGTTTTATGTTTTAGGTTTTATGGTGTAGGATTTAGGGATCAACGTTTAGGGTTTTGGGTTTAAGGTTTATGGCTCTAGCATCAATGTGTAGGATTTGTTGTTTATGGTTTAGGGATCAAGGTTAAGGGTTTATGGCTCAAGGTTTAGTGTTTAGGGTTTATGTCTTAGGCTTTAGGATTTAGGGTTTATTCTTAGGGTTTAGGTTTTTAGATTAGGGGTTTTTAGTTCGGGGTTTAGGGTTTAGGGTTTAATGTTTAAGGTTTAGGGTTTATGGATTAGGGTTTTTCGTTTCTTGTTTATAGTTGAGGGTATAATATTTAGGGTTTACGGGTTAGGGTTTATGGTTTAGGGCTTATGGATTAGGGTTTAGTGCTTAGGATTTAAGAGGTAGGGTTTAGCACGATGGTTTAGGGTTTGGGTATCGTGGGATTAAGGATCATATTTTAGGATTTAATATTTAGGATTTAATGTTTAGGGTTTAGGGATCCATGATTATGCTTTAGGATTTAGGGTTTGTGATTGAGTGCTCATGGTTTAGTTTTTATGGTTTAAGGTTTAGGGATAAGCGTTTAGGGTTTATAGTTTATGGTTTATGGATTAGGGACTAGGGCTTAGGGATAAGTGTTTAGGGTTTAGGATTTAGGAATTAGGGTTTAGGGCTTAGGGATTATGTCTTAATGTTTAGGGTTTAGGGCTCAAGGTTTAAGGTTCAAAGTTTAGGGTTTAGAGATTAAGGATAAGTGTTTTAGGATCAAGGTTTATGGTTTAGGGCTCTAGGATCATGGTTTAGGGTTTAATTTTTTCATCTTTAGGGTTTAGGGTTTAGGGTTTATGGATTGTAGTTTAAGGTTTAGTGTTTAGGGTTTATGGAATAGGGAATAGTGCTTAAGGTTTAGGGTTTAGGGTTTAGGGATCACATTTTAGGGTTTTTGGTTTAGCGCTCGGGGATTAGGGCTTGGGGTTTAGGGCTTAGGGGTTATGGTCTAGGGTTTAGGTTTTAGAGCTTAAGGTTTAGGGTTAATGGTTTATGGTTAAGGGTTCGGGGTATAAGATTTATGTTTCAAGGCTGAGTATTTAGGGTTTATGGCTTTAGGGATTAACATTTACGGTTTTGGGTTTTGGGATAAGGATTCAAAGGTGTTTAGGTTCTTGTTTTTAGGGTTTAAGGGTTAGTGATTAGGGATTAGGTTTTTGTGTTTAGGCTCAAGGCTCGGGGTTTATGGCCTAGGTTTTATGGTTTAGGTTTAGGGTTTAAGGTTTAGGGCTCTTGAATTGGGGTTTACGGTTTAGGGTTTATGTTTGGAGGGTTAAGGGATCATGGTTTATGGTTGATGGATCACTATTTAGGGTTTTGGGTTTTGGGATTATGTTTTAGGGTTTAGGGATTTTATTTTAGGGTTTAAAGTTTAGGGTTTAGGGATTTTATTTTAGGGTTTAAGGTTTAGGGTTTAGGGGTCATGGTTTAGGGTTTAGGGTTAAGGAAATAGGGTTAAGTGTTAAGGGTTTACGCTCAAGGTTTAGGATTTAGGTTTTATGGTTTAGGTATCATAGTTTATGGTTTTAGTTTTATTGTTTAGGGAAAATGGTTCAGGGTTTACGTTTTATGTTTTATTATAAAAGGTTTAGGGCTTAGGGATAAGGGTTTAGTGTTTACTATATATGGTTTAGTGTTTAGGGTCGGGGTTTACGGTTCGGGGTTAAGGGTTTAGGGTTTATTATTTTAGGATTAGGGTTTATGGTTAATGTTTTAGGGTTTAGTGTTTAAGTATTGGGGTTTAGGGTTTATGTTTTAGGGATTAGGGCTTATGGATCAAGGTTTAGGGTTTGGGGTTTATGGTTTAGGGATCTAGGATCATGGTTTAGGGTTTTGGGTTTATGACTCATGTGTTAGGGTTTAAGGCTTAGGGTTTATTATTTAGTGTTTAGGGTTTAGGGCTTATGGTTTAGGTTTAAGGGTTTAGTGTTTAAGGCTTAAGGTTTTAGGTTTAGGGATTAAGGACTAGGGCTCGTGTTTTAGCTTTTATGGATAATGGTGTAGGGTTTTGGTTTGGAAGTCGGGTATTTTGGTTTAGGGTTTAGGGCTTAAGATTCATGGTTTAGAGGTTAGGGTTTAGTGTTCAAGGCTAGGATTTAGGGTTTAATGTTTAGGGTTTAGGTTTTACGTTTTAGGGTTTAGTGTTTAGGGTTTAGGGTTTAGGTTTTAACATCTATATTTTAGTTTTTAGGGCTTAGGAATAAAGGTATAGGGTTTAAGGTGATTAAAAAGGTTAAGGGTTAAGAGTCCAAGGTTCGGGGTTTAGGGTTTAGGTTTTAGGGATCATGATTTAGGGTTTAGAGTTTAGTTTTTAGGGTTTAGGGTTTAGCATTTAACATTTATGTTTTATTGATTAGGTTCGGGGTTCAAGGTTTATCTTTTATTGTTTAATTTTTAGGGTTTAAGGTTCATGGTTTAGGGTTGAGGAATTAAAGATCAAGGTTTAGGGTTTAGGGCTCAAGGTTTAGGGTTTATGATTTAACATTTAGGGTTTAGGTTTTATGGTTTACAATTTAGATTTTAGTGTTTAGGGTTTATAGTTTATGGTTTAGGACTCAAATTTTAGGGCTTAGGGTTTATGGTTTAGGTTTCAATGTTAAGGGTTTAAGGGTTTATAGTTTAGGTTTTAGGTTTTATAGTTTAAGGTTTATGGTTTATGGTTAGGGCTTAGGGTTTTTATGGATTAGGGTTTAAGGTTTAGGGCTCACCGATCGGGTTTTCAGCTTAGGGATTAGACTTTAGGTTTCTACAACTCAATTTTTAGGGTTAAAGGGTTTAGTGTTTAGGGTTATAGGTTTAGGGTTTAGGGTTTAGGAGTTAGTGTGTAGGGTTTAAGGTTTAGGGTTTAGTGTTTTGGACATAGGGATTAGGGTTTATAGTTTAGCATGTAGGTTTTAAGGTTTAGGGTTTAGGGCTTAGAGCTTAGGGCTTAGTGTTGAGGATTCAGGGTGGTAAAAATAGGATTCAAGGTTAAGGGTTTATGATTTATGGTTTAGGGTTTAGGGTTTTAGGTTCACGGTTTATGGTTTATGGTTTTATATTGATGGTTTATGGATTAGGGATTAGGGATTAGGGCTTAGGGCTTATGGTTTTGTTTTTAAGGTTTAGGGTTTAGTGTTTAGTGTTTAGGGTTTAAGTTTTAGGGTTTAGGTTCAAGGATCGGTGTTTAGGCCTCATGGTTTAGGATTTAGGTTTTAAGGTTTAGTGTTTAGGATTTATGGTTTATGGTTAGTGTTTAGGTTTTAATATTTAAGATTTTGGGATTATGATTTATAGTTTAGGTTCAAGGATCAAGGTTTAGGCCTCGGGATTTATTGTTTAGGGTTTAGGAATTTGGAATTAAGATTTAGGTTTTAGTGATAAGGGTTCATAGCTCAAGCTTTAGGGTTTAGGGTTAAATGTTTATGTTTTAGGGATTAGGGCTTAAGGATCGTGGTGTTTAAGGTTTAATGTTTAGGATTCATGGTCGAGTGCTCAAGAATCGGGGTTTAGGTTTTAGGGCTAAGTGTTTAAGGTTTAGGGTTTAGGTCACAAGGTTTATGGTTTAGCATTTAGTGTTTAGGGTTTAAGGTTTAGGGTTTAGGGTTTAGAGTTTAGGGTGGTAAAAATAGGATTTAGGGTTAAGTTTTTATGGTTTAGAATTTAGAGTTTAAGGGTTAGTTTTTAGGGTTTAGTGGTTATAATTTAGGGTTTATCGTTTATGGTTTTTGGTTTAGGGCTTAATGTTTAGGTTTTAGGTTATAGGGTTTGGGAAATATTGTTTGGGGTTTAGGTTTAAGGCTGATGGTTTAAGGTTTAGTGTTTAGGGATTAGGATTTTTATTTTAGGTTTAAGGCTCAAGGTTTAGAGCTTAAGGTTATGGTTTAGGGTTTAGGGTTCTAAAATTAGGATTTAGTGTTTAGGGTTTAAGTTTTAGTGTTAATCATTTAGGGTTTAGGGTTTAGGGGTTATGGTTTAGGATTTAAGTTTTATGGTTTCGCAATCGGGGTTTAGGGTTTAGGGTTTATATTTTAAGACTTAGGGTTTAGGATTTAGGGATCATGGATCAAGGGTTAGGTTTTAGGGTTTATGGATTAAGTTTTATGACTTAGGGTTTATGATTTAGGGTTTAGGGTTTAGTGTTTAGTTTTTATGGATTATGGTTAAAGTTAGTAAAAATAAGCTTTAGGATTTAAGGTATATTTTATAGGGTTTAGGGTTTATGGTTTATGGCTCACAGTTTAGGGATTAGATATTTGGATTTAGGGTTTACGGTTTAAATGTTAAGGGTTTAAGATGGATTATAGTTTAGGGCTTAGGGTTTAGGGTTTAGGGTTTAGTGTTTAAGGTTTATAGTTTAGGACTTAGGGTTTATAGTCTAGGATTTAGAGCTTAGGAATTATGATTTAGTGTTTATGGCTTATGGTGTAGGGTATAGGGTTTAGGGTGTAATTTTTATTGTTTAGGGTTGAAGGTTTACTGTTTAGGGATTAGGGTTAATGGTTTAGGGTTTAAGGTTTATAGTTTAATGTTTAGGGTTTAGGGTTTATGGTGTAGGATTTAGGGTTTAAGGTTTAGGGTTTAGGGGTTAGGGGTTAGGGATTAGTGTTTAGGGTTTAGGGTTTATATTTTAGGGTTTAGGGTTTACGTTTTTGGGCTCGGTGTTTATGGGGTAGGGTTTAGGGTTTAGGGTTTGGGGATCATGGTGTAGGGATCAAGGTTTAGGGTTAGTGTTTATTTTTAGTGTTTAGGGATCAAGGATCATGTTTTAGGGTTTAGTGTTTAGGACTTAGGGTTTAGGGCTTTAAGGTTTACAATTTAGGGACTAGGGATCGGGGTTTAGTGTTTAGGGTTTAGGGATAAGGTTTTACATTTTAGGGTTCATTGCTCAATGATCACGTTTTAGGCTATAAGGTTTAGAGCTCGGTGTTTTGGGTTTAATGTTTATGGTTCAATGTTTAGGGTTTAGCATTTATGGTTTAGGGTTTATAACTTAGTGCTTTGGTTTTAGTGTTTTAAGTGGTAAAAATAGGATTTAGGGTTTCACGTTCGTATAATGGTCTATGGTTAAGGGTTTAGGGTTTAGGTTTTAAGTTTCATGGTTTAGGATTTAGGGTTTACGGTTTAGGGTTTAGGGTTAAGGTTTTAGGGTTTTGGGTTTAGGGCTTAGTGTTTAGGGTTTAGGGTTTAGGTTTTAGGTTTTAGGTTTTAGGGTTTAAGATTTCAGGTTTATGGTTTAAGGTTTAGGCTTTATGGCTCGGGGTTTAGTGATTAGGTATTAGCGTTTTGGGATTATGGTTTAGGGTTTAACGTTTAGGGTTTAGGGTTTGTTATCTCGTTTTAGTGATTTCAGCTTAAAATTGAGATAACCATAGGAATTTTTTTGAAAAATCTCTTAAAATTCCCTTTGAAAGAGATTTTCAGGTTTTCATGTTTTCATTGCATGAAAACATGTTCCTTGCATGTTACATGTCTCATGTTTCTTGAAACCTGAAACCCGATTGCCTAAGTCCATTGTGTCAAGTTTTTAAAACTTCCAAGCATCAGAACATGCTTTTCCAAATGCATGTTACATGTCTCATGTTCCTCGAAACCTGATTGCTTAAGCATTGCATTGGGTTTTCGAACTTCCAAGCATCGTAACATACTTTTCCAAAGCATGTTTTATGTCACTTGTTTCTCGAAACCCAAAACTTGAATTGAATCAAATCCTTTGTATCGTTTTTAGACTCAAGCATGATGACATGTCATTAATGTCTAGTTGTCTGGAAGTTGGCACATGTGTCAAATGAGGTGTAATTAATGCTAGGTTATTATAAATAGTCAATTTTTCCATGTCATTTGTTACCTTATCATTTTTGTTGCATTGGATTTTCATTGATGCTTCTTCTACCTCCAAACCCGATCAAGCTTCCCGATCAATTTCGCCATCCATTTTTTTATCTTTTTGAAGTTATTTGAAGGTATTCTTCTCTTCTTTCTATTTTGAAGCTTTTTGGGTTATTTATGAGGTGTTTGTTTGGGGTTTCCATTTCATTTCCTCCCCATTTCTGGTTTAGGTTTTTGGGTTATTTTCCTTGTTTCTTGTCTTTTTCCCATATGGGTTCTTGTTTGAAATTTACCCTAGGTTATTTACTTATTTTTCATAGGTTGTAACTTGTAGTTTTCAAAAAGATTTTGGAATTCCTAAGTGATCACGAGGCGGGAATTTTTCATATTCTAACATGTTAGAAACCCGATATACTTGTTTTAGGTTTTACAGGGTGTTTAACATTTCACTTTTTCCACCTTGTTTTAGGTTTTTCCAGGTGCTCGACATCCATCAAGATCCGTAGTGTGTCGAGAAATTTCTACCTGCTCGACATCCTCTAGGTTCCACCATGTGTGTCGGGTTTTCCTACTTGTCCAACACTTCCTCACTTTTGCAGTATGTCCTTTCATTGATGCTCAACATGTCCTAACTTCCAACATACACTCCATTGTGTTAGGTTTCTGAAAGGTGTTTTGCAAGTCTCAAAATCCAAACAGTGTGGTGGGTCTATGCACATGTCCAATAAAATTTCAAGCTCGATTGCTCTTCTTAGAAATCATCAAGGCATTTCTTCTTCGAGACTCCTCATGTCAGACCCTAGCCAATCTAAGGATAAGTCATATAGAGTAGGAAAGATGAAGTATAAGTATCAAAAGATGGATTCTTCTTCTTACATAAGCTACAATTATGACATTTAGGACACAAGCACTGTAATATATAGATATGGAGGAATTAGGAAGAGAATTGAGGATTCTTCTCAAATTCCTAATATGAAGATAGTCAATAAGGGTTCTTGAAGCATGGATGAAGTCCAATCAAAATGGGGCCCTTGAATCATCTTCTATACCATGCAATTAAATACTAGTTTAATTATCTTCAAGTGGTAAGGTTCCATGGTAAACCTTTAGATCATTTTCTCAGAGTTCTAGGTGACAAGGGATTGCACTTTGATCCTTGAGGTTGCCTTATGGAGTTATATGTTTATTTAAACCTTAAATCAACACATTTTCACAAATTCCAAATACTACATCAGCAAACAAGAAGTTATTTGATCAAAGCCAAGCCATCTCATTCCCTATTTTTGGAAGGTATACATGTTCTAGATGGTTAAATCTCAAGAACGTGGTATATGATTCAGGACAATTTTTGGACTCCCATAGTGAAAATCCAAGGGTGGATTACATCAGGAGTCATCTAAAGTCATATAAGAACCTTGTATTAAGGCATGCCCAATGTGGAAGACATTCCCAAGATCTTCGAGATGAAGTTGCCATACGAAGAAAAGATAACAATAGATGGCCAATTGAATAAATTAAGATGTTAGATCTAAGCTTATCCCCAAAGCACCATGGAAAATGAAAGTATATACTGACACTAGGTATGAATAATCGAATGGAGACCAACATGGATTCGCAAGTGAAATTGGTTTCTTCTGAAAAATCTTCGATCGCTAAAAGAGTTGCTCGGACTCATTATTCCATACCAAGGCATGGCTCATCTTAGGGAATAATTTATAAGGAAAAGAGATTTTTAAAAAATCTACTTTAGAAGTGGGACCCTCCAAGGAGAGAGGGAAGAGGATAAAATCCTACCAAGAGGCAAATAAAATTTATTTTTTTCAAAATTAGGAGAAAAGCAAGGATGCCACATCATCTTCCATCCTTTAAAAATTTGAAGGTAGAGATTCACCTCCCCACTATAACAAGAAAAATTCCTTTATAAGATAAGGTTGGTCGACCTATCATTTCTACTTTTGTAGATTGATCATCAAGAAAGTCTCTCTCTTGCATCAAGCTTTGACTTTAGAATGCTTTACCTCCTCATCCCAATCTTCCTCACCTCATTGATCTCTGAACTTGAAGTCATCTAGATGAGCCAAAGGATCTTCTCTATCCTCTCACCTCTCTCTCTAAAGCTCTCAAAGCCTTCTTAGTCAACACCATCATCTTCTACCCCTACTCCTATCGGTTCGATTTCTCATCGATACCTATGATTGAAAATATCAATGAGAAGGGGAGAAAATTTGATGAATGGATTCGAGAGGCTACTCCTACAAGGAAGAGAAGGTCAATAATTACACAATGAAGGTTTATAAATCCTTGGAGGAAATAAAGAAAGATGGCGAAAAATGTATGATGAATTTTCACAAGAAGTCGAGGAACATCAAGTTAAATTTTGAGGATCTCAATGCACTGAAATAGGTTATGTCCTGTATCTTGATGGAATAAGGAATCATTCTGAATGGGGATAAGCATTTCAAGCTAACCAAAGCCATCAAATTCAGGATAAATATTCTCAGTGAATCTTGTAGAAAGTTAAGAGAATCTAGAGATTAATTGGTTGATGCCACGAATGACATAGAAGAGGAGTTGTCCAAGATCTTCACCAAGGTATTGGATGAAATCTCAAATATTCTACCTGCTGATGATTTCTATAAACAAATTCAAGAATCAATCTAGCATGAACTAACTTCCATCTTTGATCTAACAACCATTGATAAGTTCATAAGGATTGAGAATGTTTTGGAATCACTAAGGAAACTCAATAAGAGATTGAAGAAACTTCTTGGCAACACAAGCAACACTCAAGAAACTTGTGAGGTTCTAAGTATATTCCAATGTGCCTAGATGAAGCTGAGATGTAGGGCATAATCCAAAAGTTCCAAGAATTTTGAGACAAGCAAGCTTCATTTTGGAGGAAGACAAGGATGATGAAACAAAATAAGCATAATGTTTCATGTCATTTCCATCTAGAGATTGACATGTCTTTTTCATTTTCATTTCATCACATAGGAAGCAAATTTTGACTTGTTCTCCTGCGTGAGAGTCAAGCAAAATAGGATTCTTGTTAAATGACTATTTTCTAGGATTTATCCTATTTTCTCTCTACTCTTTCTATTATAAATAAGGGATGCTTGTGCATTCCAAAGGGAGAGATATTTTTAGAATATTAAGAGCTATTGTGAAGAAGAAGAAAAACTTTGTATTTTCTTTTTAATCATTGAGGAATAGAAATAGGTGTTATTTTGTAAACTTTGTGTTGTGGGATTCATCTATCTTGAGAGATTGTTCTTACATCCAAGATCTTAAGCTATTCTTTGTTTAGTGTTCTTGATTATTTTAATCATTTCAAATATTACACTCATTATCTAAAACTCATATAAGTATTTCTTGATCTGTGTTTTCTTGAAATAAAATACGTTCCTCTCATTCCCTTCCCACTCTGTTTCATCTATAATAGTTTCCTTTCTAATCCATTCTATTTCTAAAATTGTAACATCTCCATCTCGATGTTGATATGGATTTTGGGATTGTATCCCAACCCCAATGGTTAGAATAGTGTGAATATTGTACATATTATTTCTATTGTGTTTTAGATCAGTAATAAATAGGCTACCTCACCTGTCTTTGAGGAGGGATTTAATCCCATGTACTATGGTTGAACCTCATATTTTGGCCTTGAAAAAATATCCAACCAACATTTTTGGTGACTCTGTTGGGGAATACGGATTGATAAGACTAAGCTTATCCTATTGGTGTCTGTGACTCCGTATTTTCCTTATTTTTGGTAGATCCATTTTCCGGTTCAAGCTGGCTAGAAATATCTTCACTCGGTCAAGCCAGCCAGGGGTGAAACTGATCCATTCTTTGATCTACTTCAACAACACAATTTCAGACTTTCCCCCAATAGTGTTGTATCTAGCCAAGCAAGAAGTTCTTCACCTATCCGAAGAACTCGGGTTCCTCAAGAACAAGAAGCTTCTGCAAACCTTGTCACATGCATTATTCTTTTCTGATACTCAAATTCTCTGTGCACTTCATTCAGAAGGATGGTAGACACAACATATGCCTTGGGGTGTAGCTATTGGTCCTCTTTCCCTAACTCCATCATTGCATGATCTACCACATGGATCTCGTAAGAATATTCCTAAGTTCAATGGTGATGGGAAGCAACACCCTAATGAACACATCACTTCATTCTTTGTCACATGTGGCGTCCTTGGGGTGGCTCATGAAGATGTCTCTTGTTTGACTTTTCATTGAAACATTACATGGTGTGGTAGTAGAATGGTTCTACCATCTTCCGAATGCATGCATTACCAACTAGGCTACCATGAGATCTATATTTGAAGCAAGGTTCAAACCAGCTGAAGATTCTCATGACTTGTTAGCACAACTTACACATATGAAGAAGGAGTCTCATGAGCCCATGTGGGACTTCATGGAAAAATTCAACAAGCTAATTCAGAAGATTCTGGTGCTAGCCATTCCCACTCTTGAAAATCAAAAGTGTTTCTTCATCAATACTCAACCCCCTGATGTGAGCTTCTTATTAAGAAGGTCTGTTATCCCTGATTTGGCTACTACTTGCTCAAGCTACAGACCACTAAAATAGAAGATGATCTCATTTTTGGGAAAAAGATCAGAAGAGAGTCATCTAAGCCTAAAAATCAGAGTTCTTCTCAAAGTACTACTGACCCTATGATTCAAAAGATGGCCAATGACTTGATCACTTTGAAGAAGCAAATGTCTCAACAGGTGACCAACATTCCTTATCGGGATATTCCTAGATGGAATTTCAACAATACCAATGGCACTCCCACAAGAGATAGGAATCGGTTGACTTGCTGCTCCAACAAGGCTAGCCATTGAAGCTCCTCCTATCAACACAATAGTGGAAATAGTTGAGGAAGATGAAGAACCAGAAGATCAAGATTCTCACGAAGCTTTTGAAGCTTCAGGATATGTTGATGAGTCTTTTGACGATTCAGCTGGTGACTCCAACATTGGGTACTTGGAATATGAGGAAGACCAATGTGAACATGATGGTCAGTCATTTGTAGTCTTCACTCGAGCTCAATCTCAAAACCCCAGAAATCTGGTTGAAGGCTCTAAGGAGAAGGGTAAAGAAGCTCCATGGTTATGGCTAAAAGAGGCTCTCCTATCTCAGCACAAACTGAAAAGGAGACAACTAAAAAGGTAACTTCTTCTTCTAACTCTCTTTCTCCTACCCCCAAGACCAGTACCTCAACTCAGACCAGTGTAACTAGAACTGAGCCCACCATCATTCCTTCATATACCACTTTCAACATTATTGATCATGCAAAGAAAACTAAGATCCAAATGTCAGAAGTTGAGTACCTTTAGTCAAATCCTGAGCAATTTGAGAAACTTGCCAAATTCATTAGAAGCAAGGCTGTTATCCCTTCATCTTCAAAAGGCATGTTGCCTAATCCCACTCAGCCTTTACCTCAGAATAATATGACCTCTGTTGCTTCTTCGGAAAGATTGAACCATTTTATTTGTCCTTACTTATAAATGGGTTTAAACTCAACAATTACATAATTGACTCAGGAGCCTCTGATAACGTGATGCCCAAAAAAAGTAGCCCATGCCCTTGGACTTACCTTGACTAAATCTTATGGGTGGTGTTACTCCATGGAAACCAAACAAGTCCCCTTGATTGGCCAAATCAAGGATGCATAGTTTGCATTTGTCGCATTCCCAAAAAAGAGAGTAAAAATGACTATCCTAGTTGTTGATATCCCAGCTGCTTATGGTATTCTCTTAGGAAGAGGTTTTTGTAAATATGTCGGAGGAGAAATCAATATGGACTGGACCAAAGCTAAAATTCCAGTGAATGGAGTTCCTCATGTCCTCCACCTGAAGCACAAGTGAAGTACCTGGTCACTAAATCAGATGACCCCAAAGCTCAAATTCTCTTCGAAGATGCAGGCTTGGGAAATTATTTCATGACATCGGAGGTGCCTTCTATAGATATCAAGGAAGAAGATCCTAATGCTATTTGGACCCTCGAGTTTGATGGAGTTGTTTCAACTACTGGATCGGGTGCTGGTGTGGTTCTTATATCTCCAGATTTTGAGATCTTTCCCTTCACTTTCAAGTTGCAGTTTGACAATACTAATAACATGGCATGAATATGAAGCTTTGTTATTAGGATTAGAAATGGCAAGGAAAAAGGGAATCCAAAATCTTAAAGTGTAGGGAGATGCTGAGTTGATTATAAATCAAGTAAGGGGATCTATCAGGTAAAAATGATCACCTAAGGCATTACAGAACAAGGTGTGGGACAACATAGAATGCTTTGATGCTTTTTCCATTAAGGTAGTTTTGAGAGATTACAATGATAAAGCTTGATTCTTTAGCCATGTCTACATCTCTTCTCCTTCCTCACCCAAAGTTCAAATAGACAAGTATACCATTGAGATTGTGTATCGTCCAAGTGTTCCAGATAATTCAACACATTGGCAAGTGTTCAATGATGATCAACATGTATTGTCTTTTCTTGAGAAAGATGATAATTTTAGCAAGATTTATTTTGAAGGATCAGAATCAACTTTCCATGAGTCCATCTCGAATTCATATCAAGAGATTGATGGTGAATTCATCCAACTCAAAGGCAATAAGATTTGAAGGGATTAGTTTCTCTGGAAGGTCTGTTTGACAAGCATGACCATTTTATTTAGGATAAAAGGCAAGCTGAAGGTGCTTCCTCATCGGTAGATCAAGTTAATCTGGGCTCTTCTGACCAACCACGGATGGTAAACATCAGAAAATGTTGTTCTCTTGAGGAGAAAGGAAGATTCACTTCACTCCTGAAGAGATATATGGATGTCTTGGCATGGTCCTATGTGGATCTAAAGTCTTTCAAGCCCAAGGATGTGCAACATAGCATCCCTTTGAAGTCTGATGTCAAACCCTACAGGAAGAAGCAAAGGCATTACAACCCAAAGATCTCAGGGACTATTCTTGCAGAAATTCAAAAGATGTTAGATGCAAGGATTATCTTCCCAATCCATCATTCTACCTAGGTTGCTAACATCATCCCCATCAGAAAAAAGAATGGTGAGATCTGATTTGTGTTGACTTCTAACCTTAATCAATCTTCATTAAAAGACAATTACCCATTTCCTATCATGGATCAAGTATTGCAGACTATCATTGGATCAAAAATGTTATCCATGCTTGATGGATTTTTTTAGGGTATAATCAGATCGAGGTAGCCACTGAGGATCAACATAAAACAACATTCACCACCCCATGGGGGACCTTTTCTTACAAGAGGATGCCTTTTGGTTTGATTAACATTGGAGCCACATTTCAAAGAGCTATGGACTTAGCTTTCAGAGATTTGATGGGAAAATCATAGTTGTATATTTGGATGACTTGATGGTCTTCTCTAAGAAGTGAAGTGATCATTATGATCACCTAGGAGTAGGTACTCTTAAGATGTAGGCATCATGGGATTTCATTAAATCCTAAAAATTCCATGTTCAGTAATAAAAGGTAAGTTGTTGGGTCATATCATGACTAAAGAAGGAACCAAGATCGACCCAGAGTGGGTGAAGGCCATCCAAAGCCTTACCCTACCTACTAAAAAACTGGGGTGCATTCCTTTTTCGGAAAGGTCAATTTCCTAAGAAGATTTGTACCTGACTTTGCTAATAAAACCAAGGATATCCTTGGGATGATGAAAGGTAAGACTCCATTTTGATGGAGCATTGAAGGGAAGCTTGCTTTTTGAAGAATTCAAAAGAGCAATTTCTCATGCTCCTATTTTGTATGCCTAGACTTCAAGAAGGATTTCATCATGTATAGCTACGCTTCCACACATACAGTATCAACCATCCTGATGCAGGAGAATGAAGAAGGAATCAAAGCTCCCATTGCTTTCATGAGCTTCCCACTAAAGGAACATGAATTGAAGATGTCACAAATTGAAAAGCATGCTTATGCAGTGGTGAGAGTAGTGAAGCATTTCAGGTATTATGTGTTGAGTTCTCACACTCTCGTTCTTGTTCTGATACTACGCGTTAAGTCCATTTTGACTCAACAAGAGTTGGGTAGTCAATGGGGTAACTAGATAGCCAAAGTCCAAGAATATGACTTGGACATCAGACCTACTAAGTTGGTACGAGGAAGAGGCATGTGCCAATTGATCACGTAAAAACAATTCTGAGACAGAATGCGAAGAAACTGAAGGTACTTCTTCATAATTGCCCATGGTGCTTTTTGTAAGCACAACCGATGAATGGTATGCAGATATCACTTTATTTTTAACTTACGGTGAATGTCCCCCACATTTAAGCCAAAAAGAAAAGAGGATAGTTAAATTAAGGTCCACAGATACATTCTATGGGATAATGGTATATACAAGAAGGGTATTGATGGTGTATTCCTGCGTTGTGTTGATAAGTCTCAACAGATAAGGTTGCTAGAATCCTTCCACAATCTAGCATGTGGAGGAATTTCTCTTCCTCCATGATGGCTTACAAGATCTTACGGGCCAGGTACTATTGGCCTACTCTCTTTTGAGATTCAGACTAAATGGGTGGCTAAGTGTGAAGCTTGTCAACATTTCGTTGGTCATCCTAAGCTGACAGCTCTTCCCTTGAAGCCTATGATAATTGAAGAACCTTTTCACCAATGGGGAATTGATTTCATTGGAGTACTGAATCCTACCTCTAGTGCTAGTCATAATTATGTGCTCACCACCACAGACTATTTCACCAAGTGGGTGGAAGTTGTGCCAATCAAGCAAGAAACCTCCAAAGTTGTGTGTGCAACTTTCTCAAGGAGAATATAATTGTTAGATTCGATGTGCCTCACAAGATCATTGCTTGACAATGCTTCCAATTTCTCATCACATGAGTTGACATAATTTTTCTATGGATTTGGGATCACGTTGGCTCATTCATCCGATTATTACCCCCAAGGCAATGGTCAGGCTGAATCAAGCAACAAAAACCTGGTGACCATAATCAGAAAGATGGTCGATGAGAATCAGAGGACATGGCACAAAGCATTGTATGATGCATTATGGGAAGATCAGATTACTCCTAAGTGAGCTATTGGAATGTCCCCATTCTAGGTGTTGTATGGAATTGATGTTGAGATTCCTATCTCTATAGAATTTCCAGCCTTACGGTTGGCTAAAGCAATTGAGGATGAAACTTTTCAAAGTTCCATTGAGAAAAGGATAATGTACCTAGCTAGGCTAGAAGAAGAATGGAGCAAGGTGGTGGATCACATTGTAGATCATCAGAGAAAATTCAAAAATATATTTGACAAAAAATCAAAGCAACATGATTTCTAGATTGGAGATCTAGTACTTCTTTGGGATAAGAGAAGGGAATAAAAAGGGATGCATGGCAAGTTTGATTCTTTATGGAAAGGTCCTTTCAAAATCCATCAGCTGAATGGTGAAAATAGCTTTTATCTATCATATCTTGATGGAGAGTTTCTCCCTCTACCTTTCAGTGGCCAACATCTAAAGTTGTTCCATCAGTAATGTAAGATGCTCTCTTGCATTGTATTATAATTTATTTTCTGTTGTGTGTTTGCTTTTTTCTTTCTTTCTTTCTTTGTTTTTTTTGGTTTTTCTTCTTCGATCCATAGCCCAATGGATAAATATTTTTGATACATGAGTTCTCTTCCTTTGATGTCTCAAAGAAAGTCCCCAACTAGAGGAGCAGTTGTTATCTCATTTTAGTGATTTCAGCTAAAATTGAGATAACCATAGGAAAATTTTGGAAAAATCTCTTAAAATTCCCTTTGAAAGAGATTTTTGGTTTTTAGTTTTCATTGCATGAAAACATGTTTCTTGCATGTTACATGTCTCATGTTTCCTAAAACCTAAAACCTGATTGCCTAAGTCCATTGTGTCGGGTTTTGAACTTCCAAGCATCGAACATGCTTTGCCAAATGCATGTTTTATGTCTCATGTTCCCCAAAACCCGAAACATTGCCTAAGCATTGTGTCGGGTTTTTTCAGAACTTCCAAGCATCGGAACATGTTTTTCCCAAAGCATGTTTTATGTCACTTGTTTCCCAAACCTGAAACCCGAATTGAATCAAATCCTTTGTATCGGGTTTTGGATGCTCCAAGCATGATGACATGTCATTAATGTCTAGTTGTTTGGCAGTTGGCACACGTGTCAAATGAGGTGTAATTAATGCTAGGTTATTATAAATAGTCGGTTTTCCATGTCATTTGTTACCTTATCATTTTTTGTTGCGTTGGATTTTCGTTGATGCTTCTTCTACCTCCAAACCCGATCGAGCTTCCCGATCGATTTCACCATCCATTTTTGATCATTTTTCAAGCTAGTTGAAGGTATTCTTCTCTTCTTTCTATTTTGAAGCTTTTTGGGTTATTTATGAAGTGTTTGTTTGGGGTTTCCATTTCATTTCCTCCCCATTTCTAGTTTAGGGTTTTGGGTTATTTTCCTTGTTTCTTGTCTTTTTCCCATATGGGTTCTTGTTTGAAATTCACCCCTAGGTTATTTACTTATTTTTCATAGGTTGTAACTTGTAGATTTCAAAAA
Source organism: Taxus wallichiana var. yunnanensis (assembly GCA_018340775.1). Taxonomy (NCBI): domain Eukaryota; kingdom Viridiplantae; phylum Streptophyta; class Pinopsida; order Cupressales; family Taxaceae; genus Taxus; species Taxus wallichiana. The sequence continues at coordinate 237,013,462 of CM031242.1, forward strand.
TATTTTGAAATTCCTAAGTGATCACAGAGGTGGGAATTTTCATATTTTGACATGTCAGAAACCCGATATACTTGTTTTGGGTTTTGCAGGGTGTTTAACATTTCACTCTTTCCACCTTGTTTCAGTTTTTCTAGTGCTCGACATCCATCAAGATCCATAGTGTGTCGAATTTCTACCTACTTGACATCCTCCAGGTTCCACCATGTGTGTGTCGGGTTTTCCTACTTGTCTGACACTTCCTCACTTCCGCAGTGTGTCGGGTTTTCATTGATGCTCAACATGTCCTAACTTCTGACATACACTCCATTGTGTTGGGTTTCTAAAGGTGTTTTACAAGTCTCAAAATCGAATAGTGTGGCGGGTCTGTGCACTTGTCCAACAAACTTTCAAGCCCGATTGCTCTTCCAGAAATCATCAAGGCATTTCTTCTTTGAGACTCCTCATGTCGGACCCTGACCAATCTAAGGATAAGTCAGATAGGATAGGAAAGATGAAGTATAAGTATCAGAAGATGGAGTCTTCTTCTTACATAAGCTACAATTATGACATTCGGGACACGAGCTCTTAGTAATATAGATATGGAGGACTTCTGGAAGAGAATTGAGGATTCTTCTCAGAATTCTGGATGAAGTCGATAGCGGCAGTGGTCTCCCTCTTGCAGCAGGATTTCCAATATCAGCTCAATGCCCTGAATTCATCTGGCCTACACTTCCAACTATGACTCAGCCTCCCGCTCAATAAGAAATCAAGCAAGGAGAGTCTATAGTGAAATTGGATGGAGGTTACTTTGATCAACTCCTAAGGTTTCCCAACTTTGTGGAATATGTTGATTTAAACCTTAAATCAGCACAAAAGGCCTAGGAAAAGATCAGGAAGACTGCATCAAGCATGTAAACAAGAAGTTCTTGATCAAGGCTAAGCCAGCCATTTCTAGGTTTCCCAAGTCGGTCCCTAGAAGTGATTTTATTCTCAAAATCAGTGATATCATCACCCTGCTGAGTCGATTATTTGGACTCCCAGAGTCAAAATATTTCCAAGGGTGGATGTACCAGTTCATGGTCATCATAAAGAAGAATGACCAAGGGATTGATTGGGGTAGCCTAATAAGTGACGAGATAGACTCCCAAATGAAAACAGTCTTGTCTACCGGCAAGTTCTATATGATGTCATAATCACCTATGTAGCAGCAGGCATGAGAAACTACCCAGGGTAGATGTGAAGGGAAAATGAAATGGAACACATATATCGGTACTTCCCTCAACTGACAATAAAAGGGTCTGAAGACCAATATAGAAGAGTGAATGATGCCTTCTTCTATGAAAACATTTGCAGGTTGGATCCTGATCTGAGGAAAAGAAGGGTTTCTGATGAAGCATGGGCCAAAGTGTCAAAATGGGGTTGCATCTTCTTGCAATTCAAGAAGTTTACTTATCTTTGGGTGGTAAGGTTCCATGGTAACCCTTTCCATTTTCCCAGTTCCCAGGTGACAAAATTGATCCTTATGGAGTTAGTCAGACAATTGTTGGATTTTCACAAATTCCAACAAAGCAAGCACAAAGCCATCATCTCCTTCCCTATTTCCATTGGAAGGTATACATGTTCTCTATAGTGGTTAAGGCCAAGAACATGGTGCATGAGCTTTAGGAAAATTGAAGAAACATATGAAGCTCAGGGAGGGATTTGACATCGAGGAGTCCTCAAGTCATATGGAACCTTGTATCTGCATGTGCCCAATGTGGAAGACATTTGGGTTGATCTTCGGGATGAAGTTTCCATCCGAAGAAAAGACAACAATAGACTGATGCTTGAAGAAATTCAGATGTTAGATCTAGCTGATATCCCCAAAGGCACCGTGGACAATGAAAGTGTCTTGGACACTAGGTACGAATAGTCGAATGGAGACCAACATGGATTCCCAGCCATTGATTGGTCTGTTGCTGAAAAAGCTTCTATCACTGAAAGAGCTACTCAGACTCTTGTCCATACCAAGGCATGGCTCATTTCTTGGGAATGAGTTATAAGGAAAAGATATTTTCAAAAATAGCTACTTTAGAAGTGGACCCTCCAGGGAGAGGGAAGAGGATAAAATCCTACCAAGAGGATAAAATTTAAGTTTGTCAGAAAGGGAGAAAAGCAAGGAGCCACATCATCTGCCACTCCTTCACAAATAGTTGAGGTACTTGGATTCACCTCCTCCACCAAAACAAGGAAAAATTCCTTTAGAAGATGAGGTTGGTCAACCTCTTGTTTCTCCTTTTGTTGATTTCTCATCGGAGTAAGTCTCTCTCTTGCTTCTCAAGCTTTGACTTTAGAATCTTTACCTCCTCTCTCCCAATCTTCCTCACCTCATATTTCTATGCCACTTTCATCAGCCATGGCCAACATCTTCTCGACCTCTCACCTCTCTCTGCTTGGACCTAAGATGGCCATAGATATGCCTCCTCCTTCTGCACCTTCATTCACTGAATCTATCCCCACAATCACCACACTTGCAGTCATCACTACTCCATAAGTAAACCTTCCTCCACCTACGATGTGTAACCATAACACCTCGATAGGAGAAAATTCTTCCATTGTACCTCAATGGTTAGTTGATCAGACCCCAAGGAAGAGGAAGGTGGTAGTTCCTCTACCAGCCTTTGACTTCAGTTCCCTCAAGGCCTCTCCTGCCAAATCTACCAAGAAACCCAAAATGGTTTCAAGGGTTTCAGTGGATGCCTCAGGGCATAAGTTTGCAGAGATTTCCACTCCCATGACCAAAAAAACAAAGGAGGATATAATGGTCACTGATTATCATATTACAAGGGTTGATCTAGGAAAGGTAACAATAGAAGGAGCACAACAGGATGCCCAGGATGCCATGAACGTGTTGTGCTAGAAGCTGAAGGAAACGAAGGTGAGCAGAGATGAGCTAAAGGAGAAAGTTGAATAGTTGATGGAGGTATTGCTCAAGCTCTCAAAGCCTTCTCAGTCAACACCATCATCTTCTACCCCTACTCCTATCAGGTTTGATTTCTCATCGGTACCTATGATTGAAAAGATCAATGAGAAGGGGAGAATGGTTGATGAATGGATTCAGAGGCTACTCCTACAAGGAAGAGAGGTCATTGATGACACTAGTGGAGGTTTATAAATCCTTGGAGGAAATAAAGAAAGATGGTGACAAAATGGATGATGAATTTTCATAGGAAGTTGGGAACCTCGAGTTAACTTTTGAGGCTCTCAATGCGCTAAAACAGGTTCCATCCCATATCTTGATGGAAGAAGGAATCATTCCACATGGGGATAAGCATTTCCAGCTAACCAAAGCCATCAGATTTAGGATAAAGATTCTCAGTGAAGCTTGCAGCAAGTTGAGGGAATCTAGAGATCAGTTGGTTGATGCCACCAATGACATAGAAGAGGAGTTGTCCAGGATCTTCGCCAAGGTGTTGGATGAAAGCTCAAATATTCTACCTGTTGATGATTTCTATAAACAAATCCAAGAATCAATCCAGCACATGAACCAACTTCCATCTTTGATCTAAAAACCATTGATAAGTTCATAAGGATTGAGAATGTTTTGGAATCACTAAGGAAACTCAATAAGAGATTGAAGAAACTTCCTGGCAATGCAAGCGACACTCAGGAAACTTGTGAGGTTTTGAGTGACTATTCTAGTGCACCAGATGAAGCTGAGATGTAGGGCATAATCTGAAGTTCTAGGAATTTGAGAGACAAGCGGCTTTACTTTGAGAAGAAGAAGGATGATGAAATAGAATAAGCATAATGTTTCATGTCATTTCCATCCAGAGATTGACATGTCTTTTTCATTTTCATTTCGTCACATAGGAAGCAAATTTTGACTTGTTCTCCTACGTGAGAGTCAAGCAAAAAATAGGATTCTTGTTAAATGACTATTTTCTAGGATTTATCCTATTTTCTCTCTGCTCTTTCTATTATAAATAAGGGATGCTTGTGCATTCCAAAAGAGAGATTTTAGAATATTAAGAGCTATTGTGAAGAAGAAGAAAAAAATTGTATTTTCTTTTTAATCATTGAGGAATAGAAACAGGTGTTATTTTACAAACTTTGTGTTGTGGGATTCATCTATCTTGAGAGATTGTTCTTACGTCCAAGATCTTAAGCTATTCTTTGTTTAGTGTTCTTGATTATTTTAATCATTTCAAATATTACACTCATTATCTAAAACTCGTATAAGTATTTCTTGATCTGTGTTTTCTTGAAAGAAAATATGTTCCTCTCATTCCCTTCCCACTTTGTTTCATCTATAATAGTTTCCTTTCTAATCCATTCTATTTCTAAAACTAACATCTCCATCTCATGTTGATATGGATTTCGGGATTGTATCCCAACCCCAATGGTTAGAATAGTGTGAATATTGTACATATTATTTTTATTGTTTATGGTTTAGGGCTCATGGTTAAGGGTTTAATGCTTAGGGTTTAGGGTTTATGACTTGGGCTTTAGGATTTAAGGTTTGTGATTAGGGTTTAGGGTTTTGAGTTTAGGGTTTTTAGTTCGGTTTCAAGGTTTAATGTTTAAGGTTTAGGGTTTAGGGATTATGATTTTTTTTTGTTTATGGTTTAGGGTAAAATATTTAAGATTTATGGTTCGGGGTTTAGGGTTTATCATTTAGGGCTTAGGGATTAGGGTTTAGGTTTTAGGTTTAAGGTTTTAGTGTTTAGGCTTTAATGGGTAGGGTTTAGCACTAATGGTTTAGGGTTTGGGTATCGGGGCATAGGGATCATATTATAGGGTTTATTATTTAGGATTTAGTGTTTAGGGTTTAGGGATATACGATTATGGTTTAGGATTTAGGGTGTATGATTAAGGGCTCATGGTTTAGTTTTCGGGGTTTAAGGTTTAGGTCTAAGGGTTTAGGTTTTATAGTTTAGGGTTTATAGATTAGGGAATAGGGCTTAGGGTTTAGGGTTTAGGGTTTAAGGTTTAGGGTTTAGGATTTAGGAATTAGGTTTTAGGGCTTAGGGATTAGGTCTTAATGTTTAGGGTTTAGGTTCAAGGTTTAAGGTTCAAAGTTTAGGGTTTAGATTATAGGGATGAAAGTTTTAGGATCAAGGTTTAGGGTTTATGGCTCTAGGTTCATGGTTTAGGGTTTAAGTTTTTCATCTTTATGGTTTAGAGTTTATGTCTTATAGTTTAGGGTTTAGAGAATAGGTAATAATACTTAAGGTTTAGGATTTAGGGTTTACGGATCACATTTTAGGTTTTTGGTTTAGCATTCAGGGATTAGGGTTTGGGGTTTAGCGCTTAGGGTTTAGGTTTTATGTTTTAGAGCTTAAGGTTTAGGTTAATGGTTTATGGTTAAAGGTTCAGTGTATTATATTTATGCTTTAAGGATCGGGATTTAGGGTTTCAAGTTTAGTATTTTAGGGATTAACATTTACGGTTTAGGGTTTTGGGCTAACGTTTGTGTTTAGGTTTTAGTTTTAGGGTTTAGGGAATAGTTATTAGGGATTAAATTTCAGTGTTTAGGTTGAAGACCGGGTTTAGGGCCTATATTTTATGGTTTAGGGTTTAGGGTTTACGATTTAGGCTCTTAAATTGGAGTTTACGATTTAGGGTTTAGGTTTTGATGATTAAGGATCATGGTTTAGGGTTTATGGTTTAGGGATCATTGTTTAGGGTTTAGGCTTTAGGGTTTAGGGTTTAGAGATTAAGTTTTAGGGTTTAGGGCTTATATTTTATGGTTTAGGGTTTAGGGGATCATGGTTTAGGGTTTAGGGTTGAGGAATTAGGGTTAAGTGTTAATGGTTTATGCTCAAGGTTTAAGATTTGGGGTTTATGGTTTAGGGATCATAGTTTAGGGTTTTAGTTTTATGGTTTAGGGAAAAGAGTTTATGGTTTAGGGTTTATGTTTTATCGTGTAGGGTTTATGGCTTATAGATAAGGGTATAGTTTTTACTATATATGGTTTAGTGTTTAGGGGTTAGGGTTTACAATTTAAGGTTAAGGGTTTAGGGTTTAGTATTTTAGGATTAGGGTTTAGGTTCATGGTTTAGGGTTTAGTGTTTAAGTATTAGGGTTTAGGGTTTAGGTTTTAGGGATCGGGACTTAGGGATAAGAGTTCGTAGGGGTTTGGTTTAGGGTATGGTTTAGGGCTATAAGAACATGGTTTAGGGTTTTGGTTTTATTTATTAGGCTTTTTAGGGTTTAAGGCTTGGGGTTTATGGTTTAGTGTTTAGGGTTTAGGGTTTATGGTTTAGGTTTAAGGATTTAGTGTTTAGGGATTAAGGTTTTGGGTTTAGGGATTAAGGACTAGGGCTCGGGTTTTAGGTTTTATGGATAAGGGTTTAGGGTTTTGGTTTTAGCACCGAGGATTATGGTTTAGGGTTTATGGCTTAGTATTCACAGGTTTAGAGCTTATGGTTTAGTGTTCAAGGATAGGTCCATTGTTTAATTTTTAGGGCTAAGGGATTTAGGGTTTAATGTTTAGGGTTTAGGTTTTAGGTTTTAGGGTTCATTATTTAGGGTTTAGGGTTTAACATTTAGGGTTTAGTGTTTAGGGCTTAGGGATAAAGGTTTAGAGTTCAGGTGATAAAAAAGGTTTAGGGTTAAGGGTTCAGGTTCGGGGTTTAGGGTTTAGGTTTTAGGGATCATGATTTAGGGTTTATAGTTGAGTTTTTATGGTTTAGGGTTTAGCATTTAGGATTTATGGTTTATTGTTTGGTTTGGGGTTTAGGAATTAGGAATCAAGGTTTAGGGTTTAGGGTTTAACATTTAGTGTTTAGGGTTTATGGTTTATAATTTAGATTTTAGTGTTTAAGGTTTACACGTTACGATTTAGGGCTCGAGTTTATGGATTAGGGTTTATGGTGTAGGTTTCAATGTTAAGGGTTTATAGTTTAGGTTTTAGGTTTTACAATTTAAGGTTCATGGTTTATGGTTTATGATTACGGTTCGGGGTTTTAGGGATTAGGGTTTAGGGATAAAGGATTAGGGTTTAGCATTCGGGATTATATTTTAGGTTTTATAACTCAATTTTTATGGTTTAGGTTTAGTGATTAGGGTTATAGGTTTAGGGTTTATGGCTTAGGTTTTAGGAATCATGGACTAGGGTATATAGTGTTTATGGCTCAATGTTTAGGGTTTAGGCTTTTGAACATAGGGTTTAGAGTTTAGTGTGTAGGGTTTAAGGTTTAGGGATTAGGGCTTAGGGCTTAGGTTTTAGTGTTGAGGATTCATGGTGGTAAAAATAGGATTAAGGTTAAAGCTTTATGGTTTATGGTTTATGGTTTATGGTTTAGGGTTTTAGGTTCACTTTTTAAGATTTAGGGATTTAGGTTAATGTTTTAGGGATTAGGGATTAGGGATTAGGGCTTAGGTTTTTGTGTTTTAGGTTTAGGGTTTAGTGTTTAGGGTTTAGGTTTAGGTTCAAGGATCGGGGTTTAGGCGTCATGGTTTAAGGATTTAGGTTTTAGGTTTTAGGGTTTAGGTTAAGTGTTTAGGGTTTAGGGTTTTAATATTTAAGCTTTAGGGATTATGTTTTATGGTTTAGGTTCAAAAATCAAGGTTTAGGCCACAAGATTTAGAGTTTAGGGTTTAGGGTTTAGGGATTTGGAATCAAGATTTAGGTTTTAGTGCTAAGGGTTCATGACTCAAGATTTAGGGTTTAGGGTTAAATGTTTAGGGTTTAGGTATTAGGGGTTAAGGGTCAAGGTTTATGGTTTAATGTTTATGATTTAGGGTTTAGGACTATGGAATTAGGGTTTAGGTTTTAGGGCTAAGCGTTTAGGGTTTAAGGTTTAGGGTTTAGGGTTTAGAATGGTAAAAATAGGATTCTTGGTTTACGTTTTTATGGTTTAGGATTTAAAGTTAAAGGTTTAGTTTTTAGGGTTTAGGGATTACAATTTAGGGTTTATCATTTACAATTTTTGTTTATGGCTTAATGTTTAGGTTTTAGGTTATAGGGTTTGGGAAATATTGTTTAGGGTTTAGGCTCAAGCCTCATGGTTTATGGTTTAGTGTTTAGGGATTAGGATTTTTAGTTTAGGTTCAGGCTCGGGTTTAGTGCTTAGGGTTATGGTTTAGGGTCTAGGTCTATAAAATAAGGCTTTAGGGTTTAGGGTTTAAGTTTTAGGGTTTAGGGTTTATGGGTCATGGTTTAGGAATAAACTTTTATGGTTTAGTGATCAAGTTTTAGGGTTTAGGGTTCAAGGACCAGGGTTTAAGGGTTAGGTTTTAGGGTTTATGAGTTAAGGTTTACAAGGGTTAGGGTATATGTTTTAGTGTTAAAGGTTTAGGGTTTAGGGTTTATGGATTATGGTTCAAGTTAGTAAATATAAGCTTTAGGATTTGAGGTATATGGTATAGGGTATTGGGTATAGGGTTTAGGGTTTATGATTTATGTCTCATAGTTTAGGGCTTAGATATTTAGATTTACGATTTAGGGTTTAGGCTTTACAATTCAAATTTTTGACATTAAGGGCTTAAGCGTTTAAATTTTAGGGTTTAGGGTTTAAGGTTTACAATTTAGGTCTCATGGTTTTAGGGTCTTTAGGATTTAGAGCTCGGGGATTATGATTTAGTGTTTGTGGCTTAGGGTTTAGGGTCTAGGATTTAGAGCTATGGGATTATGATTTAGTGTTTATGGCTTAGGGTCTAGGGTATAGGGTTTACGACTCAATGTTTATGGTTTAGGGTTTATGGTTTATGGTTTAGGGATTAATGTTAAGGATTTAGGGTTTGGTGTTTAAAGTTTAATGTTTATGGTTTAGGGTTTAGGGTGTTTAGGATTTAGGTTTTAGGGTTTAGGGTTTAAGGTTTATGGTTTAGGTTTTAGGGGTTACAAATTAGTGTTTGGGGTTTAGGGTTTATAGTTTAGGGTTTAGGGTTTAGAGTTTAGGGTTTACGGTTTAGGGCTCGGGGTTTAAGTGGTAGGGTTTAGGATTTATGGTTTTGGGATCATGGTTTAGGGATTAGGGTGTGAGGATAAAGGATTATGGTTTAAAGTTTAGGCCTCACTAATTAGAGTTTAGCATTTAGGGATTCTTGTTTAGGTTTTACAGGTTTAATGTTTAGGGTTTAGGGTTTATGGCTTAGGTCTTAGGAATCATGGTTTAGGGTATATAGTGTTTACGGCTCAATGTTTAGGGTTTAGGGTTTAGGTCTTAGGGCTTAGGGCTTAGGGCTTAGTGTTGAGGTTTAGGGTTCATGGTGGTAAAAATAGGATTCAGGTTAAGGGTTTATGGTTTATGGTTTAGGGTTTTAGGTTCATGGTTTAGGATTTGTGGATTAGGGATTAGGGCTTAGGGTTTTGTGTTTTGGATTTAGGGTTTATGTTTTATGTTTTAGGGTTTAGGTTCAAGGATCGGGTTTAGGGCGTCATGGTCTAGGATTTTTGATTTGAGGTTTAGGGCTTATGGTTTAGTGTTTAGGGTTTAGGTTTTAATATTTAAGCTTTAGGAAATTTTTTTGGGTTTTTAGTTCAAGGATCAAGGTTTAGGCCACAAGATTTAGAGTTTAGGGTTTAGGGTTTAGGGATTTGGAATCAAGATTTAGGTTCTAGTTCTAAGGGTTCATGACTCAAGATTTAGGGTTTAGGGTTAAATGTTTAGGGTTTAGGTATTATGGGTTAAGGATCGAGGTTTATGGTTTAATTTTTATGATTAAGGTATTTAGGACTCGGAATCGGGGTTTAGGTTTTAGGGCTAGGCATTTAGGATTTAGGGTTTAGGTAACAGGTTTATGGTTTAGGATTTAGTTTTCGGGTTTAAGGTTTAGGGTTTAGGATGGTAAAAATGGGATTCAGGGTTACATTTTTATGGTTTAGGATTTAAAGTTTAAGGTTTAGTTTTTAGGGTTTAGGGATTACGATTTAGGGTTTATCGTTTATGATTTTTGTTTACGGCTTAATGTTTATGTTTTAGGTTATAGGGTTTGGGAAATATTGTTTAGAGTTTAGGTTCAAACCTCATGGTTTATGGTTTAGTGTTTAGGGATTAGGATTTTTAGTTTAGGTTCAAGGATCGGGGTTTAGCGCTCAAGGTTATGGTTTAGGGTTTAGAGCTCGGAATAAGGATTTAGGGTTTAGGGTTTAAGTTTTAGGGTTAAGTGTTAAGGGTTTAGGGTTTAGGGGTCATGGTTTAGGAATAAATTTTTATGGTTTAGTGATCATGTTTTTGTGTTTAGGGTTTATATTTTAGGACTTAGGGTTTAGGGTTCGGGGACCAACGATCAAAGGTTAGGTTTTAGGGTTTATGGATTAAGGTTTATGACTCGGGGTTTATGTTTTAGGGTTTAAGGTTTAGTGTTTAGGGTTTATGGATTATAGTTTAACTTAGTAAAAATAAACTTGAGGATTTAAGGTATATGGTATAGGGTATAGGGTTTATGGTTTTGGCTTACGGTTTAGGGCTTAGATATTTGGATTTAGGGTTTAGGGTTTAGGGTTTAGGTCTCTGGAATAAGGATTTAGGGTTTAGGGTTTAAGTTTTAGGGTTAATTATTTATGGTTTAAGGTTTAGGGTTATGGTTTAGGAATAAAGTTTTATGGTTTAGTGATCGGGTTTTAGGGTTTAGGGTTTATATTTTAGGACTTAGGGTTTAGGGTTCAAGGACCGGGATCAAGGGTTAGGTTTTAGGGTTTATGGATTAAGGTTTACGACTCAGGGTTTATGGTTTAGGGTTTAGGGTTTAGTGTTTAGGGTTTATGGATTATGGTTCAAGTTTAGGGTTAAAAATAAGCTTCGGGATTTAAGGTATATGGTATAGAATATAGGGTTTAGGTTTTATGGTTTATAGCTCATAGTTTAGGGGTTAGATATTTGGATTTAGGGTTTAGGGTTTATAGTTCAACATTAAGGGTTTATGGGGTTTTAGTTTAGGGTTTAGGGTTTATGGTTTAAGGTTCATAGTTTAGGGCTAAAGGTTTAGGATCTAGGATTTAGAGCTCAGGATTATGATTTAGTGTTTATGGCTTAGGGTTAGGGTATAGGGTTTAGGGCTTAATGTTTATGGTTTAGTGTTGATGGTTTATGGTTTAGGGATTAAGGTTAAGTGTTTAGGGTTTGTGGGTTTAGTTTAATGTTTAGGGTTTAGGGTGTAAGGTTTATGGTTTAGGGTTTAGGGGGTTAGGGATTCGTGTTTAGGGTTTATAGTTTAGGGTTTAGGGTTTATGGCTCATGGTTTATATTTAGGGTTTAGGATTTAAGGTTTTGGGATCATGGGTTAGGGATTAGGGTTTTGGGATAAAGGATTAGGGTTTAAGGTAGAGGGCTCTCTAATTAGGGTTTAGCATTTAGGGATTAGAGTTTATGTTTTATAGCTCAATGTTTAGGGTTCGTGGTTTAGTGATCGAGTTATAGGTTTAGGGTTTATGGCTTAGGTTTTATGAATCACGGTTTAGGGTATATAGTGTTTACGGCTCAATGTTTAGGGTTTAGAGTTTAGGGCTCGGTGTTTAGGGTTTTGGACATAGGGATAAGGGTTTAGAGTTTAGGGTGTAGGGTTTAAGGTTTAGGGTTTAGGACTTAGGGCTTAGGGCCTAGTGTTTAGGATTCATGGTGGTAAAAATAGGATTCGGGTTTAAGGATTTATGGTTTATGGTACAAAGTTTAGGGTTTTAGGTTCACGGTTTAGGATTTAGGTTTTAGGTTTTATGGTTTAGGGATTAGGGATTAGGGCTTAGGGTTTTGTGTTTTGGGTTTAGGGTTTAGGTTTTAGGATTTAGGTTCGAGGATCAGCATTTAGGCATCATGGTTTAGGATTTAGGATTCGGGTTTAGGGTTTGGTTTAGTGTTTAGGGTTTAGGTTTTAATATTTAAGCTTTAGGGATTATGTTTTATGGTTTAGGTTCAAGGATCAAGGTTTAGGCCACAAGACTTAGAGTTTAGAGTTTAGGGTTTAGAGATTTGGAATCAAGATTTAGGTGTTAGCTCAGTGTTCATAACTAGAGATTTAGGGTTTAGGGTTAAATGTATAAGGTTTAGGTATTAGGGGTTAAGGATCAAGATTTATGGTTTAATGTTTATGATTCAAATTTTAGGGCTCGGGAATAAGGGTTTAGGTTTTGGGCTAAGCATTTAGGGTTTAAGGTTTAGGTCACAAGGTTTATGGTTTATGATTTAGTGTTTAGGGTTTATGGTTTATGGTTTACGGTTTAAGGTTTAGGATGGTAAAGATAGGATTCATGGTTACATTTTTATAGTTTAGGATTTAAAGTTTAAGGTTTTGTTTTTAGGGTTTAGGGATTACAATTTAGGGTTTATCATTTACAATTTAGTTTGTTTACGGCTTAATGTTTAGGTTTTAAGTTATAGGGTTTTGGAAATAGTGTTTAGGGTTTAGGTTCAATCCTCATGGTTTATGGTTTGATGTTTAGGGATTAGGATTTTTATTTTATGTTCAAGGCTCGGGTTTTAGCGCTTAGGGTTATGGTTTAGGGTTTAGGTCTTTGGAATAAGGATTTAGGGTTTAGGGTTTAAGTTTTAGGGTTAATTATTTAGGGTTTAGAGTTTAGGGGTAATGGTTTAGGAATAATGTTTTATGGTTTAGAAATTAGGTTTTAGGGTTTAGGGTTTATATTTTAGGACTTAGGGTTTAGGGTTCGGGGACCGGGATCAAGGGTTAGGTTTTAGGTTTTATGGATTAAGGTTTATGACTCGGGGTTTATGGTTTAGGGTTTAAGGTTTATGGTTTATGGTTTAGGGTTTAGTGTTTAGGGTTTATGGATTACGGTTCAAGTTAGTAAAAATAAACTTCATATTTAAGGTATATGGTATAATGTATAGGGTATAGGGTTTATGGTTTATGGCTCACAGTTAGGGCTTAAATATTTGGATTTAGGGTTTAGGGTTTAGGGTTTACATTCAACATTTAGGGTTTAGGGTATAGCGTTTAGGGTTTAAGGTTTATAGTTTAGGGCTCATGGTTTTAGGGTCAGGATTTAGAGCTCATGGATTTTGATTTTTTTGGGCTTAGGGTTTAGGGTCTAGTATTTAGAGCTTAGGGATATGATTTAGTGTTTATGTCTTAGGGTCTAGGTTATAGGGTTTAGGGCTCAATTTTTATGGTTTAGGGTTGATTATTTATGGTTTAGGGATTAAATTTAACACTTTAGGGTTTGGGGTTTAAAGTTTAATGTTTAGGGTTTATGGTGTAGGATTTAGGGTTTAGGGTTTATGGTTTAAGGTTTAGGGTTTAAGGTTTATGGTTTATGGTTTAGGGGTTAGGGTTTAGTGTTTAGGGTTTAGGATTTAGGGTTTATAGTTTAGGGTTTAGGGTTTAGATTTTAGGGTTTAGGGCTCATGGTTTATATGGTAGGGTTTAGGATTTAGGGTTTTAGATCATGGTTTAGGGATTACAGTTTGGGGATAAAGGATTAGGGTTTAAGGTTTAGGGCTCAACTTGATTAGGATTTAGCATTTAGGGATTAAAGAATAGGTTTTACAGCTCAATATTTAGGGTTTAGGATTTATTGATCGGGGCTAGAGTTTAGTGTTTAGGGTTTAGGGATTTGGAATCAAGATTTAGGTGTTACATCTAAGGGTTCATGACTAAAGATTTAGGTTTTGGGTTAAATGTTTAGGGTTTATGTATTAGGGTTAAGGATCAAGGTTTATGGTTTAATTTTTATGATTCGGGGTTTAGGGCTCGGGAATCGGGGTTTAGGTTTTAGGTCTAAGCGTTTAGGGTTTAGGGTTTAGGTCATGAGGTTTATGGTTTAGGATTTAGTGTTTAGGGTTTAGGATGCTAAAACTAGGATTTAGGGTTACGTTTTTATAGTTTAGGATTTAAAGTTTAAGGTTTAGTTTTTAGGGTTTAGGGATTACAATTTACGGTTTATCGTTTTACGATTTTTTGTTTACTGACTTATTGTTTAGGTTTTAGGTTATAGGGTTTGGGAAATATTATTTAGGGTTTAGGTTCAAGCCTCATGGTTTATGGTTTAGTGTTTAGGGATTAGTAATTTTATTTTATGTTCAAGGCTCGGGGTTTATCACTCGGGGTTATGGTTTAGGGTTTAGGTCTTTGGAATAGGGATTTATAGTTTAGGGTTTATCTTTTAAGGTTAATTATTTAGGGTTTAGGGTTTAGGGGTCATGGTTTAGGAATAAAGTTTTATGGTTTAGTGATCAGGTTTTAGGGTTTAGGGTTTATATTTTAGGATTTAGGGTTTAGGATTCGGGGACCAGGATCGTTTAGGGTTAGGTTTTAGGGTTTATGGATTAAGGTTTATGACTCAAGGTTTATGGTTTAGGGTTTAAGGTTTAAGGTTTAGTGTTTAGGGTTTATGGATTATGGTTGAAGTTAGAAAAAATAAGCTTGATATTTAAGGTATATGGTTTCGGGTTTATGGTTTATGGCTCATGACTTAGGGCTTAGATATTTGGATTTAGGGTTTAGGGTTTAGGGTTTACAGCTCAACATTAAGGGTTTAAGGGTTTATAGTTTAGGGTTATAGGGTTTATGGTTTAAGGTTTATAGTTTTAGGGCTCGGGGTTTAGGGTCTAAGATGTAGAGCTCAAGGATTATGATTTAGAGTTTGTGGCTTAGGGTTTAGGGTCTAGGATTTAGAGCTCGGGATTATGATTTAGTGTTTATGGCTTAGGGTTTAGGGTATAAGGTTTAGGGCTCAATGTTTATGGTTTAGGGTTGAAGGTTTATTGTTTATTTATTAAGGTTAAGGGTTTAGGGTTTTGGTTTACGGTTTAATTTTTAGGGTTTATGGTGTAGGATTTAGGGTTTAGGGTTTAAGGTTTAGGGTTTAGGGGTTAGGGATTAGTTTTTAGGGTTTAGGGTTTATAGTTTAGGGTTTAGAGTTTTGAGTTTAGGGTTTAGGGCTCGGGTTTATGTGGTATGGTTTGGGATTTAGGGTTTTGGGATCATGGTTGAGGGATCATGGTTTAAGGATCAAGGTTTAGTGTTTAGGGTTTAGGGTTTAGGGTTTAGGGATCTAGGATCATATTTTAGGTGTTAGAGTTTAGGACTCAAGGTTTAGGGTTTTAAGGTTTATAGATTAAGGACTAGGGCTCAAGGTTTGGTGTTTAGGGTTTTGGGATAAGGTTTTATGTTTTAGGGTTTAATGCTCAGTGATCACATTTTAGGGCATAAGGTTTAGGGCTCAATTTTTGGGTTGAGGATTTATGGTTCAATGTTTAGGGTTCAACATTTATGGTTTAGGGTTTACAACTTAGGGATTTGGTTTTAGGTTTTAGTCAGGTAAAAATAGGGTTTACATTTCAGGGTTTAGGGTTTCATGTTAAGGTATCATGGTTTATGGTTAAGGTTTTAGGGTTTAGTATTTAGGGTTTAGGGTTCACGGTTTAAGATTTGGGGTTTAGGGTTTACGGTTCGGGGTTGAGGGTTTTTTTTAGGGCTCGGTGTTTAATGTTTAGGGTTTAGTGATAAGTGTTTATTGTTTAGTGTTTAAGGTTTAAGGCTTAGGGTTTATGGTTTTAAGGTTTAGGCTTTATGGCTCGGGTTTTTAGTGTTTAGGGATTATGGTTTTGGGATTATGGTTTAGAGTTTAATGTTTATAGTTTTGGGTCTATGGTTTATTTGTTAGGGTTTATGGTTTAGGGCTTAGGGTTTATGGTTTATGTCTTAGGTAACATGGTTTAGGGTTTAGGGTTTAGGGCTTAGGGTTTATGGTTTATGTTGTAGGGAACATGGTTTAGGGTTTAGGTTTTAGGTTTTAGGGTTTATGCTTCATTGTTTAGGTTTTATGGTTCGGGTTTAGTGATCAATGTTTAGGGTTTGGGGTTTAAGATTTAGGTCTATAGGATCAACGTGTAGGATTTATTGTTTATGGTTTAGGGCTCGGGGTTAAGGGTTTACTTTCAAGTTTTATGGTTTAGGGTTTATGGCTTAGGCTTTAGGCTTTATGGTTTGTGCTTAGGTTTTAGGGTTTGGAGTTTAGGGGCTTTTAGTTTAGGTTTTAGGGTTTAGGGATTAGGGTTTTCATTTACTGGATTACAGGTTTAGGGTTAGGGTATAATACTTAGGGTTTACAGGTTTATGGATTAAGGTTTATTGTTTAGGGATTAGGAATTAGGGGTTGGTGCTTAGGCATAAGGGGTTGGTGCTTAGGGTTTAGGGGTAGGGTTTAACAATGATGGTTTAGGCTTTGGGTATCGGGATTAGGGATCATATTTTAGGGTTTATTTTTAGGATTTAGTGTTTATGTTTTAGGGATCCATGATTATCGTTTAGGATTTAGGGGTTATGATTGAGGGATCATGGTTTAGGTTGTATAGTTTAAGGATTAGGGTTTAAGGTTTAGGGCTAAAGGTTTATGGTTTCTAGTTTATGTTTAATGGATTAGGGAGTAGGGCTTAGGGCTCGGTGTTTAGGTTTTAGGGTTTAGGATTTAGGGTTAATGGTTTAGGGTTTAGGGTTTAAGGTTTAGGGTTTAGGGTTTAAGATTTAGGAATTAGGGTTTAGGGCTTAGGTTTTAATGTTTAGGGTTTATGGTTCAAGGTTTAATGTTCAAATTTTAAGGTTTAGAGTTTAGGGATGAGAGTTTTAGGATTAGGGTTTAGGGTTTAGGGCTCTATGATCATGGTTTAGGGTTTAAGTTTTTCATCTTTAGGATTTAGGATTTATGATTTAGGGTTTAGGGTTTATGGATTATAGTTTAGGGTTTAGGATTTAGGGTTTAGGGATCACATTTTAGGGTTTTTGGTTTAGCACTCGGGTATTATGGTTTAGGGTTTAGGGTTTAGGGTTTAGAGATTAAGGTTTAAGGTTTATGCTTTATGGTTAAATGTTTAGGGTATAAGATTTATGATTCGAGGCTAGGGATTCGGGTTTAATACTTTCACTTTAGGTATTAACGTTTATGGTATAGGGTTTTTGGCTAAGGGTTTAGTGTTCGGGTTTTTGTTTTTAGGGTTTAGGGATTAGTGATTAGGGATTAGGTTTTGGTTTTTAGGTTGAAGGCTCGGGGTTTAGGGCCTAAGTTTTAGGGTTTAGGGTTTAAGGTTTAGGGCTCTTGAATTGGGGTTTATAGTTTAGGATTTAGGATTTGAGGGTTAAGGGATAAGGGTTTATGGATCATTATTTAGGGCTTAGGGTTGAGGGTTTAGGTCTTACATTTTAAGGTTTAGGGTTTACGGATCATGGTTTAGGGTTTAGCGTTAAGGAATTAGGGATAAGTGTTAAGGGTTTACACTCGGGGTTTAGGATTTAGGGTTTATGGTTTAGGGATCATAGTTTAGGGTTTTAGTTTTATGGTTTTGGGAAAAGGGTTTAGGTTTTATGGTTTATGTTTTATTAGAAAGGGTTTAGGGCTTAGGGATAAGGGTTTAGTGTTTCTTTGTAAAGGTTTAGTATTTATGGGTTAGGGTTTACGATTGAAGGTTAAGGGTTTAGGGTTTAGGGTTCATGGTTTAGGGTTTAGTGTTTAAGTATTAGGGTTTGGGATTTAAGTTTTAAGGATTAGGGATTAGGGATTAGGGTTTAGGATTTGTGGTTTATGGTTTAGGTTTAGGATCTAGGATCATGGTTTAGTGTTTTGGGTTTATTGCTTAGGATTTAGGGTTTAAGGCTCAGGGTTTATGGTTTAGTGTTTAGGGTTTAGGGATTATGGTTTAGGTTTAAGGGTTTAGTGTTTAGGGCTTAAGGTTTTGGGTTTAGGGATTAAGGACTAGGGCTCAAGTTTTAGGTTTTATTGATAATGGTTTAGGGTTTTTTTCTTAGAAGTCAAGAATTATTTTTAAGGGTTTAGGGATTTAGATTCATGGTTTAGAGATTAGGGTTTAGTGTTCAAGGCTAGGATTTAGGTTTTAGGGTTCAATGTTTATAGTTTAGGGTTTAGGGTTTAGTTTTTAGGTGTTATGGATAAAGTTATAGGGTTGAGGGTGATAAAAAAGGGTTAAGGGTTAAGGGTTCAAGGTTCAAGGATTAGGGTTTAGGTTTTAGAGATCATGATTTAGGGTTTATAGTTTAGTTTTTATGGTTTAGGGTTTAGAATTTAGGATTTATGGTTTATTTTTAGGGTTTAGAGTTCAATATTTAGCTTTTAGGGTTTAGGGTTTATAATTTAGGGTTTAGAGTTTAGGGTTTGGGGTTTAGGGTTCATGGTTTAGGGTTGAGGAATTGTGAATCAAGGTTTAGGGTTTAGGGCTCAAGTATTAGGGTTTAGGGTTTAATGTTTAGGGTTTAGGGTTTATGGTTTATGGTTTAGATTTTAGTGTTTAGGGTTTATAGCTTACGATTTAGGGCTCGAGTTTAGGGCTTAGGGTTTATGGTTCGGTTTCAATGTTAAGGGTTTAAGTGTTTATAGTTTAGGTTTTAGGTTTTACGGTTTAAGGTTTATGGTTTATGGTTAGGGCTCATGGTTAAGGGTTTAGGGTTTAATTTTTAGGGTTATAGGTTTAGGGTTTATGGATTAGGTTTTAGGGATCATGATTTAGGGTATATAGTGTTTACGGCGCGAATGTTTAGGGTTTAGGGTTTAGGGCTCATTGTTTAAGGTTTAAGGTTTTTGACATAGGGATTAGGGTTTAGAGTTTAGCATGTAGGGTTTAGGGTGTAGGGTTTATGGCTTAGGGATTAGGGCTTAGTGTTGAGGATTCATGGTGGTAAAAATAGGATTCAAGGTTAAGGGTTTATGTTTTATAGTTTAGGGTTTAGGGTTTTAGCATCACAGTTTAGGGTTCGGGGTTTTAGGTTTATGGTTTATGGATTAGTGATTAGGGGTTAAGGTTTTATGTTTAGGGTTTAGCGTTTAATGTTTAGTGTTTAAGGTTTAGGGTTTAGGTCCAAGGATCAAGGTTTAGGCCTCAAGGTTTAGGATTTAGGATTTAGGGTTTAGGGTTTAGTGTTTAGGTTTTAGGGTTTACGGTTTAGTGTTTACGGCTTAGGTTTTAAGATTTAAGATTTAGGGATTATTTTTTATGGTTTAGGTTCAAGGATCAAGGTTTAGGCCTTAGGATTTAGCATTTAGGGTTTAGGGTTTAGGGATTTGGAATCAAGATTTAGGTTTTAG
Source organism: Taxus wallichiana var. yunnanensis (assembly GCA_018340775.1). NCBI lineage: Eukaryota > Viridiplantae > Streptophyta > Pinopsida > Cupressales > Taxaceae > Taxus > Taxus wallichiana. The sequence goes on from CM031242.1 coordinate 237,032,417, forward strand.
TGCTAAGGGTCATGGCTCAAGATTTAGGGTTTAAGGTTAAATGTTTAGGGTTTATGGATTAGGGTTTTAGGATCGAGGTTTAAGGTTTAATGTTTAGGATTTAGGGTTTAGGGCTTAGGAATCAAGGTTTAGGTTTTAGGGCTAAGTGTGTAGGGCTTACATTTTAGGTCACAAGGTGTATGGTTTAGGGTTTAGGGTGGTAAAAATAGGATTTAGGGTTAAGTTTTTATGGTTTAGGATTTAGATTTTAAGATTTAGTTTGTAGGGTTTAGGGATTACAATTAGGGTTTATCATTTATGGTTTTTGGTTAATGGCTTAATGTTTAGGTTTTAGGTTATAAGGTTTGGGAAAAAAAAATTAGGGTTTAGGTTTAAGGCTCATGGTTTAGGGTTTAGTGTTTAGGGATTAGGATTTATAGTTTAATTTAAAGGCTTAGGGTTTAGCAATCAGGGTTATGGTCTAGGGTTTAGGGCTGGAATCGGGATTTTGAGTTTAAGGTTTAAGGTTTAGGGTTTATCATTTAGGGTTTAGGGTTTAGGGGTCATGGTTCGGGATTTAAGTTTTATGGTTTTGCGATAAGGGTTTAGGTTTTACGGTTTATATTTTAGGTCTTAGTGTTTAGGGTTTAGGGATCATGGATCAATTTTCCCACTATTCATTATTTTCCCCATTTCTTCATTCCTTCATTCTTCTATTCCAAACATTTTTAAGGATCCACCATTCTTTAATTCTTTATTAAATAGTGTTTTTAGGGATGAAGAACAGTGTCTTGTGGGGTGATGATGGGTCCCAAAATATCGAGATAAGTATAATAAGATGTGTGGGTGCACGGACCTAGTCAAAGAAGGGCACACGAGTTGATGGCACATAGGAAAAATAGGTTTTGTACTTAGCCACATTCAACACGCCAAGAAGGACATGAGAAAAGCATGACCCTTGTGGATAAGGTGTTAGCCTAGAAACTATGGATAAAAAATGGAATATTCTAGGCATGCGATGGAAGTTTCAGGAATAAATCATTGCAAATAATGGAGAGCTCAGATTTGGAAAGACATGCTTCCATGGAGGACCTCTTTGACACTTGACAAATAATATATAACTTCTAGAAGGCATGGTGGTGTGTGTTAAGGCTATATATACAACTTCCTAGTAGAAGAAAAGAAAAACAAATGAAGAGAGGCAAAGCCACCTGTAGAAAATAGAATGGAGGATGTTATGGGTTAGGGATTAGGAGAGATCTGTGAGAAATGACACACTTAGAGGGATGGGTCTGCATTTTTCTTTGTAATATGATGAACATGGTATAGTTCTGATGCATGACTTGGCTCTGCATAATTATATGAGGATCTGTTATGACCTCAAGGGATGTAATGTGGGTTATTAACTTTGATGGTATGAATATAATGCTCTATTATAAATCATTTGTGTTCAATACTTATGCATTTTATTTCTATATGAATCATTTCCATGTGTTGTTTGTTATTTCTCTCGATTGTACACAATGAGATGATAACTCCTCCTAAGTTCATTAGAATGTGGTTTAGATATTTTCTATCGTGCATTTGATTATCTATTCTAAGATGGTGCATTCTAAGAAAAATCACATAAAGGAGAGACTTGGCACCCACGCATGCCTTGGGTGAGCACCCAACACCCACTAGGTGATAGGCCGGGGCGCATGGGATTTTCTTGCTCTGTGAAGGGTACAAAAATGACACCAAAATTTAAGCAAACCTAGGCTTTGAAAATGGTACCAGAGACTTAGAAATATGATTAACTTATAGGATAAGTCACATAAAATGTTTTTTTAATTGAATCCTATTTTGGGATAAATAACCAAAATAACAAGGAACCAATGCCGATCATTATACCGATGCTAGTATAAAGAGGTAAGCGATGGAGGTCACTCGATAGATATCAACTACTTGTGAATGAATGAACAATTAAAATTTGGAGATGAAAAATTATGAGAAGGATAAATATGAAATCAGTAGGTGACAACAAAACATAGAAAATGTTATAAAGTGACAGAAAAAAGTCACCAAAAGTACATGTATGTATATTTGAACAACTGTGTTGGGAGAAATAACCAAAATAGCAATAAACCGATAGTGGCTAGTCAACCGATGGTGATTGCTGAACTCGATCATCAAGTTACTATGAAATCAGGAAGAGATGAAAAAATAATATTTTGGTAATTAAGTTAAATGAAAATACCAACCCAACAACTGAGTATGGCCATGATGAATCCTAACATGTCCATAAAAATGTAATACACTAGTTGTGATGGTGGGGCATGAAGGATAAGAAAATAAGATGAAACAACTTCACACCTTAAAACACAATCGGTCAAAAGTATAAAAAAACACATGTAATTCTATGATGTACATTTTATGTTGTGTGGATTATGCCATTTGGACCTAATTGTAAGTAGAATGGATTTTTTTGGTCAATGAGGGTACCCTTGAAGGAATTGACTATCTATAGATGGTTTCAAGTAAATTTTGGCTTGGTGTCCCAATATATACTTCATAGTACATGAGGCCCTACTCTGATAATAAGACTGTTAAAAACACCGGTTGGATCCGCTACTAATCTCACTCTTAGTCTTTAACAGAATTAACAGGAGGGAAGATGTTTAAGAAGTGTGTAATTTGTTTCAGTGATTCATTAAGGTTATGTGTGAAAGAAGTGAGTTACGCTTAATTCGGGGCCAACCATCAACTGGTCATGACCTCCAGTATATAGGTTATAAATGTATTTAAATGTGCTAAATGCAACACACACAAGGATGAAATGCACCAATTTTAAACCCAAATCGACAATTAGATTCGATGTAGGAAGTGATGAATAGGTCAAGAGGATGATCTTTCACTACTATGCAAATGTAATAAGGAAGAAAAGATTCATTTTAAGCACCAAATGACAAGTGTATTTTAAACAATTAGAAGAAGAGAATGTTAGTGAACTCTTTTAAAAGTAAATAAACACACAAATATTCCCACAATTCCAAAATAATAAATGACATGGTCCCACTGAGTGTGACAAAATGTTTCACCTCAAAAAGTAATGCGATAAAATAGATAAGTGGGTAACGGATGTAGGAGGAATACCTTTGTTATATAAATTGCAGAAGGCATTGCATGTAATGTAGACTTTTGATCCAAGATGATTTTGTGAGATTCCCTTTGGCTAGGAGGAATGACCTATATAAGAAACACAACAAGACTACCAAATGGTATTAAATAGTAAGGGTTAGTGGACTTTTTATTGAATGCTAGATCCAAAGCATGGTGCTTCCTAGAAAGTATTTCAATCCACTATTTAATAATAAACCAATGTAAACCTGAAACTGAAATGCATAGGTCCTATTACGATGTAATGATTTACACTTTTCATACACACAATAAACTAGATTCTATGCTAGATATCAAATCTAACATTAAATCTAATTAGAACTAATTTCGTATAGACCGGGTAGGTCTATTAGAGGTCTCGTAAGGGTCTAATGTTTGATTGGTTTAGATATGGGTTAAATTGAGGTGAATAGGAGGCTCATTGGTCTAAGAATGTTGTTAGTCATAGATCTTGGTATTGGTCAAGTGAAAATTTTGGCAAAGGTAAAAGAAATGACACCGGTGGGTCGACTAGTTTCGATAGGGGCAATAGGTGGGAGACTATTAAAAATAGGTATTTAGGACCACTTTGTGATTATGCGAGAGAATGAGGGTAGTGTTGATAAGTTCATGATATTGTTAAGAGGACTCAAGTATGCTAAAAGAGAGGCCGAGAAAGGGTGTAAAGGCTTGGGATGGTTGAATAGTGGGTTGGTGGGAAGAAGGTGATATACGGGTAATGGAAGGAATGAAATACAGAAAGAAATAAGACTCCCCACTTGAATAAGCACAAATGATAAAATCACAATAATTACTTATTATTTTGTAGATCTTGTGAGTGAAGATGGTTGGTGGTTAATTGAAGAAGAGATTCTTGGGTCCAGATTCAACGAAAGTGATGGTTGTGTGCTCTGTGAGGATTCCAATGATTTAGAAAGAGAACTAGTTTCTTTTCTTGAACTATAGTTGGTGTTTGTCATTGGGCTACAGAAGGGCTTGAAGATTCAAGCTTAAATGTAAAAAGGGATACAATAATTGAAAATGACCAACCCATGTAAACATTTGTGAAAATGTATATAAAGTAACTGATGGTGGTTAGGTAACTAGTGTAAGCCAAGGAAAAAATTGTGTTAGTTAGGGTGAATTAGTCCCTTTTACAAAAAATAGGAATATCTTCCTAGATTTGGCTTGTTTTGTAAGTTTTGCTCAGATTAGGAAAGTGGAGTTATCATTAGAAAAGGTAGGTAAGTCATAGAAGAAGTCCAACTATGTTTGAGAATAAGTCTCGGTTAGTTAGGTCAAGTTGTGAATCAAGAATTGAAGTGATGACTTGGTCACTATGAGTTAAATTCCCATGGAATGGGTCTAGGGTGAGGAGTCTTGATTGGGTGGATGTGTGAGAACTAAATTAACTTAATTAAAATAATTAAATTAATTAATAACTTGAGGATGCATATTAATTCAATTTGAAATGATTAAATTAATATCAAGGTGTGTAAGGGGACTATGGCTAGGTGCATGCATTACGTTGATTAATTTAAAAGGTTCAAGGGGAGTGTGACCCATATTTAGTGTCTACATTTACCCCTTTTTGTCATGTAGCTTGTATCGATAAATGATGCTGACAATAAAAGAAGTTTTTTGCTCCATGTATGAGTGAAAGTTAGGTTTCCCCAAGTATGGGTGGAGGTTATCCCCCTCAAAAAAGGAACTGATAAAATGATAGGTTTATTTGGTGAGTGATTTGAAAAAATGATATGTTATGAAAAGTGAAGTGCGTTTGGGTATAGGTGTGATAAGATCGGTTGTGGGTAATGGGTAAGGGAATTCAAATGCACACACACATATAGAATGTGATAATACTCTATGCTAATGAGATTGCAAAATATACTTCATAAAAGGTTGAAAGGTTTATCCAAACAAGCTTGATGTGATTTAGGTAACCCATGTATAAGATATAGTCCTTAAACACAAGCTGGACTAGGTGCAAGAACATGTATTAGGTGACTTCTAAAACACCAAAGGTGTAGTCGGGATAAATGACATGGCATTAGGAAAGGCAAGGCCATTAGGCTAAACAATTATAAGTAACATCATTGCAATATATATCGAGTAAGAAAAATTGAGTGCCAAAATGGGCGGGGCTGGTTTAGGTGTGGTAAGGCCAAGGTAGAGGAAAAAACATGCCCCAACCGATAGTGTGATTAGGTGTTAGGTAATAAGGAAATTAGTTAGGGTGATAAGGTTGATGTTAAGATGTGGTTACAATTAAATGGTTATGGTTATCAAAATGGAAGGTAAAATAGGCATAGGCTGGTTGTAAGGAGGATAGATGATGCAAGTGTGATGGATGGTTACTTACGCTAGTGGGAAGCACAACTATAGGTGTTACCGCTATGGCCAAGTCATCCAAAATTGGCTATTTTACTAGTTCGAGAGGGATACACTATATTGGAAGGTGAATGATTTAGGGTGCGGTTAACATAGGAACAAGCACAAGTAGCCACATTGACATGAAAAGTGACAACTTTATAGGGGTAGCTAGTAAGTGTGATGGATCTATGGAGGAAAAAGTTGTGGGAAGGAGTTGAGGTTCATAGAGAGGATGTGGAGCACTGAGCGATCTGTGCTACCCAATCTTAGAAAGTGCGGGAGAGAGGTCCCTTCAAATTCGATGAGAGTTTGTTATATGGAGAGAGAGTAGCCATCATTGCACATCTAAACCCACCCGACTACCAACCACGGCACTTGGTTTTCTAGATCAAGGGAGAAGTATTGTTAAGCCAATTAGTATCTGTGAGAGTGACTGATCGGCACCTAAGGATGGATGTGAAATCCATTCTTGTATTTGGAGGAATCTATGGACAAGGTCCAAGTACACAAGCTTTGGGTATCACGTCTGAGAGTGGCACGGGACATACAACTGGTAATGGGACAATATCAAAACCATCGGCACACAGTTCAGTGGGAAGCTAGGAACAATAGGTGTGACCACTTCTAGTCCTTTGCTGATTGCAGGAGGTGGATTTGGTGGGTCAGGAGGAACATGACTTGGTGGATCTAAAGGATCTGGTGGAAGAGGAAACACTAAAGGGAACCAAGGCTCTAGATTGGGAGGACAAGGACCCCAACCACCTCCCTAGTGTTTTTAAGATGTATTTTCACTTACCGGACTATAAGGGTATTAAAGATGCTACAAATCATGTGCAAAAATGTGAGTTACTATAGCGTGCAAAGGGGATCACTACCCCATAGTGGAAGGCAAGTCAATTTGTAAAAATGTTGGAAGGGCACACACATAGTTAGTATAGGAAGTTTGACCCCCATCGAGACGGTGGTAGACTATACTGTATTGAAGAATGCCTTCTTAGTATAGTTCCATATCCCAGAGTTTGAGCGAGAAGAGCATCAACACTCTGAATGAGATCCAATGAGGGATTTTAGAGAGTGTATGGGAGTATGATGTGCATTTCAAGACTCTCTTGTTAAATCTATCCTATGACATTCATCCTTATCAAAATGATCAATGGTTTGTCGGAGGATTGATAACACCATTTAGAAGGGCTCACGCACAAGAATTTTACAAACCCACGAGTGGAATTATAAGTTACCCTATGTGCCAAAGCTATTAGGAGTGTTGACACTTTGGTGTTAGCCCTTTTTGGAGGCTCAAATTGCTTTAATGACCAAGAAATTAGAGAAGCTCTCTGAAACTACATTAGGTTTGTAGTTGTATTTGGTGTCTGACTATGAAATTGAGGGGCATGCAAAAGATAGAGTCCCTCGAAGTTGGTGCATGCTCTAGTGGTAGGCTGTGATATTTTCCATGGGGATCATGATGCAAGTAGATGCCCTCTACTCCAGCACATAATTAGTAAGAATGTTTCTTACTATTGCAAGATCTATACCTTTATGACCCATGATACTAAGGATTACAAACTGATTGATTAGATCCATGATGTTATTGATCTAGGTGTACACCGGACCATCCTTACAATAAGTTCAAAGGATTATCATCATCGTTATGAAGGGCACACAAATGGAGGGTGTGTGGGAGATGTTTTCAAGGGATATTATTTGGTCATGCTAACTACATCAAAGCATGAAGTGATTTCCCATGAGGAACATGTTATAATTGTTAATCCACATAACATTATAAATGTGAGTGTCTGATATGTTACAATGCTCATAGTGTGGAAGGAAACACAAGTACGAGGAGTGTCTAGAACTTTATGAGCATATGAACTAACAACACCAGAAGGATAATGGTGTTGGGATGGTAAGCATCAAGAAGGCTTATTCACAGTGGATTCCATGAGTGGCATGTGAGTTAGGGATCGAAACTATACTTGTGATGACATGGGTAGAGGCCACATGTTCTAGGGAGATTCCAAGACCAAGGACACTAGTTTCAAGGGAGGAAGTTATACATGGAAATCTTGACCATACTCACTAGAAATAATTTTATCAAGAGACTATGGATGTCATTTGGAGTTTACAAGGAGAGATCCTGTGTCTAAAGGAGTAGTATAGAAAGTAGGAGAAAAGAAGGAATGTTGAGGCTCCATAGAAATACCTATATGAAGTCAAAGAAGTGTGCAAAATGTTAAGGCAAGAGAATATTATTCCCTTTTTAGGAGAGTGGCTAAGAGAGAAGGTACCCCACGTCGGAGTAAAGCATGAAAATCAGGTCTTGCAGGTAAACCATCCTCCTCACATCCTTGACTACGACAAGGATAATACTTTTAATGTGGATATTTATGGGTTGCTTATGAGAAATATCCTCATCGACAAGGAGAAGAAGTCAATGTTCTTACCTTAGATGTCTGGCATCAAATGGGGAGGTCCACATTACAGCCATCTTTGAATGTGTTGTATATAGAAAAAAATACTAAGGTAATTCCCATTGGAGTCATCAAGGATGCATTTATCACCATTCAAGGAGCCAAGTTCACTAGAGACTTCAAAGTCTTGGTGCTCACCGAGGTAGACAACTTTCTAGCATTGATTGGGTGCCCATGGTGTTACAAGAACAATTTTGACCTGCGGTTTAACAATGGGTATATCAATTTTGAGAACAAGGAGGAAAGGGTGGTCATTCCTTTAACAGATGGGAAGTCAACACCATATAATGAGCCCTTAGGAGAAGAATTCATTGATAGAATCTATGTGTGCTCCATCGAGATACCACGAGATAATTCACCCCAGAGGAGTTATATAATTTGAAGATGCTCGGTTTGTGAGTGATACCACTATTATAGCATGTGATAATTAGGTGCATGGGACTAATGAGTTAATTGGGAGACAGGTTAAGAGGATATGTAACAAAGGTGACAAAGTCACACTTAGTTAAGTTCCTAGGAATAAAGAAGTTTCCAAGTTACTATGGAGGAGCATATCTTGAAATTTTCTTATGGGACATGGAAGCTCAGTGGAAAAATGAGGATGAGAGAAGTTGGATGCTCAGTTATAAGCTACTCAGAAATCCACCGCGTTTGTGTGCTACACATCGAGATAACCTCCTGGAATGGTGCAAGGTGAGGATCACGTTTTTTGTAAGGTTCTCTAGGAGTAACATGCCTATAATTATATAAGACTAACATGGAAAAAGACCGCTTCATTTCATATCCAAGCATCGAGAAGGTTTGGATGAGAAGCATAAAGCATTGCATCCTTTATTATGGGTGCATAATTTGTATTCCACCTTACAAGTATGTGCATGCACTTGGTATGTTCATTCGAGAGATACGTCACCGGATGGGTAATTGGCAAGAGTTGGCGGCTGATCTCATTCAAGATTTTGAGTATAGGAGTACCAAACCATCATTAGATAAGGCATTGTAAGTGATCAAGTGCCTTATGATGGGGGATAGTGCTATGGTAGAGCATAGGCTACTATAATTTCTAGGTGAGACTTCTTTGGAGACATGTCTCAATAAAGAAGAATCAGAGGAAGTACATTTTCAGCATGCGTGTATGGAAAAAGAAAAAGGAAAAATGGTCTATGTAGTAGACGAGAGAGAGATGGAGGCGTTGGATGTTAATCATTCGAAGGGTATGCATGAGGTCATAAACAATGCTGATGAGCAATCATGTACCTACCATGAGCCTTTGAAAACAAAGAGGTTAACATTGGGATGGAGGAAAAACCTAAGGAATCTATCATCAGTGACTATTGCTTAGAAAAAAGAGGTTTTAAAGATCATTGATCATTGCACAAGTTGCAAGATTTTTTCCCTCATGGTTACCTTAAAAGGCATTCACCATTCCTTAGGGAGATGAAGATCAAGTTGAAGGAAGGTGCACACCTGATTCAGAAGAGGCCTTATCAGATGAATCCAAATTTGTACATATGGGTTAAGGAAGAAATAGACAAAATGATAGCATCTGGTATCATTGAGGCATTGGAAGAGTCAAAATGGATAAGCCCAATGGTTATCGGTATTAATAAAGATAAAAGGATAATAATTTTCATTGACTACGAGGATCGAATGTAGTATGTATCATCGATCCCTTTATAACCCCCTTTCTTGAAGAAATTCTAGAGGGAGTAGCCCATCACGCATCTAATATTTCATGAATGGGTTTATAGGGTACCACCAAGTCGGGATTACAAAGGAAGACCAAAGAAAGAAAACTTTCAGTACGCAAATGGGAAAGTTTTCCTACATGGTTATACTTTTAGATTAAAAAATGTGCACGATGTGTTCTTGTGCAATGTGGTACAAGCATTTTAGTACTTCATCCATAAGTTTCTTCAAGTTTACCTGGATGACTGGACTATGTATGGATTGGTGAAAGACCATTATGACAACTTAAGGTTGATGTTTGAGAGATGTTGGAAATTGAGGATATCCATCAACATTAAGAAATGTGTCTTTACTACTCCATTTTAAACCATGTTAGGACACATTATATGCAAAGAAGGATTGCTTAGTAGATCCCACTAAATTTGAAATTATTATAGGATTAGGGGAGCCTACTAGTCAAAGTGCGATGTGTGGATTCCTTGGATACACGACATATTATAGGAATTTAATCAAGGGGTATGTCAAGATTGCCACTCCCTTAGAAGAATTGTTGAAACACAAAAGTTCCTTTCATTGGGGAGAGGCACAGCAGAAGGTATTTGACACTTTAAAGGAAAGGCTTGTCACGACATCCATATTACATTTTCCTTCTTGGGATAATCCTTTCCATGTGCATGTTGATGCCTCAGGAATAGTTATTGGAGTAGTACTAGCACAACCTAGAGAGGGAATTGTTGATCATATCTTGTGCTTTACATGTAGGAATTTGACACCAACAGAGCGAGAATTACACAACTATTGAGAAGGAAGAGTTCTCTATGATCTATGCGTTGCATAAGTTTAGGTAGTATCTTTTGGTGAAAAAATTTATATTCTACATGGACCACATGGCATTGAAGTACTTGGTCAACAAAACCATTCGAAAGGGAACATATGTCATTGGGTCTTATTATTTCAAGAATTTGAGTTCACCATGGTCGTAAAACAAGGAGAAATAAATTTGGGACCTAACACTTATCAAGGATTAATTTTGCGGAGGATGCACAAAGCATTGAGGATACCATGCCGGATGAACAATTGTTTAGATTACGGTGCGCCCTCAAACTTGGAAGATATCACAGTGTTCTTAAAAATAGGTGTGGCACCAAAAGGGATGAAGGCCTTGGAGAGAAAATAATTAGCAATATGCACCACACCTTACATGTTGATTGGTGGAGATTTTTATAAGTTAGGTCATGACGAGGTTCTACATTGATGCATATTAGAACATGAGCGCATAGCCATTATGGAAGAAGTGCATGGTGGGATTATAGGAGGACACTATACAGGAAATGCTACCACGTGAAAGATTTTATTAGCAGGGCTTTGGTGGGAAACCATCTACAAGGATTGTATTGAGTTTTGTAAGGCATGTGACCATTTCCAACACCTTGGAAAACCTGGAAAGAGAGATGAAATTCCCTTACAACCAATAGTCTGCATTGAACCATTTGAGAAATGGGAAATCAACTTTGTAGGACCAATTGCGCCAGCCATGTGAAGGACTGGTTCATGCTATATCATCACTTACACTGATTACTTGACATGGTGGGTAGAGGCAACACCTACAAAGGATTGCCTGTAGTGACATCTGCTATATTTTTATGGGAAAACATAATCAGTAGGTATGGTTTCCCTTTAATTTTAACAAGTGATAGGGGTACACAATTTCTCAATGAAACATTCAAGATTCTCTCAAAAGAATTTATGGTGGCCCATCACAAGAATACCCCATATCACCCTCAAGTAAATGGAACTAATGAGGCATTTAACAAAATACTCGAGTCACACATTAATTAATATACTCAGCTGACATAGGAAGACATGATTGGGATGACAAAGTATCAACCATTATATGGGCATACAGGACACTACAAAAGGTTAAACAAGGCCATACCATTTCAATTGGAGTTTGGCACAGACGCTATTTTACCCGTGGAATTCATGTTACCATTTTTGTTCATAGTGTGTGTAGGAGGGTTAGTTAAATAAATAGTGCTTTGGAAGAAATAATTTATAAGTTGATGTAGTTAGACAAAAGGAAATCACTTTCTAGATGGAGTCAAAAGATAGAAAAAGCAAGACAAAAAACATGGCATGATCTTCATATCAAGAACAAGAAGTTTAAGGTTGGGTAGTTGGTGTTGTTATAGGATTCCAAGTATCTATGCCATCCTGGGAAATTAAAATTCCATTAGTTGGGACCTTACATCATCTCGTACATTCTTGATTTATGTGTTTTCTAGTTCTGGCGCTTTGGATGGGATGAGGTTATCGGTCACTTAAATGGGAGTATGCTTTAAAGCCCTACTATAAATAAGTCTTCTTGGTTTTTTTAATAAGGAAGTATTGCTAGTTAGCTTAGAATTTTCCTTTATGCTTTTTATTTTCTTGTGTTTCCCTTTCTCGTTGCTTGTTCATTTCATTTTTTTAGTTTTGTGCCTTGTGTGTAGGTAACCACATTATCTCTCTAAGGTTGTGTATGCATAGAGGACCACACATATGTTTTAGTGTGGGTTGGAGTGATACCAAGTATAGGCCTTTAATAAAAAGTTAAACTAGAAGTGGAAGTTAAGGTGAATGGACTAGTTGATGGATAAAAAGAACGTAAGGGTAAGAAGCACATAGAAGAGAAGATGGATGAGCATGGTTGGTGTCAAAAAGTATTTACAGAAACCACATACAAAAAGGATGAAGAGCACAGGAACAATATGAGGCAGGCAAAGGAAAAAATCAGGTAAAGGAAATAAGAAGTGCCTTTGGTGCTACTGAGACATGTGCATAAGAGTCTTTGGTCAGGTTGGATTTTTCACACGAGAACATTGTAAAGGGTATTACATTACGAGAATGTGGCACATAGGTAAGGGTGCTTAAAGATGGCTTAGTGGAAAAATCCACATTTAATGTTAAAGTACGGTGGTAGGTGGTATAACATTTAATGCTAGAAAGAAGGAAAAACTATAAATAAAAGGTCAAATAATTAATTTGTTACCTTGAATTTACAAAGTAGAAGAAGCTCTTGTGAGAAAGAGAATCTAGAAAGATATTTGTGTGAAGAAATGATAATCTAAGGAATTCGAGTGTGCATCTAGGGTAGATCTATGAACTAGTGTGGAAGGAGTACACGAGCATAGGAAAATTTATTGAGGAAGTGTCATCTTGTGGAAGGATTTTTCCAGTTAGGGTTTGGAACTAGGGCACAAAGTTATAAGGGTTTCTTTACAACGTTGAGCTTTGGTATTGGAAAAGTTATAGAGAAGAGCAATGGGAAGATGATTTAAGTGTTAGCACTGATCAAAAGAATGACACAAAGGAAACCAACTATTTCACTAAAGAAAATAAAGGGAAAGGGCAAGGGCAAGGGAAACAAGATCATTTTTGTCACATGCATCAATGAGGAATGGTATGTGGAAATGTAGTACTGTTATCCAAAATGTACCCCTTGCTCATTTTGTCGCTAACTCCTTTCATTCTTCCCTCTCTTGTGCCTCAATCATAATTTTTGCTTTTCAGGCACTCAAAACTTTCTGGAAATGGCACCATTGGATAGATCTCTTTCTCAACTTTCTAGAAAGGTAAAGTTTTCCTCCTAACTCCATGTATTTTTGAAGTTATGGCCCGGTGGAGTTTTTGTGGGAAATTTTTCCCTAAAAGCCCATAGCCAATGAGACACCGCCACGTTTCCCTCACCCGGTAGGAGACAGGGGAAATTTGTGAAATTTTCCCAAAGGAAAAAGGAAGGAAATTTCAAAGGAAAAAATTACCCTCCCGAACACGAACCAATCACATCTTGCCACGTGTCCGGTGGCGACAAAAGATACAAGACAAGCCCGCATGGAAAATTCGAAGGGAAAGGCCCGTGCCCAATAAAAACATGCCATGTGGCACCCAGAATGGTGGAGTGTAGGGAATTTTTGGAAAATTTTCCAAATGACCAAAAAGTGGAAAATTTAAAAAAATTTGCCCACCAATCCGATTTGGCCCTGTTTTGCCCTAAAATTTCAAACGGCCATATCTTTCGATCTAGAGCTTAGTTTTTCATGTTATTTATATCAATGGAAAGCTGGTGAAATTATCTACAAGATTCCGAGGTAATTTTTTCATTTTAATGGAGTTTAGAGAGATAAAATTGAAAAATTCCTCTAGCGTGTGGTCATGGATAGAAATGACGTTTGAACCACCATTTTTAATGAAGAATAGCTCGCATTATCTCCCGGCATGGCAAAAATGTCAAGGAATGGGCCTGTAAGGATGACCATGCTTTTTTATGTTTTTGGGTTAGTGGTTGAAGCTATCCTATGTTTTCCCATGTTTCTCTCTCCTAGGTCATGGATTGTCTTGTAAAAAGCCGAGAATGGGTTCATTTTTGAAAGAGGAGAAACTTTTCAGCTCTGCACTTCCCTTTTCTTCCTTTTTGGTAGAATTTGTAGAAATTTTACCTTTCAAAAATATAGCACCCCTTTTGCCTCTTGATCATTGTAATGCATTGTATTGGATCTAGAATGTTAATATATGCTCTGTGATTAAAATCCCTCAATCCTTTCATATATCTACCATTGTTTTCCTGATCTTTCATTACATTTTGAGAAATTTGTGCATGCTTTGTGCTATGTTTTCTTGTGGATTATGTATGTATTGCAGTATCAGGTGTCTACAACTCCTTTGGTGCATCACCTCATTAGCATTAGCTTCATTTTCTTGCATTCCCTATCCTTGTCCCCTTGGAATTTAGGGTAGGAACTAGGAATTCAAACCTTTGCAACTTGTAAGTGATATATCTGATTAGAGGAGTTAAGGAACCAGCCTCTAATCTAGAGATTCCTCTCCCATTTTACAAGTCCCACACTTGGGGAGAGGATTCAATGTTGTGCAATCACACTAGATGTCCAAGATGTCAAACTAGAAGTCTGATCAACATCTAGGGGTGCTGCTGATTTGCAATAATAGTTTTGGCACACCCAGTGAGAGCTTAGAGGTATTCATCTTCTTTGCAACAAAATTGATGTGCATTTGTTGTAAGTTTCTTGCTTAAAAAGAGCCTAAATTTCACATCTGGTGACTCCAAGGAAGAAGAATCAACTAGTTTTAGCAGTGCGAACCTGAAAAATCATGAGAAGAATCACCACAAGGTCAAGAGTTGGAGAAGAAGAGGTGTTGTTTGAGTATCTATAGTTATCTCCAAGGAGAAGGAAAAGAGGGAGGAGAATTCAAAGGTCTCCATCTCCACCAAATAGAACTCTATTAACTCCTCCACATGGTAGGCCTTTCATTCAATCAATAAGGGTTCTAAGGCTAATCAGAATGGCACAAAACAACCCCTATGTCAATTTCACTAGTAGCAGCCCACTTGCTCTCAATGCACAAAATCTAATCCTAGTTGCAGCATTGAAGAACATTCCATACTTTACTAGAGAGAATCAGACCACTCCTGGTGATCATGTTAAGGATATTGCTAATATTTGTGTAATCCATGAGATCAATGAGATGTAAGTTACTGTCAAACTAGCATCTTCATTCAAAGGGAAAGCTTTGCAATGGTTCAAGAGTCTTGCCTCAGGTTCTATTCAAAATTGGAACCAGCTATGTATAGCCCTCCATGAGCAGTTTGGAGAAAAGGGAGATAACTTGTCCCTTTTGGAACAATGTGACAACCATCAAGAGAGCTCCCAATGAGCAGCTGACTGACTTCAACTTTAGATTTCAAATGACTTGGGAGAGGATTCTAGTGGTAGTAAGGCCAGTAGCAGAAGGTTCCTTAAAGCTTTAAATTCTAATATTTCTATATTGATTCAATCCATGGGAGGCATAACTATTCTGTTGCTTATAACATTGCCATTAGAGTTGAAAATTGTTTGATTCAAGTTGGAAAGCTAGCTCCTAGGCCTCCAATGACATTTTTCCAAGTTTAGAGAGCCCAAGTACTATTCAAGTGCCTGTTTTATCTCCTATTCCCACTCCTAGAAATTAGAATTCAAGTGAAGCTTCTACTTCATCTTCTAGTGCCTCAAACGAACTTCAAGAAGTCATGAAGCAATTACAAAATCTAGGTAATGAGTTGATTACACTCAAGAGGCGAAATCCCAAGGTTTTAGGCCTTCTTTCCAGCCTCAAGCTTAGCCTAACAGGAAGCCATACCAGCCTCAAAGACCACCCAATCTAGTTACAAATTTAAACCAAGCAAGACCTCCTGCCACAGACCATTTCAGCCCTATAATCTCAATGCTATATCTGCCTCTAAGGCATTAGTGCCAGTGCAAAACAACATAGCTCAAGAGTATGATTGGTGTTTCCCATATAATGAACATCACAACTAGTCTATGTGTTTCAATGGCAGGTGCCTTAAATCAAGCATTAATGGTGAAAAATACTGGTGTGGAGGGTGAAGGTAGTCAAGGAAATAACCAACAACAAGACACATTCCAACGAATCAACTCCAAATGATACCACACTTGTAAACTGGTAGGCAGAATATTTTTGTGGCATGAATCAAATAATTCCCCAAAATTTTACAGCCAACACAAGGTCAAAAGGAGAAATTTGGGTGAATAACAGCCATTGGCTCCAAGTAATCCACAACCTCCTACTACTCCACAAATTATTGGCAAACAAAATGCAGTCTCAAGCACGCAAGGACTGCCTAAGAAAGCTCCTAGGCCAACTCAAATGCTATTTGTTTCTACCCATGTACAAGGAATGAATGTGCAGGCCAAGGGACAGAAGAGAGATGCTTCATCTCCATTCAAAATCATTGATTAGATGAAGAAGACAAATGTAAACATGTCAATGTGGGATCACTATCTATCCCAGGCCAAAGAGATTTGCTACAAGCTGCCATGAAGGACTGGTCAACTTCAAATCAACAAGTTCAAATGCAAGAAAAGGTGCTCACAAATGCTGCCTAGCCTGAAGGGAATCATGGAGGACAGCAACGTAAAATGTTGAAATCCCCTCCATTCTATGTTTTATTGATCATTGGAAACCAATTAGTACACAATTGCATGATTAATTCTGGAGGAATTAGTTCAGTAATGCCCAAGCAAATAGCTGATCAATTGGGAATTCAATATGAATTCATATCCAAAGGGGTAGTGCAATTGGATGGGACAGTAGTAACAATAGTTGGAGTGATAAAAAACTTGAGTCTTACCTTGCATGCCTGCCCCAATGTTGTTGTTTTGCAAGATGTCTTAGTAATAGATCTTCCACCACTCTTTGCCCTATGTCTGTCAAGGGATTTCATAGCCAAGATTAGAGGTTACTTATCTACTAATTGGTCACACATGTTGTTCAGAACAAGATATGGAACTAAAGCCACAATCAGATCTGAGCCTATTGTAAACTTTCACATTGAGCCTTACACTCCAAGCCAAATCAATACCAATTGTTCAATGTTTGATCAAGAGGATTATCCAAGCACTGATGAAACTAACACCAAGGTAGGAAGCATCCCAGATGTAACTCTTGATGAATGGGAAAATAATATGTATGCTTTTGACCCTTATCAAGAAATAGAAGAATCGAGCTAGGAGTCTATTACATGCATGAAAAAATCAGCTTATTCCTAGCATCACCAAAGCCAAAACATAAGGATGACAATAAGGTATGGCGGTTGTTTTTGATGGATCAAGGAGTAGACAAGTGTAGGAGGGGGAGCTATGTTGGTTTCCCCTCAAGGAGTTAAGTATTATTCAACTTTTAGATTTCAGTTTGCATGCTCTAATAATAATGCTTTGAATACGAAGCTTTGATACAAGGTTGCATTGGTCAATCAAGAGAGGGATAAAGAACTTGCAAGTCTTTGGTGACAGTGAGTTGATTGTCAACCAAGTTAAGGGCAGCATGTTGCAAGAATGATCTACTCAAGTGCTAAAAAAATAGGGTGTGGGACCTCATTGAAGATTTTGAGGGCTTTGGCATAAAATCCATTCCTAGAAAAGAGAACCAAGCTGTCAAGAGGCTTGCAGTAGTAGGGGTAGCCTTTGACATTGTTGAAAGCATTCAAATAGATAAGGTACAGCCAAACATCCATGTGATTATGAGGCCTTGATGCAGGACAACAATGTAAGTTGGTAAGTGTTTGAAAATGATCAACAAATCATCCATTTCTTACAAGAAGAGGCTAAGTTCTCAGCTAAAAATCAGGAAAAGTTGGAGCAACGGGTATGGTGACCAAGTGGTACAGCCGAGAACCAACAAACTACCAAAGGGACTTCTTACTTTAGAGTCCATTTTCAATCCTAATGATTAGTTTAGGAATGAGAAAGAAAACATTCAATTCAAGGAGAAGATTCGGTGTCCATCTTGGTGAAAGAAGGTAAATCACTCCGAGTTGGTAAGGTGACAACTGAGCGAGAAAGGTATGAGTTCATACAACTTTGTCAAGAATTCCCTGATGTGTTTTCTTGGAGCTATGAAGATTTGAAAGGTTTCAATCCCAAGTTAGCTCAACACACCATTGAATTGGATCTAAGTACTAAACCCATCAGACAAAAACAAAGGCCAGTCAATCAACACATGGAGCCTCTCATGAGAAAGGAATTGAATAAGTTGATAGAATCAAGAATCATATTCCCTATCAAGCATTCTAGTTGGGTGGCCAACTTGGTTCCATTTAGAAAGAAGAGTGGGGAAATCAGATTATGTGTTGACTTCAGAGATTTGAATAGAGCATCTCTCAAGGATCATTATCCACTTCCTTCTATGGAGCAGATTTTACAAGTTGTTGCCGGCTCTGAGAGGTTTTCATTACTTGATGGCTATTCAGGGTATAATCAGATTATGGTGAAAGAAGAGGATCAATTCAAGATAGCCTTTACAACCAAATGAGGAACTTATGCATACAGGAAAATGCCATTTGGGCTGTCCAACACTAGAGCTACTTTCTAAAGAGCAATGGACATGGCATTCAAGGGTTTGATTAACAACATTGTGCTGATATATCTTGATGATATCACTATTTTTTTTTAAAATGTAGCAAACCACCTCTTTCATTTGAGACAAGTGTTCCAAAGGTGCAGAAGATTTAGAGTATCCTTGAATCCTAAAAAGTGTATTTTTCTAGCCCATGAAGGAAAAATCCTTGGCCACATTGTCTCCAAAGAAGGATTAGCAATTGATCCGAGAAAGAGTTGAAGCCATAAGAGCACTACCATTGCCAAGCCAAGAGAAGGCCCTCCAAAGTTTCTTGGGGAGAATAAATTTTTTTGGAGGTTTGTCCCAAATTTTGTAGCCCTTGTCAACCTATCACCAATATGTTAAAGAAAAGCATGGCTTTTAAATGGACAACGAAGGTAAGGAAAGTTTTGAAGCAATCAAAGAAGCCATCTCTTAAGCCCCAACTCTCATCAACCCGATTTCTCCAAGGATTTCATCCTCTATGCATTTGGGGGTGATGATACTATTTCTAATTTTGGTACAGCAGAACAAAGACAATGATGAGCAGCCAATTGCTTTCTTCAACCAAATCCTGGAGGATTATGAGGTGAGATATTCTTTCATTGAAAATCATGTTCTTGTAGTAATCAGAAGCTTGAAGAAATTCAAGCATCTAGTTTCAAACAACAAGGTTCAGTTGCTGGTTTCTCATGTGGGAGTTAAAGACTTCCTCCTCAACAAAGACTTGAATGAAAAGAGAGCAGGTTGGATTACTCATGTCATGGAGTATGACATTGAGATCAAATTCACCAAGTTGGTCAGAGGAAAAGGATTGTGTGAGCAGCTGATTTTGAGCAAACAAAAGGAAGGATGCGATGAGAAGGAGGTTGTTTTGGTGTTGCAAGATAGACAATGAGAAAGGAAGCACTCAAGAGGAGAATGATAGTGTCCTCACTCCTTGTTAGACCTAATACATAATGCACTTCCTAAACACATGCCTATACCCTCTAGAGATGAACAAGACCAAAAAAAGACACTTCAGATTGTAGGCTGTCCCATATGCCCTTGTTGATGGTGTTTTGTTCAAAAGGGATGTGAATGGAGTCTTTCTTGAGATGCATTAGCACAAATCGAGATTCATAGGGTGTTGGAAGATTTCCACGGTGCATTAGCTAAAAGCTCTAAAGATCATGAGGGCTGGCTATTATTGGCCCAAGATTTTCAATAATTATTATGCATGGATCAAAAGGTGAAAGAATTGTGCCTTCTTCATGGGTAAAGAGAGGCTAGCTGTCCTTCCATTCCATCTAATTTCAGTTGACCAACCATTCATGTAGTGGGGTTTGGACTTCATTAGAGTCATTAATCCCAATTAAAGCCAAGCGCACAAATGGATTTTAACGACCACAGTTACTTCACCAAGTGGACTGAAGTAGTAAACACTCAGGAAGTAAATGAATCTAAAGCATCCTAGACTTCTATGAGGGAATATCAACCAGATTTGGCATACCTATTACAATAATATCAGATAATGTATTGGCATTCATTGGGTCCAAGGTGACTGAATGGGATGTCAAGAATGGGATCTATCTAAGCACTTCATCAAACTATTACCCTCAGGGTAATGGCCATGTTGAATCTACAAATAAGAACTTGTTAAGAATCATTAGGAGGACCCTTGATGAAAATCAAAGATCTTGGCATACTAAGTTGAAATCAGCTTTATGGGCTAATAGGATAACTCCTAAAAGATCTACAGGTAACTCCCCATTTAAGCTTGTTTATGGAAGAGAGGAAATTTTCCCATGTCACTTGAGTTGCCAACATTGGAACTCATGAAACAATTGGAGTTGTTCGAGTTTGAGCCCATGGAAGTCAGATATGAAGAATTGATGGAGCTCTAAGAAGTCAGAAATGAGGCATCCCAAGCGGTGGAGAAGGATCGGGATTTGATCAAGAAGACCTTTGATAGAAAGGCCAAGAATAAATCTTTCCAAGTTGGAGATCTAGTGTTAAAATGGGATGCGAGACAGAGAAAAACCGGTAAGGCATTCAAAATTTGATGCCATCTAGAGTGGTCCATACATGGTCACAAAGTGCAAGGACAACAATGCTTTCCAATTGTCTTCATTAGATGGCGAAGAACTACATATTCCATTCAATGGAATCCATTTAAAGCATTGCTACTAAAGGGAATTCTCCACCTTGTACATATTAGCTAGGTTTTCATTCCTCCAAGTGCTTATGCACATTGTTTTGTTGTAGATTAGTTTTGTTTTCCCTAAGTTCTTTTACACAAAAAGTGATGTCCCTAGAATTGTGTCTTACGAGGCTTTGCTCAATCGGATGATGTTCCACCCTCCATCTTCCTCTTTGTAGTGTTATAGTCGGTTGGGGTACCAAACAAAAATTTGATTACTCCATGCCCAATGGATTGCTTCAAACAATGATAACTTCATCCGGCGGGTAGATGACCCCTCGAGTCACCAAAATTGCTATCCAAAATGTACCCCTTGCTCATTTTGTGGCTAACTCCTTTCATTCTTCCCTAGCTTTTGCTTCGGTCATAATTTTTGATTTTCGGGCACTCAATTTTTTTTGGAAATTGCACCACTAGATAGAGATCTTTCTCATCTTTCCAGAAAGGTAAATTTTTCCTCCTAACTCCATGTATTTTTGAAGTTATGGCCCGACGGAGTTTTTGTGGGAAATTTTCCCCTAAAAAGTCCGTAGCTAATGAGACGCCGCCACATGTCCCTGGCCTGGTGGGAGATGGGGGAAATTTGGGAAATTTTCCCATAGGAAAAGGAAGGAAATTTCAAAGGAAAAAATCACCCCACGACGCTTGAGACCAATGACATCTTGCCACGTGTCCGGTGGCGGCAAAAGATACAAGACAAGCCCGCATGGAAAATTTGAAGGGAAAGGCCCGCGCCCAATCAAAACATGCCACGTGGCACCCGGAATGGCGGAGCATAGGGAATTTTTAGAAAATTTTCCAAATGACCAAAAAGTGGAAAATTTAAAAAATTTTGCCCGCCAATCCGATTTGGCCCTGTTTTGCCCTAAAATTTCAAATGGCCATATCTTTCGATCCAGAGCTCAGTTTTTCACGTTCTTTATATCAATGGAAATATGGTGAAATTATCTACAAGATTCTAGGGTCATTTTTGCATTTTGATGGAGTTTAGAGAGATAAAATTAAAAAATACCTCTGGCACGTGGTCATGGACAGAAATGACATTTCAACCACCATTTTTAATGAAGAATGGCTCACATTCTCTCCCAGCATGGTGAAAAATGTCAGGGGATGGGCCTGTAAGGATGCCCATGTTGTTTTAATGTGTTTTGGGTCAGTGGTTGAAGCTCTCCCATGTTTTCCCGTGTTTCTCTCTCTTGGGGTCGTGGCTTGCACTGTAAAATCTAGAATGGGTTCATTTTTGAAAGAGGAGACACTTTTTCAGCTCTGCAAATTCCCTTTTTCTTCCTTTTTGGCAAAATTTGTGGAAATTTTTACCTTTCAAAAAATACATCACCCCTTTTTCCTCTTGATCATTGTAATGCATTGTATTGGATCTGGAATGTTAATATATGCTCTGTGATTAAAATCCCTCAATCCTTTCATATATCTACCATTGTTTTCTTGATCTTTCATTACATTTTGAGCAATTTGTGCATGCTTTGTGCTATGTTTTCTTGTGGATTGTGTATGTATTGTAGTATCAGGTGTCTGCAACTCCTTTGGTGCATCACCTCATTAGCATTAGCTTCATTTTCTTGCATTCCCTATCCTTGTCCCCTTGGAATTTAGGGTAGGAACTAGGAATTCAAACCTCTACAACTTGTAAGTGATATATCTGATCAGAGGAGTTGAGGAACCAGCCTCTAATCTGGAGATTCCTCTCCCATTTTACAAGTCCCACACTTGGGGAGAGGATTCAATGTTGTGCAATCACACTAGATGTCCAAGATGTCAAACTAGAAGTCTGATCAACATCCGAGTGCTGCTTTGATTTACAACAATAGTACCTAGATGGGGTATTGCTAGGAAAATAATGGGATTCACACAGGGAAGATGGCCATAACCAATTATAATCATCACACTAGCACAAAGGAGAAAGAAATGGTGCTTTGAAGTTTTTACGAAAAACTAATAGTAGGATCTTAGATGGAATGCCATTTATAATGATGAGATGAAGGTCAAACTAGAAAAGGTTGGGTTATTACAATTGTACGAGTTACCCTACTTTGGCAAGCCTAAGTATCTTTATCGATGATTGATTTCATGAGTGCATGAGGATCATTTTTATTTCACAGGGTGTAAGATGCACATCACACGGAGAGCTGATATATAGGTTCACGGGACTCAATTGTGAAGGAGATAACATTGATGATGATCTAAGTGACAAGGAGGCTATCAAGGAGACTGTAGTTGCATATGACTACAAGAAGGGTTTGAGATACTTTGACATCTCATAAATACCAGACCTAGTGATGAGGATGGCCACATGCTTGGTAACCAAGCTCAATGATCAAGAAAGATGGACACAAGTAAATAAGGCATGGCTGAATGTATGCCGGAAGATATCAAAAGGAACCATCTACAACTTGTCTTCTTTCATCGTGGATGAAATTATAAGTAGTGTGTAGGAGGGAGAGAAGATACTCTTTGGTAACGTCCTCCTCACCATTGTGTTCTCAGAAATTGGAGTTCCCGATGGGCCATAATTTTTAGGAGTATCCAGAAGAGGATCCCTCACCCATAAAGAGGTTTACAAAATACACTTATGAAACCATGACGGCCACTCACAAGGTGCACCTGGAGAAGTGGTATAAGCAAAAACGTGACTCATTCAGGGCTGAGTGGAGAATCCCAAATTAGTTTTCCACATTAGTTAATAGAGAGGATGAATTTGAAGTATACTAATACTTCCACATCGATGTAGATTTATGATGACAGATGGGAACATGAGCCCGTGGTGTAAACTACCCTTCTCCTTCACCACGTTATACTTTTAATCTGGATTTAATCGGTTCGAGGAGGCCAAGATACTAAGGTTTTACCTTAGTGAGGTAGATGCAAATCACCATGAGCTATCTTTGAAGCTAATGTACCCAAAGAAGCACACCTATGTGGAGAGATACATCTCTCACGAGATACAAATGATGAATCCTATAACACTTTGCCAATCAATGGAAGGGCTCTGATAAGGATATACTTTTGCATAAGGCCGAATTTTGAAAAAGGCACTTACTTTGGAGAATGATGTCTCCATCCTTGAATATCCTATAGAAAGGAATAAAGATGCACCTATAAAGAGAGAAAGAGAGAGGTGTAGAAAGCACCAAGTGTTCAAACTACGTAGACAATAAGCACGCTTAGGAGACAAGTGTTAAGCCTAGTACTTATGCATGGAGGAAGAAGTATCTAGTTAAAACAAATACCCCAAAAGAAGAGGTGCCGGAGCATGAAAATCCCCTCACTTAGAAGTAATTTCCAAGGAATACATCACATGTCGAAGGAAAAGAAAGATAATAATCTCTGTCTTTGGAATCCCCAATAAGGAAAAAGTAAAAGGTGAGGATTAGGCTGATTCGGAAGAAACAAAATATCTAGATGCTACATCGGTGATAGAGATGATGATGATGATGATGAATATGAAATAATAAGTGAAGACCATCCCATCTATGAGATACACAATTATGAAGAAGAAGGAGATGAGGAGGAGGATGAAGAAGAAGGCTGAGACCCGAGGAAAAGGGGTAGGCGGGGAATAAGTTACAAAAGATTAAAGTACCTAAGCCTCACAAAGGAACAAGTAGGTGAGGATGTGGAGAAAGAAGTGGAAAAAATCATCAAGGACCTAGTGGAACAAGAAGTGGAATGTAGTGTGGATGTGGTGATGAAGGAAGATGAGGAGGAAAGCATAGAAAAAGAATATAGAAACATAAGAGGAGATCCCGGTTTTTACGTAAGCTTTCTAAAGGATGCACGCATAGGGAGGTAGAGTGAAGAATCATCAAAAGTTCAAGGGATGGGCTAAATTTATGATCCAACCAAGGTGTTGTGTGCGTGATTCCAGAGCACCATTCCAATGGAACAATTTTAAGCTATGAATTCATTTAATGAGGAAGGTGCATACCCTCGAGATAAGGAAAATGTTGTCATGGGCATTTGAGTCCCTCATTGATGAGCTAGAATTTGAAGTAAGCCAAAGGGAATTTATGTAAGTGCGAAATACAAAAGGACAAACCCCTTGGTGAATAATTAGAGGTTTTGGATGAAAAAATCTGCAATGTGCTCAACAAAGTCTCGAGTTGAGGTTCAAGCCAGGATCTTTGGGAGAAATGATAGGGAAAAGTCGAAGAGGTAAAGTTGGAAAAAGGGAAGAGGAGATCCTATAGAAAACCAATGACTTAAAGAAGGAAGATCTAATCACTACTTAGTTAAGGCGTGAGTTGAAAGATGAAAATGCAAGAGTGTGTGAGGCATATAAAAATATAGAGATGACCACGAATGTCATTTTCTGAAGTATCTAGACTTAAAATTTCTGTGCAAAAGTATGGATCATCCTTATAATTCCTAGAGGACTTGACCCACATACTCACCATGGATAGGCAACCACTTTCCCTAGAATTAGTGGAGGAGGTGTTGGCACACTAAGAGAAAGAAAATAAGATGAAGGTGGTGGAGATTGTTTCTTAGTACTTTAAGATCCTTACCTATGTAAAATTCATTGCTCAGTTGTTGAGGCTGCCTTTAACAAGCCTGCAGACATGGATAAAGTGATAAGTATCCTAGTTACCACACATGAAGTGGAACTCAAGGAGTTCCAAGAAAATAAAAAAGGAATAGGGTGGAATGAGACAAGATCATATCCAGGAATTATACCAACCATCAACTGGTCATGACGTCCAGATATATAGGTTATAAATAAATTTAAATGAGCTGAATGTAACACACACGGGGATGAAATGTGCCAATTTTAAACCCAAATCAATAATTATATTCGATGTAGCAAATGATGAATAGGTCAAGAGGATGATCTTTCACTACTATACAAATGTAATAAGGAAGAAATTATTTGTTTTAAGCACCAAATGATAAGTGTATTTTAGACAATTAGAAGAAGAGAATGTTAGTGAACTCTTTCGAAATTAAATAGACACAAAAATATTCCCTAAGAATGAACAATTCAAAAGAAACCAAATGATAGGGTCCCACTGAGCATGACAAAATGTTTCACCTCAAAAAGTTATGTGATAAAACAAATAAGTGGATAATGGACATAGGAGGAATACTAGTGTTATATAAATGGTAGAAGGCATTGCTCGCATTGTAGACTTTTGATCCAAGATGATTGTGTGAGATTCCCTTTGGCTAGGAGGAATGACTTGTATAAGAAATGCAACAAGACCACCAAATGTTATTAAATAGAAAGGGTCATTTGACTACCTAGTGAATACTAGATCCAAGAAGCGTGGTGTTCCTAGAAAGGTTGGCAATCCATTATTTAGTAATAAATCAATGTAAACATGAAACTAAAATGCATAGGTCCTATTGCGATGTAATGGTTTAGACTTCTCATACACATAATAAACTATATTCTATGCTAGATATCAAATATAACTTTGTATATAATTAGAACTAAGGTTTGTATAGACCGGGTAGGTCTGTTAGAGGTCTCGTCGGGGTCTATGGTTGGATTGGTTGAGGTATGGGTTGATTTTAGGTGACTAGGAGGATATTTGGTCTAAAAATGTTGTTAGTCACGAGACTAGTAGTGGTCGGAGTGAATGATATCAAAAATTTAAAAGGACCGTTTGGTGGGTTGACTAGTGTCGGTAGGGGAAATAGGTGGGAAAATGTTAAGAGTTATGTTTTTGGGACCTCTTTGTGATTGCATAGAGAATGAGGGTAGTGTTGATAATTTCATGATATTGTTAAAAAGACTCAAGTATGTTGAAAAGGAAGGAAATGGTGTAAAGGCTTGGGATGGTTGAATAGTGAGTTGGTGGGAAGAAGGTGATATATGGGTAATGGAAGGAATGAAATACAGAAAGAAATAAAATATCTACACTTGAATAAGCAAAAATGATAAAATCAAAATAATTACTTGGTATTTTGTAGATCATGTGAGTGGAGATGGTTGGTGGTTGATCGAAGAAGATATTCATGGGTCGATCTTTAACAATGATGATTGTGTGCTCATGTGAGGATTCCAATTCTCTAGAAGGAGAATGTAATGTCATGTTAAAACAACCCACTTGAGACCCAACAAACAACCTAGGGTTAGTTAGAAAATTATGGAATTTTTTTATTAGAAGTATCCACAACTAAATTGTAAGACAACAGTCGACCCTATTAGGTTCTAGAATGAATATAAATTATTAGAATATATTCTTCCTTCATTAACAAATTTTCAAGTTTACAAGGTTTAAATTTTGTGGTTAGAGGTTTCAGTTAGGTTCGGGGAGTAATTTACCCCCATACCGACTCTCTAACAGTCTCAGAGTTTCAAATTGATTTTTCTCATACTTGATGCTTCTAAAATTTCCCTAAATCATTCCCATTGGATAGGAAATTTTCTCACCTTTTCGGTGATATAAACAAGTCCTAAATCCTCTAGAAACTCAAGATATGAGTAAACGAGTTTAGGGGTCAAATTTTCTCCAAGGGGACATGTGTCAAGAGGATGGGAAAACCCCTTTGGCGGGTTGGCAAGTCGCGGGTGGCTTTAAAAAAAATTTCTCTGCACATGGATTCAATTGTAAAGTTTCTCCTGCACCTCCGCGGGTCCATGGTGGACACGCGTCGAGTCTTGGTTCAAAGAAGGAGAGGGTAAGGGAAGGACAGTGGCGAGGTGATTTGGTGAACTTCCCACGAGGAAGAAAATGGGTGAAAGGTGCACGCGGGTTCGCGTGCCGGCGGAGAAGAAAATCCCAAGGCAAGGATGGGGTTTCGGGGCCATGGGGGAAATTGTCCAAAAAATTTCCAAGGTGAAAACCAAATAAAACAAAAGGGTCCACCCCTCATTATCACCCAAAGCTACCATGTGGCAGCCTGTGATTGGTCTGGGCCGGTGGAGCTAAAAGGAAAATTTTTCCACAATTTTAAAAATAACTAAGGGTAAAAGAAAGCTGCCGCACCTCCGCCATTGCCCCATGAGGACACGTGGTAGCCTCGATTAGGTATGGCTAGTGGAGGAAAAGATGAAATTTTTCTGAGCCAAAATTTTCAATAAAATTTCTAACGTAATTCGACGAGAAATTTTTAGGTTGCATGGGAGTGCTTAGGGAAAATTTTCCCAAATTTTCCCGCCAAGGCACAAAAACTTCAAAGTGCCATAACTTGAGCTAGAAAGCTCAGTTTTGGGAAAATGAGGACTTTTGGAAAGATATCGATGCCCTCTTTGTACACAAACCATAAATTCTACTTTTTGATAAGGTTTAAGGGATCAATTTTACAAAAAGGATTTGTAGGCTTTTAATTAGCAAACTCGTAATTTCTAACTTTCAATATTGATTAAATTGGGTTTCCTCCTTCACTCAACATGCCAAAAAGACATGGAGGATTACTCTAGGAAGGATTTTGAAAGGTTTAGGAAGTTAAATTTGTTTTATTTATTTAAATTTGAATTTTTCCAACAAATGACAGAAAACGGCTGAGAAAGGAATTATGTTAAAATTTACAATGGTTAAATTGTTTCCTTAAGTTTTCTTTGTCAATATGAGTTCCATGCTAATGTATCATGTTAAATTTTAAGGTTTCCAAATTGATTTAAGTGTGCAGGATGAAGTGTGCATTTTTATTAAGTTTGATTGTCAATTTTGAATATTTACAAGAGATCAATTTCTTTTAAATTCGTATAACAAATATTATCATTCAAGTTTGGAATTTCATTTCTAAACTAATCAAATGCATTCATTTTTTTACAAAAAACCATTACGAATAAAAGCAATTACTAAATTTCATTTTTTTACACAAAAATAAAATAAAATACAAA
The DNA here is from genome assembly GCA_018340775.1 of Taxus wallichiana var. yunnanensis. Taxonomy (NCBI): domain Eukaryota; kingdom Viridiplantae; phylum Streptophyta; class Pinopsida; order Cupressales; family Taxaceae; genus Taxus; species Taxus wallichiana. The sequence continues at coordinate 237,060,984 of CM031242.1, forward strand.
ATACAACATTATTTCCATGTACATTTCTTCTTTGCAAACAAAGATCTAACTATCTCTTTTGTTGTCAATGAAACATTGTATTTAATTTAACATTACATATAAGATAAGTTATTTCAATTATTTATTAATTCCAATCATATACTTTACATATTTCAATGTTGGAAAAATAATAACAACATTCAATTTATCTCTTTCCAATGTACAGAGCAGAATGCAAATGCCTTTCTCAATTCAAATATACATTCTTATAATCAATTACAACATCATTTCTCCATAACATAACTGTTAAAATTTCATCCACATCATGTGGGAAAGGATTACAAATGAATGTGTTTTCACAAGGGACTGTCAAACTACATTTTTCCTTGCTCCAGGACAACAACATGCACATTTTCTCTTCTCCAAGTTGATCACAACAAAAGAGGGGGAAAGGAAATGCTCTCCACCCAACCAAGACATCCAATGAAAGGAGAATCCTTCCTTCATCATTGGCCCCCAAGCCCCAACCAAAATACAATAAAAGGTGTAATTCAACCATGGAAACAACTGGCTTCCATAACACAACATTATTTCACATACACATTTCTTTTTTAAAAACACAATTCAACACAAAAACAACAGTTCACAATCGCATTGAAAATCGATTCAAAACAGAACTCGAGCTTGATCATGCAAGCTAATAGAGCAAGGTCTATTGGGAAGCTACTTATACCTCCCAATTGGAATTTGGGCATCCACCAATAACAAACCACAAAAATAATTCATCACACTCATTTCCTTATACACCCCACAAATCCCTCCTTATTCCCCCCACACATTTCCTTATGCCCCCACAAAGTACGAAATGCAAGATATTTCTTTTCCATGGTGGATCCCAAACCCAAAATCCCTCCACAAAATTATGATACCAATGGCATTCTTTATGCCCCCACATGGATTCCCCATAGCTTTACTCTACACCATCCCTATGGAAGTATATCCACCCGGCCAACAAATAAAACAAAGCACGCACTATCCACACAACACAAAAAGAAAATGATAGCATATAAAAAGAGATTTAAATTCCTACCTCTCCATAGTTACTTTTTCTCCAAACAACAAGCTTCAAATTCAAGAATACAATCCAAAATAGCAAACTCCAAGAATGTAAAGCTTTCTCCAACTTCCTCCAAAAACAAGAGCTCCACACAAGAAAAATGCACCCCCAGGAAGTTGCAAAATGATTCAAAACCCAAAACCAAGGCAATAGTTTGAATTACATAGAAGAGGGAGAGAAGAGGATGATGTGGATCCATGTAGGATGCCACATCACACATCCTCCAATCTCAACACCAAAGACAAAGTCCAATCTCCCAAGCACAATAAAGAGGTGGGTGAAAAATATGACAAGTTACTTACACACTCTAAAAATCCTACACCTCAAGGGACATAAAATTAATAAGAAGTAAGAAAGTGCAACCCAAAACAAGTAACATGCTTAATAAAATTCATTATAAAAGCCACAAATCACATCTCCATCCATAAGTATGGTTGGTAGATTAAATTTAGAGGCATAGGAAAAGTTTTACTTGTCCCACAACCCTTCAAAAACAACCCCCAAGGAAAATTCAAATTTCCATGGAGGTGGAGTATTTCTTACTCCAAAATCTAGCTTACACAAGCTCTTACACAACTTACACATCTCTTACAAATTAAATGAAAACAACCAAATCTTATAATTACTTTCCCACATCCCAATTTAATTTATTTAAATTTTAATCATATGATTCTCACATTAATTCTATCACAATTTAATTAATTAAAAGAAGGAACACATTACTAATAAAATACATACAACAATAATAAAAATTAACCACATCAATAAAATACATGATACCCATGGTCACATGTAAAGGTAATCCCCCATGGGAATCCCTAACAAAATACAACACACAACACAATAAAATGAGTTGCCATGGTGACCTTGTCAAATTCACCTAGAATTCCATTATGGTTGGTCTCCGATCCCCGATGCTTTGTTGTGATATTTTTAACCTACAAAATATAAATACCTCCTTTGGCCTCATGGCCATATCAGAACATCCAACATGATATAAATGAAATCACAAAACCAACTATATAAATGAATCACAACAACATCAAAGTAACAACTACATCATTTACATTTTTAATTAACAACTATATCATCATCAAATAATATTCATTTTCTAGATCAACTCGAATATCCAAATCACATGTTTGAACCACATCCATATAAAATAATATATCATCATACACATATGAGGTGTATCTAATAATCATCGGGAATCATAATCAAATCAAGATAAAAAATAATCCATGATCAATGTCTAACAACATGCTAAAGAAAAATAGAATAATGTCTATAATGTAATCACAGTATCAAAATAAGTATCCAAAAGGTGTCAAAGGAAAGTGGGCACTACATCCCCCTCCCCTTAAACTTGAATTCCTCACCGGAAGTCACTGGAAAAAAATTGAAACCGAACTCGTAATGAAGTAGTATCCTCCCGGGTAGCTATAGTCTCATCATATATGTCCCACTTTTTTAGCCCGAACCTGATCAACCTCTCTACCACAAAGGCTCGGGGTCTTGTGATCTAAGATGTGAATGAGCTCCACCATCACCTATCCTTGATCCTACACCTATAATTATGTCCAATCTAACACATGAGAAGGATCTACAATATATCTCCTGAGAACTGAAACATGAAAAACATCATGTATGTGAGACAAGGCTGGGTGGCAATGCTAGACAAGCAGGCCAAAGGGCTAAAACACTCCAAGATCTCAAATGGTCCCACAAATATAGGAGATAACTTAGGAAATTTTCCATAATGGATAGGGCTCTTTTGTGTCCTAACACAAAGAAACACCTTTATACCCACATCAAAACTACGGTCGATCCTATGTTGATCCGCATATTTATTCTACATTACAGAGCCTCCTACAATCTCTTCCGATCAACACTACTTGCTCTCCATGTCCTATAGAAGAGATGGTCCAAGGGATACTCTATCCTCTAGCCTATCCTAGCTAAGAGGTGTCATGCACTCTCTACCATACAAAGCCTGAAAAGAAGCCATGCCTAGAGAACTCTGGAAACTATTATTGTAGGAAAACTCCACTAAGTACAGGTAATCCTCCCACTTAGATTGCTGATCCATCACATACATCTAGAGCATGTCCTCTAAAATTTGATTCACCCGCTCAATCTTTCCATCTGTCTCAGGGTGATATGTTGTGCTAAAGTTGATCCGCGTCCTGAGGACATACTACATGGTAGTCCAGAAATGTGAAGTGTATAAAGGATCATGGTCACAAATGATCTTCAATGGAATCTCATGCAACATGACAATCTCATCCAAATATACTTGTGTCACTACTCTAAGCGTATAAGTGGTCTTCACCGAATAAAATTTAGCCACTTTTATCAATTTATCAACCATGACCATGATGGCATCATGGTGATATCTTGACATCGGCAGCCCAACAATGAAATCCATGGAAATGGTGTCCCACTTTCATTTTGGTATAGCATGAGGATAAATAAGGCCTGCTATATGCTGATGTTTGGCCTTAACTCTCTGGCACTCCAAACATCATGACACGAACGAACCACGTCTTGACAAATTCCTCTCTAATGGTACAACTATCTCAAGGTGGCATGCATCTTCTTCACCCCAAGATGGGCTGAATAGGGTGAATTATGTTCCTTTACCAAGATTTCCTACCTCAACCCTACATCTCTGAGAACATATATCCAGCCTCTGTTCTGATAAGGCCATCTTCCTTTAAGTAAAAACCATCAAAATTCCCCTCGAGGGGTCTCGTGACTCGATCTCTACTCGAACTAAAATGTAGAAGATATTAAGAGGAAGGCTGCTGAAGGATCCTACTCCGTAAATCTACGCTCACTAAGGTGACCATAGCCACATGTCTCCATCTTAGAGAGCGTATACTACCACATTCTGTTTCCCCTCCACATGCTCTATCTCGGGTTGCGTGAAGAGGTGGTGAAGACTCAAATGATCTGTCTTGAGTGTGAATCTCTGACCAAGTAGAAAATGTATCCATCTAACCAAATCATGCACAACTACCATAAGCTCAAGATCATGGGTAGGATAATTAAGTTCGTGATCCTTGAGTTTGCGAGACTCAAAAGCCACTACTCTGCCATCCTACATCAACACACCTCCAAGCCTTGCTAAAGAAGCATTTGTGTAAACAAAGAACTCACCATGTGGATCTAGTACTACAAGAATAGGTGTTGTAGTGAGGCACTCCTTCAGTGTCTTGAAGGCCTGCTCACATTTGTCTGACCAAACAAACTTCTTCCCTTTCCTCTGAAGGGAAGTGATAGGGTGCACAATCCGAGAGAAGTCCTGAACAAATCTCGATAGTAACCTATTAATCCCATGAAGTTGTGCACCTTGGTCACCTGTAGTGGTGTCTTGGCTAATCCATAATGGCCCTAATCTTGGAAGGATCGACTATGATACCTTCCCCAGAAATAATATGACCCAAATAATTCACCTCTATCTGAAAGAAAGCACACTTCTCCAAGTTCTCATAAAGCTGCTGCTTGTAAACGAAGACAACTTTGAAGAACCCGATGAAGGTTCCCCTCATGCTCCTCATGTGTATGTAAGTATATCAAAATTTCATCTAGGAAGATGAGAATGAACTGATCTAAGAAGGTCCCGAATACCCCATTCATCAAACTCATGAATCTGCGGGGCATTTATCAAACTAAAAGTGTAACACCCTAAACTGTTGTTACTTTCTCCTAAGCATTCAAGTGTTGATATATGATTTCTCCTATTTAAGGACATGTTCCTTTGGTTTTGGGAAGTCATGCTTGATTTGGATTATGTCTTTTCTGCTCTTAAGATCTTTGATTGAACCGGAATATGCTTGGACTCTTTTGTTTCTTTCATCCTTCGCATTTGAGTACAATATGATTTATAGAAGATTGTGGATTTATCCACCTTTATGACTCAACCTTGGATCAGTTACATTGATCTAAGGAATGTTTTAATTTTATTCAGGATGAAAAATTTGTATTAACATTTCGTGAGTTATTAAGTCTGACTGAACTTTGAATGTTCAAGTTCTTTTAAAACTCCTTATATATAATATATATATATGTATGACCATAGAGGATAGTTTTGTTGGATTCCAGAGGTTAACTCTGGCTGATCATTGTAATCAGAATTTAGTTTCAGTCATTATAGCATCAGAAAGGACCTGGACCTTAAGCCAGGTAAGATGTGTAAGTTTTCTATCTAAATCTTAATTACATAATGCAAATCAGAATCTGATCCGGGAATGTTTTATTGTTTGAATTCTATTACTGATTAATCCTATCTAGGGGACCTAGACTAGAATCAATAAGGTTATTAGTTTTAACCTAAACTATAACCTAATGTTGCAAGGTTAGTTAATCTAACCTAGTCCTAAACTATGTGCTTAATACTCCTAAGGGTTAACTAAACCTATCACTAAGGAGGGTGACTAATGTTATATCCTATGGCATTAAGACTAAGTCTACCTATGATCTAACCTATCCTAAACTAATGCTATGAAGGGGGACCTAAGGAGGGTCGTAAGTCATGGGCGGTGGTTTCCATGGCATTTAAGGAAAGGATAAGGATGAAGGACAGGGAGTGCTGCCAGGGTTAGCGGAGGTTAAATTTGTTAAAAGGGTCTTACGTGGAAGCATCTCTAAGAATGGGAACTTTTGTTTATTTTGTTTTAGCATTCGCCAACTTTGGCAGTCGGTGGAAATGGAGAATAGGTGGGAGAATGAAATTTAATGCAATTAATTTACATAGGGTCTCAAGCGCGGATTTCTTGGGAAGGCATGCAAGTGGAATTTTGCTTAGTTGTCTTATTTTTCATGCTTTCCATTTTTCACTCTGCATGAGCATTGGTACTTTGAACCAGTCGTGTACTCTTCATTGCATGGAAATTTTGAAAGTTTCAAATTTACTTCTTTCTCATGGGGAGTATATAAGGCATGGAGGTAACAATATTTTGTTGTTTAATCTTTCATGGAAGAAGAAGAGAAGGGGCGAGCACATTCAGAGGTCTTCTTCAACTTTTTAGCGACACTATCAGGCATGATAGGCCCTAACTGATTAAAAATATTACTTTCCTTTAAATGTTTTCATTAGAACAACTCTGTTTAGATAATGTATGCACATTTCAGCTTGGCTGGTAACAATGATTTGGGTTTTATGTTGATTTGGGGATTCTGGGTTGTATTTGGATCTTGGATGAAACCTGCTTCATTATTCTTGTTTCCATGTTGTGAATCAAATATGGAGTTTTGCTATCTGTTTGGAGGTGTTGTAAGTTTTCTTTATCTGACTGGGGTATTTGATTAAGAACGGCTCCATGAAAGGATGTGTGCTTAATGATTACGTGTTTGAAAACACCACGGTAATTATTTGTTGTTTCGAGTAGGATTGGATTAACTGATTGTTTTCTTCACTGTAAGAACTCTAACTATTACTGGTCCATGTTCAGGGAAGTAAGTAATTGATTTTGTGGTTGGAATGTTAGTTTATTCAGTGGAACTCGACTGTTTTAGTTGTGTGAGTTGGAAATGTTGTTTGAAGTCTAAGCCTGTACTTTTTATTTCAAAGGGGTTTGAATGTTCTTATGAATACAGGTTCTGTGAGTAAGGAAGTATATGGTTTAACTGTTGTTTTTGTGATTTAACATGGATATTAGGAACACGGATATGTTCAAGAGGAAATGTACTTGGATGAACTCTATTTTTAGAATTTGATTATTAACTCTGTACATGCATTTTTGGTTTGGTATCTTGGAACGATATAACAACCTAACAGTGCAACGGTTGGAATAATTTAGTTTCGATCCATTGGTAATTAATGGTAATGGGAAAGTTACCCTAACTCTTAGACTAAAATGGTTCGAGTAATGGATGAAATGTAGACTATTTACTTTAGAGCAGGATTGTGGTATGAGATTTGATTGTTTATAACGTTTTATGTAAAGAAAATGTTATTGACTTTTGTTCTAAGGTATTAAAATGAGGATGTTACATCTTAGTATCAGAGCTGAAGGTTGCAGCTCTTGGACCTATTGTGTCCATAATTTGATGAAAACCTAAATTTTCTTATAATAGAAAATGGTTAGAACAAGGGGAAATGTTGCGAATAATGCTCCACCTGAGGAAGGGGCAACAACAACCCAAAAAATTGATGAGATCCTTGCTGCCCTATTGGACACAAGAGATCATTTGGCTATACTTGAACAGCTAAGTGATGGGAAATGGGGAGGATGATGAAGCTGGTAATAATAATCAGCCACCTCCTGAGGACAACCTCGATATGGGTGTTAGTAATAATAATGGAAATGTACCTGTCCAACTAGAAAACAAAAAGGCTAGGTTAGCGGTGGAACTTGTTGTTGCAAACTCACACGGACCCCCGGATGTAGATCGGGCTTCTAGGTTGATCACTCTAGCATCCAGTGTGATTGCACAACATGGAAACCTCTCTCCAAGTGTGGGAAGTTGTGAAAATGAGAGAGGAATCTCCAGTTAGAGGCTGGTTCCTCAAACTTCTCGATTTACATCTATATTTTGTAAAACTACAGATCTTTGAAACCTAATCCTACTCTAAAATCTAAGGAGACAGAGATAGAAAGTACAAAAATGAAACTAAACTAACAGTGATACACCAAAGGAGGAGTGGTGAACACTTCTGTTACGTAGATAGACACGAGATCATAAAATGCAACATAAAACATCATGCACAAGCTGATAAGATGTAATCAGAGGTCTGAAATGAAACAAGCAACACAAACAGAGGACTGAAAACTGATCATAGAGCCTGTATTGTCATTTCCACTGTCAAAATCCTTGTATTACAACATCAAAAGGAAGAAAACTGTTTCTGATTTTAGAAGAGTCGATACTTCAAAATCACTTGTTCGGGTGAAAGAAGAAGCTTGCTATCTAAAGAAGTGTTCCCCCCTTGAAAATGAGCCAAATCTGGCTTTTACATTGCATGGGTCGAGTCCAGGGGACAGAAAACGTACAAAACATGGGAGCCCATCCCTTCTTGACTATAGGTGCATTAAAATGGCATGGGGGACCTTACAAACCCATACCCTATCATTTTGACCGGATTACAGGAGAATGCGACCCATTCTGCATTAAATCTGGTCGCTGGAATGTCACTTCTGGCCATGAAAATGTGTCAGAGCCGTTTCTCAGTTTTCTCCCTCTATACTACACCAAAAATTGAGATTAACCCCATAATCATGTAGAGAATTTCATAACATTTCCATTGATATAAAGAACATGCAAATCTGAGCTCTGGATCGAAAGATATGTTGATATGAAGATTTAGGGCACAAAACAGGTGAAAACGGATTTTTAAATTTCTTCCCGCACTCTGCCACCTGGATGACACGTGGCATGCATTGATTGGTCGTGTGATTCTCTCTCCTTCTCTGCTTCATTAGACATGTGTCCTCTTTTTATTGGCTCAGGCTTTTCCTTCAAAAATCACCCTTTGACCTTTGGACCTTTCTCCTTGTGACACGTGTCATGATCTGGTTGGTCCGCGGGTCTGCCGGCTCTTGCGTCCACCGCATCTTTTTGTCCCGGATGTCCCAGTGCTTCGCAGGATAGAATCCTCCGATCTGCTGAAATGGGCTTCCTCGTCCCTTTTCTACCGGTGACACATGGCATGATCTGATTGGCTTTCGGCTCCTTCGGCTATCCGCGTCCCACGCGTCCATTTGTCCCAACATGTCCCAACCGCCCGGTTTTGTACAAAAATTTAGAAGTTCTCCATTTCGGCCGATCCGGCGGTTCACATCTTCAAGGCCCAAATGTCCCGGCGGTTAGTTGTTTTTCTTCTCCTTGACCAAACCAGCTTTCCGTCCTCGCGTCCGACGCGGCCGGCCCGATTGTCCCTATGCTAAAATTTTCCTTTTCGGCCGAACCGGCCGGTTCGCGCCCTTCGCGTACATTTGTTCCACTTGTCCCAGTGCTTCGCGGGCCGCCTGGAGGTGTTTTGGCTGAACCACTCCTTGGTGATCCGAATGTCCCAACTGTTCCTAGGACAAGGACTTAGCCAATTTTCACAATTTTTTCTGGCCCAAGCTTATTTTCTGTAACTTTTTCACATTTTCTCAGAGCTTGCTCTTTTCAACCTGGACAGGAGAGTTAGAAAAATTTCTGAGGGGACCCTAGAAACATGATTTTTGCCCTGAATCCATCCATTTTCCTGGGACTCGAGAATTCTGATGTATGTTATCAAATCAACCCTGGGGGTGGATTTGGATAACAATTTGGCGACTCAGCGGGGATACCTACCTGCTAGGTAGAAGATACCAGTTGCCTGAAGCAGTCCATTGGGCATGGAGTCATCAAATATTCTGTTTAGAACCTCAACTGACTCAGAATGTGCAAGGAGGAAGATGGAATGTCTCCTGATAAAAGCAAGGACTGCAAAACATCTCCATGAATAGCAAGTTGTGCCAAAGCACTTAGGGAAAACAAAACTAACCTACAACAAAACAATGTGCACAAGCACTTGGAGGAAAGAAAATCTAATCTAATATTTACAGAGGTAGTGAACTTCCCTCTAGAAGCAACGCTTGAGATAGATTCCATTGACTGGAATCTGCAGTTCTTCACCATCCAATGAGGCCAATTGGAAAGCATTGTTGTTCTTGCACTTTGTGACCATGTATGGGCCACTCCAAATGGCATAAAATTTTGAATGCCTTCTGGTTTTGCTCTGTCCACATCCCATTTCAACACTAGATCTCCAACTTGAAAAGATCTATCCTTGGCCTTTCTATCGAAGGTCTTCTTGATCAAAGCTTGATCCTTTTCCATTGCTTGGGATGCCTAATTTCTGATCTCTTGCAGCTCCATCAACTCTGCATACCTCACCTCCATGGGCTCAAACTCTAGCAACTCCAGTTGTTTCATGAGTTCCAACGTTGGCAACTCAAGTGACATGGGCAAGATTGCCTCTCTTCCATAGACAAGCCTGAATGGAGAGTTACCTATGGATCTTTTGGGAGTTATCCTATCAGCCCATAAGGCTGATTTCAGCTTGGTATGCCAAGACCTCTGATTCTCATCAAGAGTCCTCCTAATGATCCTCAACAAGTTCTTGTTTGTAGACTCGGCTTGGCCATTACCCTGAGGGTAATAGTTTGATGAAGTGCTTAGGTAAATACCATTCTTGATAGCCCACTCAGTCACCCTAGATCCAATGAATGCCAATGCATTATCGGAGATTATTGTTGCAGTACACCAAATCTAGTTGTTATCCCCATAAAAGTCTAAGATGCTAGACTCATTCGCCTCTTTGAGTGCTACTGCTTCTGTCCATTTGGTGAAGTAGTCTATGGCTGTCAAAATCCATTTGTGCCCTTGGCTTGAATTGGGATTAATGACTCCAATGAAGTCCAAACCCCATTGCATGAATGGCTGGTCAACTGAGATTGGATGCAATGGAAGGGCAGCAAGTCTCTCTTTTCCTATGAAGAATGCACAATTCTTACACCTCTTGATCCATGCATAGCAATCACTGAATATTTTGGGCCAATAATAACCAGCCTTCATGATTTTTAGAGCTGTCACTCTTGGTGCAAAATGGCCACCAGTTGGTCCACTATGAAACTCCTCCAACACCCTTTGAATCTGACCTATGCTAATGCATCTCAGCAGCACTCCATTCACATCCTTCTTGAACAATACTCCATCAACAATGGCATACGGGATAGCCTACAATCTGAAGTGTCTCCTTTGGGTCTTGCTCATCTCTGGAGGGCATAGGCCTGTGCCTAGGAAGTGCATAATATCTTGGGTCCAGCAAGGAGTGGGGGAAGCATTGTCTTCTTCATGATTGCCACTTGGCTCATGGCTGTCCTAGACTGTCAAAACAGTTTCTTCTTTGTTGCATACTTCTTTTTGCTTCCCCAAAACCAGCTGCTCACACAGTCCTTTCCCTCTTACCAACTTGGTGATCTTGATATTAATGTCATATTCCATGACATGGGTGATCCAACCTGCCCTTTTCTCATTCAAATCCTTGTTGAGGAGGAAATCCTTAACCCCAGCATGTGAGACCAGTAGTTGAATCTTATTGTTTGAGACCAAATGTCTGAACTTCTTCAAGCTCCTGATGACAGCAAGGACATGCTTTTCGATGAAAGAATACTTTATTTCGTAATCTTCCAAGGTTTGGCTGAAGAATGCTATGGGCTGTTCTGAACCTTCTCTATTCAGCTGTGTTAAGATAGCTGAGATTGTGTCTGATCCTCCAAACGCATACAACATGAAGTCCTTTGAAAAGTTTGGGTTGATAAGAGTTAGAGCTTGTGATATTGCATGCTTGATGCTTTCAAAACTCTCTTTGCCTTCTGCTATCCATTTGAATGCCAGACTCTTCTTCAACATCATTGTTAGAGGCTTCTACAAGAGTGGAAAAATTTGGCACAAATATGCGGACAAAGTTTATCCTTCCTAAGAAGCTTTGAAGAGATTTCTTGTGGTGTGGCAATGGAATCGTTCGGATGGCTTCAACCCTTTCGGGATCAATTGTTAGCCCTTCCTAGAGACAATGTGGCCCAACAATTTGCCCTCGTGTGCCAAGAATCTACACTTCTTTGGATTGAATGACACTCCAAACCTTCTACACCTCGAAACACTTGTGCGAGGTGAAAGAGATGGTTTCTTTGCATTCTTGAGAAGACAGGTGATATCATCTAGGTATACCAACACTATATTGTTGATTAAGCCTTTGAATGCCATATCCATAGCTCATTGAAATGTTGCTCCGACATTTGATAGGCCAAATGGCATCTTCTTGTAGGCATAGGTGCCCCATTTGGTGGTGAAAGCCGTCTTGAATTGGTCTTCTCCCTTCACCATAATCTGATTATAGCCTGAGTAGCCATCTAGGAGAGAGAATCTCTCTGAACCAGCTACAACCTGCAATATTTGCTCCATGGAAGGGAGTGGGTAATGATCTTTGAGAGATGCCCTATTGAGGTCTCGGAAGTCCACACACAACCTGATTTCTCCGCTCTTCTTCCTGACCGGAACCAAGTTAGCAACCCAGCTTGAGTGTTTGATGGGGAAGATGATATTGGCCTCAATAAGCTTGCTTAACTCTTTTCTCATGAGAGGTTCAATATGGGGATTCACTGGCCTTTGCTTTTGCCTAACGGGCTTGGATTCCAGATCCAGCTCAATAGTATGTTGTGCCAACTCTGGGTTGAAACCTCTCAGATATTTGTAAGTCTAAGCAAAAACATCTGGGAATTCTTGACAAAGCTGAACAAAATCAGATTTCTCTTGTGAGGTACTTACTTTGCCAATCTGCAATGTTTTGCTTTCTCCCACTAAAATAGGCTCTGAATCTTCACCCTTTACTTGAATGTTCACTTTCTCCTTCTAGAACTGATCATTCGGGTTGAAGATTGACTCCAAGGTTATGAGGCCTTTTGGTAACTTGTTGGTTCTCAGCTGCACCACTTGGTCACCATACTGCTGATGCAACTTGTCTTGATTCCTGGCAGAGAACTCAGCTTCTTCTTGTAGTAAATTGACAATTTGCTGATCATTCTCGAAGACTTGCCAACTTGTGTTGTTATCTGGAACAACTGGGTCTCACAACCAATTTGATATGAGGCTGAGATTTCTCACTTTTGATACTTTCCACAACATCAAATGCAGCCCCAATTGCTGCCAGTCTGTCAGCGGCTTCATTCTTCTTCCTGGGTATGGACACGATGTTGAAAGCTTTGAAATCCTCAATGAGGTCCCATACCCTATTCTTGTAGTTCTTCATCAGGTCATTCTTTGTAGCATGTTGTCCCCTGACTTGATTGACGATCAGCTCACTATCCCCGAACACCTGCAAGTTATTTATGCCCCTTTTCCCAGCCCAATGAAGTCCATGAATCAAGGCCTCATATTCAGCTGTGTTGTTTGAACAAGAAAACTGGAAATGAAAAGCTGAATAATATTTGATGCCTTGAGGTGAAACAAGCATAGCTCCTCCTCCTGCACCTTGCCTACTCCTTGATCCATCGAAAAATAATTTCCATACCTCATTGTCATCCTTATGGTTTGGTTTGGTGATGCTAGGAATAGGCTGGTTTTCTTCATGTATGCAATAGACTCCTAGTTCAGATTCTTCTACTTCTTGGTAGGGATCAAAAGCATGCACCTTGCTTGCCCATTCATCAAGAGTCAAATCTGGGATGCTTCCAACCTTGGTGTCAGCTTCATCAGTGCTTGGATAATCTTCTTGATCAAATGCTGAACAATTGGTATTGATTTGGCTGGTAGTGTAAGGCTCAATGTGAAAGTTCACAATAGGTTCAGACCTGATTGTGGCCTTGGTTCCATACCTTGTTCTGAACAACATGTGTGACCAATCCGCCGAAAGATAGCCTCCAATTTTAGCAGTGAAGTCTCTTGACAAGCACAATGCAAAGAGTGGTGGCAGGTCTATGACTGACACATCTTGTAACACTATTACGTTGGGACATGCATGCAGTGTGAGGCTCAAACCTTTGATTACTCCAACCGTTGTCACTGCTTTGTCCCGTCTAATTGCACTACACCCTTGGAGATGACTTCATATTGAAGCCCTAGCTGATCAGCTATTTGCTTGGGCATTACTGAACTACTTGCCCCAGAGTCGATCATGCAATTATGTACCAACTTATCTCCTATGATCAATGAAACATAAAATGGAGGGGGCTTCAACATTTTACCTTGTTGTCCTCCATGGTTTCCTTCAGGCTGGGCAACATTTGTGAGTACCTTCTCTTGCATTTGGACTTGTTGATTTGAAGTTGACCAGTCCTTCATGGCAGCTTGTAGCAAATCTCTTTGGCCTGGGATGGATAGTGATTCCCACATTGATATGTTTACATTTGTCTTCTTCATCTGATCAATGATGTTGAATGGGGATGAAGCATCCCTCTGTTGTCCCCTAGCTTGCACATTCGTTCCTTACACATGGGCAGCAAGCAACTGGCATCTGAGTTGGTTTAGGAGCTGGTTTGGGTGCTCCTTGCATGTTTGGAACTGCATTTTGTTTGCCAACACCTTGTGGAGTGACAGAAGGCCGTGAACTACTTGGGGCCAATGGTTGTTCGTCACCCAAATTTCTCCTTTTTGACCTTGTGTTGGCTGCAACACTTTGAGAGGGTATTTGATTCATACCACAAAAATCTTCAGCCTGCCAATTGACAAGAGTAGTTTCATTCGGAGATGTTCCTTGCTGAGGTGCTTCTTGCTGCTGATCTCCTTCGTGGCTGGACTCTTGCGACCCACTGATGGTTTACACCATCAGGGCTTGATTTAATGCACTGTTAAAGCACATTGATTGGTTGTGTGGCTGACTACACGAGAAACACCAATCATATTCTTGGGCCATGTTATTTTGGACTGGCACTAATGCTTTAGAAGCAGATACAACATTGGGGTTATAGGGCTGAAATGGCCTATTAGCGGGAGGCCTTACTTGGCTTTGATTTTGATTTATAGCCTAATTTGGTGACCTATTTTGTTGGTATGGGGGCCTAGCCTGGTACTGTGCTTGAGGCTGATACGGTCTAGCACTTTGAGCTTGTTGTCTTTTGATAGTAACCAGCTCATTTCCCAAATTTTGTAACTATTTCATGACCTCTTGGAGTTCATTTGAAGCACTAGAGGATGAAGTAGAAGTTTCACTTGAACTTTGATTTCTAGGGGTGGGAACAGGAGCCAAAGTGGGTGCTTGACTAGTGCTTGGATTTTCTAAGTTTGGATACAAGGGCATGGGAGGCCTAGGAGCCAGTTTACCAGCTTGAATAAGACAATTTTCGGCTCTAATGGAAATACTATAAGTAGCAAGTAAGGTTGTGCCTCCCATAGATTGAATTAACATAGAAATATCAGAATTCAAAGCTTTAAGGTAATATAGAAAAGCACCTTCTGTTGTTGGCTTTGATTGCCCTTTGGAATCTATCCCAAGACCTTTGAAATCTGAAGTTGAAGTCAGTCAGCTACTCGTTGGGGGCTCTCTTGATAGTTGTCAGCTGCTCCAAAAGAGACAAGTTGTATCCCTTCTCTCCAAATTACTCGTGAAGTGCAATACACAGCTGATTCTAGTTTGTGATAGAACCAGCTCCAAGGCTTCTAAACCATTACAATGCTTTACCCTTGAAGGAAGATGCCAGTAACTTGACAACCACTTGCATTTCATTGATTTCATGAATTGCACAAAGGTTAGCAATATCTTTAACATGATCACCTGGAGTAGTCTGATTTTCTCCGGTGAAGTAGGGAATGTTCTTCAAGGCTGCAATAGGAACTGGATGTTGTGCATTGAGAGCAAGTGGGCTGCTGCCTGTGAAGTTGATGTAGGGGTTGTTCTGAGCCATTCTAATCGGTCTTAAAACCCTTGTATACTGAATAAAAGGCCTGTCAGGTGGAGGAGTTGAGAGAGTTTTGTTTGGTGGAGATGGAGACCTTTGAATCCTTCTTCCTCTTTGCCTTCTTCTTGGAGATAACTACAGGTATTCAAACAACACTTCTTCTTCTCCAACTCTTGACCTTATGGTGATTCTTCTCATGAGTTTTCAAGCCTGAGCTTGGAACCAGTTGATTCTTCCCCTTGGAGTCACCAGATATGAAAATAATAGCTCTTTTCAAGCAAGAAGATTACATCAGATGCACATCAACCTTGCTACAATAAAAAAATGAGACCTCTAGTCCCACTGGGCATGCCAAAACTATTTTTGCAGACTCACAAAGCACCCTGGATGCAGATCAGGCTTCTAGGTTGATCACTCTAGCATCCAGTGTGATTGTACAACATGGAAACCTCTCTCCAAGTGTGGGAACTTGTGAAACTGAGAGAGGAATCTCCAAATTAGAGGCTAGTTCCTCAAACTCCTCTGATTTAGATCTATATTTTGCAAAACTACAGAGGTTTGAAACCTAATCCTACTCTAAAATCCAAGGAGACAGAGATAGAAAGTAAAAAAATGAAACTAAACTAACAAGTGATACACCAAAGGAGGAGTGGTGAACACTTCTTGTTCTGCAGATAGACACAGATCATAAAATGCAACATAAAATATCATGCACAAGCTGATAAGATGTAATCAGAGGTCTGAAATGAAACAAGCAACACAAACAGAGGACTGAAAACTGATCACAGAGCCTGTATTGTCATTTACACTGTCAAAATCCTTGTATTACAACATCAAAAAGGCAGAAAACCTGTTACAATTTTAGAAGAGGTCTGATACTTCAAAATCACTTGTTCCAGGTGAAAGAAGAAGCTTGCTATCCAAAGAAGTGTTCCCCCTTAAAAATGAGCCAAATCTGGCTTTTACATTGCATGGGTCGAGCCCAGGGGACAGAAAACATACAAAACATGGGAGCCCATCCCTTCTTGACTACGGTGCATTAAAATGGCATGGGGGACCTTACAAACCCATACCCTATCATTTTGACCGGATTACAGGAGAATGTGACCCATTCTGCATTAAATCAGTCATTGGAATCTCACTTACGGCCATGAAAACGTGTCGAGCCATTTCTCAATTTTCTCCTCTAGACTACACCAAAACTCAAGATTAACCCTAGAATCACGTAGATAATTTCATAAGCTTTCCGTTGATATAAAGAACGTGCAAATCCGAGCTCTGGATCGAAAGATATGTCGATCTGAAGATTTAGGGCACAAAACAGGTGAAAACAGATTTTTAAATTTCTTCCCGCGCTCTGCCACCTGGATGACACGTGGCATGCATTGATTGGTCACGTGATTCTCTCTCCTTCTCTACTTTGTTGGACATGTGTCCTCTTTTTATTGGCTCGGGCTTTTCCTTCAAAAATTGCCCTTTGACCTTTGGACCTTTCTCCTTGTGACACGTGTCATGATCTGGTTGGTCCGCGGGTCTGCCGGCTCTTTCGCGTCCACCGCATCTTTTTGTCCTAGATGTCCCAGTGCTTCATGGGATAGAATCCTCTGATCCACCTGAAATGGGCTTCCTCGTCCCTTTTCTACCAGTGACACATGGCATGATCTGATTGGCTTTCGGCTCCTTCGGCTATCCGCGTCCCACGCGTCTATTTGTCTAATCACACATTTGCTTAGTATGAAAGTTCTCCATTTCGGCGATCCAGGTGGTTCAAATCCTCAAGGCCCAAATGTCCCGAGAATTTAGTCATTTTTCTTCTCCTTCGGCCAAACCGGCTTTCCGCATTCCTCGCGTCCCATCGGCCGATTGTCCCTGTGCTAAAATTTTCCTTTGCGGCCGAACCGGCCGGTTCGCACCTTCGCGTACATTTGTTCCACTTGTCCCAGTGCTTCGTGGGCCACCTGGAGGTGTTTCGGCTGAACCGCTCCTTGGTGATCCGAATGTCCCAACTGTTCCTAGGACAAGGACTTAGCCGATTTTCACAATTTTTTCTGGCCCAAGCTTATTTTCTGCAACTTTTTCACATTTTCTCAGAGCTTGCTCTTTTCAACCTGGACAGGAGAGTTAGAAAATTTTCTGAGGGGACCCTAGAAACATGATTTTTTCCCTGTATCCATCCATTTTCCTGGGACTCGAGAATTCTGATGTATGTTATCAAATCAACCCTGGGGGTGGATTTGGATAATAGAACTCACTAATGATATAAAAGGATAAGTCCACCTAAATTTGATGGCACCACATTAGGAGATGGAGCTGAGAAATGGCTCAGCGAAATGGAGAAGTACTTTGCAATAAGAAACTTCTCGGAGGAAACCAAAGCTATTTAGGGAGCATATCAGCTTTCCCATGAAGCATCTTCATGGTGGGACAGCTGTAATGCTGAGCTAAATATTGATGAAACTAACATCACTTGGGATCAATTTAAAGGCTATTTTACGCAAAATTAGCTGCCACAAATTTTCTATGATAAAAAAATGACAGAATTCCAAAACTTAGCTCAAGGGAAGCTAATCAGCAATGGCGAGTATTGGGAGTGGTTTACAAAACTCCTTAAGTACGTACCACAATATCAAACTGACGAGAATTTTAGAATATAGAAATTCATCATGGGAATGAACCCCGTGATTGGAGGAGAGGTTGATGTTCACATCCCAACCACTATGGAAGGGGTTGTTGAAAAAGCCATAAGGTAGGAACAAAAATTAAAGGCTATTTCTGCTCATAAAGAGGAAGTGCGGAAGAAGATTCCAAACCCTTCTTCAGCTTCTCTTGCACCCAAGAAGGGGCCATGGAAAAAGTTTGGCAACAAAAATAAGTTTTCAATGGATAATAATAAGAAAACGACAATGAATAAGCCTGCTGGAAATGTAAGGGATAGTTTTTCCAAGAATTATAATAATGGCAGAAGTCTTATGGAGGCCAACGTGATAATTTTAAGGCTAGAAGTAATTTTGAGCCTAAAAGGGACTGTAGAAGGCTGCTATAATTGTAGCAAAGATCACTATGCAAACCAATGCCCTTTAAAGAAGGATGATCGTAATTAGCAGCATAAGATACATGTTGCGAGTGCGCATAAGCAAGTTTGAAAGGTAAGTGACACCTATAAAAGTTCTTGTAAGTTATTTGGCATACACAGTAACTATTCTTTTTGAGGACTCTTGAATGTTTTATTTCTAGTAAACTCGCTTCGAAACTTAAAAGAAAAGATGAAAAAATAGATAAATCATGGATTGTATAGTATGGTAATAACTTTATTCATACAGTTAGTATGTGTCTTTTTGGGGCAGTCCTTGACTTACCTAACTTTTCCATGGAAGTTGATCTCTATGTTGCACCTTTGGGATCCTATGACGTTGTCATCGGCGTTAATTGGTTAGCTGATCATAAAGCAAAAGTGGACTGCTTTGAAAAATATATAAGATGTTTAGATGATTTGCAGAAAACAACAGAGATTCAAGGTGTAAAACGGGAAATTTCAGTTAGGAAATTGTCAGCTATGCAACTTAAAAAGGCCAAAAATAAGGGTTGTACCTTATATGCAGTAAAAATATCTGAATCTGCAGAAGAAGATGGTGATTTCATGAAATGATACCCACTGTTACAGAGCTTTGAGGACGTATTTCTAGAAGAATTATCGGGTTTACCACCCAAAAGGGAATTTGACTTCACCATTGAAATCAAACTAGGGATGGAACCTATTTCTAAAGCACCTTATCAGATGACTACTATAGAGTTAGTCGAGCTTAAGGCTCAATTACAAGAACTTTTGTCTAAAGGTTTGATTAGACCAAGTGTTTCACCCTGGGGAGTGCCAGTGATATTTGTGAAAAATAAAGACGGGACACTTAGATTGTGTATTGATTATCGGATGTTAAACAAGGCAACAATCAAGAATAGGTACCCACTTCCTAGAATTGATGATTTATTTGATCAGATGTATGGAGCATCGGTTTATTCTAAGATAGATCTTTGATCTGGGTATCATCAATTAAGAATTAAAGAAGAATATATTCATAAAATAGCTTTCTAGACAAGGTACGGACATTATGAATTCATGGTTTTACCCTTTGGATTAACTAATGCACCCGCAACTTTTATGAACTTAATGAATAATATCTTTCAAGAATATTTGGAAAAGTTTGTGCTTGTATTCTTGGATGATATTCTCATATATTCTAAAAGTGTTGAGGAGCATAATGAGCATTTGAAGGTGGTCTTGGAAATTTTGAGAAAAATAAGGTTATTCGGTAAGTTATCCAAATGTTCTTTCTTTGATACCGAAGTTCATTATTTAGGTCATGTTATTAGTAAAGAAGGAATTACTTTGTAGATCCTTCTAAAATAGTGGCAATAACCGAGTGGCCTACACCAAAGACTGTACATGAAGTAAGAAGCTTCATGGGCCTTGCTGGTTATTATAGAAAATTTGTTAAAGATTTTTCTAAAGTGGCTGCACCGATAACTTCATTGCAGAAAAAGGATAAGAAATTTGCTTGGGATGATAAGTGTGAATCTGCTTTTAAAAGTTTAAAAATTCAGTTGACTTCAGCACCTATTTTAGCTATACCTGACCCTAATGGAGACTTTACTGTTGTAACAGATGCTTTTGGGGAAGGCCTTGGAGGTGTTTTGTTACAAAATGATCATGTCATAGCATATGAAAGTAGAAAACTTAAGTTACATGAGATGAATTATGCCCCTCATGATTTAGAGCTTGCTACCATAGTACATGCACTTCAGGTTTGGAGACACTATTTACTTGGGAAACCTTTTGAGTTGAAAACTGATCATTTGGGGCTGAAATATATTTTCACTCAACCTAATCTAAATGCCAGACAGCGAAGGTGGTTAGATTTTTTGTCTCAATATGATTTTGATATTAGTTACATAAAAGGAAAAGAGAATAGAGTAGCAGATGCTCTAAGTCGTAGGAAGCACATTTCTGCTCTTATAACATTAAGAACTTAGTTTAAAGATGAGGTGAAAAGTGCATTAGAATCTGATATATACTTTCAGCAAGTAAAAGTAGCGCTTGCTGCAGATCCAAAAGATGAAAGGTATAAAGGTTTTCATTTTGATAATGAAGGAATCTTACATTATGAAAATAGAGTATACGTACCTTTGCTTAATGATTTGAGAAAGAAATTGTTAGCTGAATTTCATAATTCACCCTTTTCTAGACACTCAAGTATTACTAAAATGCTTGCCAATCTAAAACAACAATATTTATGGAGAGGAATGAAAAAGGATGTTATTAATTTTGTGACTCATTGTCTTGAATGTCAGTGGGTGAAGGCAGAACACATGCACCCTGCTAGTTTATTATATCCCCATAGCATACCGCAGTATAAATGGCAAGTAATAAGCATGGACTTTGTACAAGGGCTACCTATGTCAAGAAATAAACATGATGTTATCTTGGTAGTTGTTGATAAACTAACGAAGGTAGCTCATTTCATCACTGGAAATCTAAAGGATGATTCTCCTGTGTTAGCTAAAAGATTTGTGCATGAAATTTTCAGATTGCATGGAGTACTAGAATTAATAATATCAGACAGGGATCCTAGAATGACATCAAGATTTTGGTAAATGCTTAATGTAGCTCTTGGAACTAAACTGAACTTCAGTTTTGCATATCATTCAGAAACGGATGGAAAACCGAGAGAGGAAATCAAGTGTTAAAAGATATGTTATGAATGTATTGCATGGATCAACAGTATAAATGGGAAGAGTATCTCCCATTAGTTGAATTTGCATACAACACATATCACTCTTCTCTTAAAATGGCACCTTTTGAGGCACTTTATGGAAGAAAATGCATAACCCCTATTAGTTGGGATAGCATTGAGGATAGAGAGGTAATTGGGCCTAAAATCCTTACTGAAATGGAACAACAAGTTAAAATGATTCGTGAACGATTGAAGGAAGCAACAGATAGGCAAAAGAGTTATGCTGACTTAAAGTGGGTTGACCAAAAATTTGAACTTGGTGAAAAGGTTTTTCTTCGTGTTAAACCAAGAAAGAGTTCTATAACTTTTGGCAAGGCTGCCAAGTTATCACCTTGTTTTGTGGGACCTTTCAAAATTGTCAAAGTAATCAATCCCGTAGCTTACCAATTAGCATTACCACCTGCTTTGTCATGAATGCATGATGTTTTCCATATTTCTTTGCTTAAGAAATACATTTCAAATTTGTCACATGTGTTAAATTGGAATTCCTTGCAGGTCCAAGACCCAAGAATAATTGTGGTTAAACCCACTCAAGTGCTAGAAACTCACCAATTACATTTGAGAAATCAAGAAATACAACAATGTAAGGTCCAGTGGGACCAGTTTAACGAAGAAAGTGTAACTTGGGAAAATATGGAAGAGATGAAAACTACTTTTCCCTTTCTTTTTGAATAGAATTGAATCTGTTGACTGATAAAAAAATTATTATTATGAATTTATCTTTTACATGTCATTATGTAAGCCAGTTTTGGGGCAAACATTTATTCAGGTTGAATAAATAGTAACATGATACTGATTTCTGAAACTATTCAAGTTTGAAATAGTTAATTTGTTCAGTGAGTAAAAGAATTAATTGACCAGAAGATAAATAAAAGGATGTAATCATCGGGATGATGAATCTTTTAGGAGGGAAGCATGTAACACCCTGAACTGTTGTTACTTTCTCCTGAGCATTCAAGTGTTGATATATGATTTCTCCTATTTAAGGACATGTTCCTTTGGTTTTGGGAAGTCATGCTTGATTTGGATTATGTCTTTTCTACTCTTAAGATCTTTGATTGAACCGGAATATGCTTGGACTCTTTTGTTTCTTTCATCCTTCACATTTGAGTACAATCTGATTTCTAGAAGATTGTGGATTTATCCACCTTTATGACTCAACCTTGGATCAGTTGCATTGATCCAAGGAATGTTTTAATTTTATTCAGGATGAACAATTTGTATTAACATTTTGTGAGTTATTAAGTCTGACTGAACTTTGAATGTTCAAGTTCTTTTAAAACTCCTTATATATATATATATATATATATATATATATATATATATATATATATATATATATGTATGTATGTATGTATGACCATAGAGGATAGTTTTTCTAGATTCCTGGAGGTTAACTCTAGCTGATCATTGTAATCAGAATCTAGTTTTAGTCATCATAGCATCAGAAAGGACCTGGACCTTAAGCCAAGTAAGATGTGTAAGTTTTCTATCTAAAGCTTAATTACTTAATGCAAATCGAATCTGATCCGGGAATGTTTTATTCTATTTGAATTCTATTACTGATTAATCCTATCTAGGGGACCTAGACTAGAATCAGTAAGGTTATTAGTTTTAACCTAAACTATAACCTAATGTTGCAAGGTTAGTTAATCTAACCTAGTCCTAAACTATGTGCTTGATACTCCTAAGGGTTAACTAAACCTATCACTAAGGAGGGTGACTAATGTTATATCCTATGGCATTAAGACTAAGTCTACCTATGATCTAACCTAAGTCACTAACCTATCCTAAACTAATGCTATGAAGGGGGACCTAAGGAGGGTCGCAAGTCTTGGGTGGTGGTTTCCATGGCATTTAAGGAAAGGATAAGGATGAAGGATAGGGAGTGCTGCCAGGGTTAGCGGAGGTTAAATTTGTTAAAAAGGGGTCTTATGTGGCAACGCATCTCTAAGAATGGGAACTTTTGTTTATTTTTTTTTAGCATTCGCCAACTTTGGCAGTTGGTGGCAATGGAGAATAGGTGGGAGAATGAAATTTAATGCAATTAATTTGCATAGGGTCTCGAGCGCAGATTGCTTGGGAAGGCATGCAAGTGGAATTTTGCTTGGTTGTCTTGTTTTTCATGCATTCCATTTTTCACTCTGCATGAGCACTGGTACTTCAACCAGCCAACCGTCTACTCTTTGTTGCATGGAAATTTTGAAAGTTTCAAATTTACTTCTCTATCATGGGGAGTATATAAGGCATGGAGGTAACAATATTTTTTTGTTTAATCTTTCGTGGAAGAAGAAGAGAAGGGGCGAGTGCATTCAGAGGTCTTCTTCAACTTTTTAGCGACACTATCAGGCATGGTAGGCCCTAACTGTTAAAAATATTTCTTTCCTTCAAATTTTTCATTAGAAAAACTCTATTCAGATAATGTATGCACATTTCAAGTTAGCTGGTAACAATGATTTGGGGATTCTGGGTTGTATTTGGATCCTGGATGAAACTTGCTTCATTATTCTTGTTTCCATGCTGTGAATCAAATATGGAGTTTTGCTATCTATTTGGAGGTGTTGTAAGTTTTCTTTATCTGACTGGGGTATTTGATTAAGAACGGCTCCATGAAAGGATGCGTGCTTAATGATTATGTGTTTGAAAACACCACGGTAATTATTTGTTGTTTCGAGTAGGATTGGATTAATTGATTGTTTTCTTCACCGTAAGAACTCTAACTATTACTCGGTCCATGTTCAGGGATGCAAGTAATTGATTTTGTGGTTGGAATGTTAGTTTATTCAGTGAAACTCGACTGTTTTAGTTACGTGAGTTGGAAATGTTGTTTGAAGTCTAAGCCTGTACTTTTTATTTCAAAGGGTTTGAATGTTCTTATGATTACAGGTTCTATGAGTAAGGAAGTATATGGTTTAACTATTGTTTTTATGATTTAACATGGATATTAGGAACATGGATATGTTCAAGAGGAAACATACTTGGATGAACTCTATTTTTAGAATTCGATTATTAACTCTGTACATGCATTTTTGGTTTGGTATCTTGGAACGATATAATAGCCTAATAGTGCAACTGATTGGAATAATTTAGTTTTGATCCATTGGTAACTAATGGTAATGGGAAAGTTACCCTAACTCATAGACTAAAATGGTTCGAGTAATGGATGAAATGTAGATTATTTACTTTAGAGTAGGATTGTGGTCTGAGATTTGATCGTTTATAACGTTTTATGTAAAGAAAATGTTATTGAATTTTGTTTAATGTATAGCTATAAAACCGTAGGGATCCATTGGAAAATTCTTATGGTGGCTCTACCTGACTTGAGCTATTGGTTAAACTTAAGTGTTGAATTACTTGTCTTCTTCTTCCCTGATTGGACTAGAGAATGTATATTACTTCTTGGAAGTTAGTATAGTTCTGAACTTGATTAAAATAGAGTTATGATTTTCTCTGTTCCTTCCTCTAAGTTATGAAGGAAAGTTGTTATAGGATTTTGAAATACGAAGGTATTTATACTCTCTCTTGGAATAATAGTGAGCTCTTCTATAGAATTCTATAAGGAACTCTACAGTATGGATATGAGATGACAGGACTGTTAAAATTAAGTGGAAAGAATGGTAAGTGGTGAGATCTTAACTTAGAAGACTTCTTTCCTTTATTAGCAGTATTATTATCCTGATTTAGAACTTAGTTTGTTATCTTCTTGTATAAAAGTAGCCCTGTAGTTAATGTTTTGCATACTTATCAATGATTAAAAATTTGATATAATAGAGTTAAAGGCAATTTTCTAAATGAACTTGCATGAGGCAGTAATCTATTCTTTGCTCATATTGCTTTTATACGAACCTGTTGGATGCATACCTTAAAAAGGTTTCATTCTTTTAATAGGAGTGATTAAAACATGATTGACACTATTCTCGGTTTTGCGGATGATTAGGTACTTAAGATACAAAATGTCCTTTCTTCTTTTCTTGTATTAAACAAATCATCTGAAATAGACTAAGTTGAAATTATGCCTGTGATTTGAGTTACGATATAAAGTCATTGGAAAAAGGAAAACTAGTGTGAATCATGATTTTGGATTTGATGGAATTGATGTCATTTAAACAGGATTGTTTAATGAAAACAATTGGTGGAATGCAATTGTTTTAAGGATTAGTGCTTATCATGCTCAGTTCACTGAACTGACCCGTGCTAGCAATTTTTTGCAGATGGTCATCGTAAGTGGTAAAGGTAGACAAAATCTGATATGATGCAATGACTATTTTAATCTGGTTCTTATGAAGAATTCCGACTTGTTTTTCAAATTATATTATGGAAGAAAGTTACTTCTTTTGTTGAAGGCTATTGTCTTAAAGTATGCCAAGTGCATAGATTGTAATTGTATAGATTTGGAAATAAACGAAACAGAGAGATATTACTTATGTGGATTGTGTTACTTATTTGTTGGATTGATCTTCCTATTACCTGTATGAATGAGTGTGCATTCTTATTGTTCTATGTAATGGAGTCTAGATGGATTCCCTAAGTAAGCCTTATTTAATTATGTGGCTGAATACTACATATTTCTGGTTAGTAATTCTTATATCTTATGATTGTGGTTAAATTGTAAATTAGACCATTGCATTATTAGGGAAAGTTGAGAGTGAACTATGCCCTAAAATGTAACTATAACTGGAAGAAAATCCTAATACTCTCTTAATGTTCTAATTCAAAAGCAATATATTGATGGTTATAAATCACCATGACTTAATGGTATTAAGTCTGATATGTTTCAGTCTTTAAGGTTGTTACATACCCTTGTTGGATTAGTTATTTTCCTAATGGGGAAAAACTTAAGGGTTATTGTCCTATTTTGGGGATACAAGGTTGTTAGGTACCAACCGGCAACTTAGAAACAATCTTAAATCTAATTAAAACCCTTTTGTGAAACTGAACCAAATTACAAAAGGTAACTCAAGGAGTGTTGGACTCAGGGTTAGGGAAGGCTACCTAATAAGGTGGGCCTGTAATCCAAATATAACTTAACATAAGTAAATTCTTGGAGGTATGTACATCTTTTTGAGGTTATTCCATAGGATGTTGACACATGTCAACTGCAAGGTTGTACCTTTGAGAATATTAGGATCTTCTTGAGGATACAACAATGCAGATGACATATGGCAACACCCTTCTACATTGATCATTAAGATTTACACACCGAGACTTGATAAAGATTTCCCTCCGGGACTGGTTAGGATCATAGACAGGTTATGAGGCAGCCCTTTGAGACTCGGGTATCTTGACACATGGGGTTAACATCGGTTGACCCAGTATGTCAACTTACCCCTAGTCTTCAAGAGCATCTTTATAACGTGAATTATGATATTAACCCGATCCAGAGTGAAAACTGAGGACAAGGGGGACTGACTTAGGTCAGTATAAGACGTTCTATATAACATTAGAGTGGGGTGAAGGACATATTCTGGATTGACGAGTATGTCGTCAAGGAATAAGTAATATGAACAGTATGTTTCAAACCTTTGGCCAAAGTATCACAAGCTGTTGATTGCATTGTCCTATGTCACCTAGTCTAAGGATCGTGATGCCGATGAATAATAGTAACAATTATTTAGATAGGTTCCTTGGACAGAGCACTCAGAACCTGAATAGGGAAGAGAACCATGAGAATGAAGTGTTCAGTTGAAAACTTCAATCTCAAAGTTACGCATGAATAGATCGGTAGTTCACCGAGTCATGGAATGAATAGATCGGTGGTATACCAAGTCATTATAGTTGCATATGGTTATCTGATTATAAGAATGATTGTTATGATATGTGTGTTCTAAATTATGTATTTAGAACAAGAGAACATTAATAAAAAAAAATTATTCTAAGGTATTAAATTGAGGATGTTACAAAAAGGCACCACTATGAACTCATAGTGCCCATATCTTGTGCGGAAGGTAGTATTATGAATTTCCACCTCCGAGATCCTCAACTGATGGTACCATGACTTGAGATCAATCTTAGAGAAAATTATGGCTCCCTTCATCTGATCAAACAATTCATTAATACAAGGAAGAGGATAATGATTCTTGATCATTACCTTGTTCAACTGGTGGTAATCAATACACAACCGCAAGGATCCATCCTTCTTCACAAATATCATTAGTGCACCCCAAGGGGATATACTAGGATGGATAAAACCTTTCTCCAAAAGACCCTCAAGTCAGTAACTTGAACTCACAGAGCTCTGGGGTGGTCATCTGATAAGGTGCCCATGAGATAGGCTCTGCTCTAGGAACTATATCTATATGAAAATCAATCTCATGTGGGGTGGTAACCCTAGTAGCTCCCCTAGAAAGACATCAGAAAAATCTCTCAAAATGGGATGATCATCTAGTGATGGTCTACTAGACCCATCCTCTAATCATCACTGACTGTAACAACATACATCTGACAACCCCGTCACACACACCACTTAAGCTGCATAGCAGAAATGGTGCAAATAGAAATGGGTCTCCTGACCCTCAAGATCACCGAATCAACTCCTAAATAATCTGCACAAGATATAGTCTTGTGATAACAATCCATCCTGGCCCTATGTGTAGATAACTAGTCCATACCCAAAATGACTCCATATGAGCCCAAAAGAAGGATACGAAGATTTGAGGTAGTGGTGAAAGGTCCCAAATCCACTACACACTCCTTAACTAAGGATTCTACAGAGATCTTGGCTCCGTGCCATCCCAACATCCTAATTAAGACCCTGCCTAACTACCACCAGCCTGCATCGCTCTACTAAATATGGTGCAATGAAAGAATTAGAAGAACCAAAATCAAAAAATACAGAGGTAGGAATATTGCCAATACTACCTGTGGTCTTAATGACCGTGCTATGATGCTCTTCCTAGTGGTTCTCAATCTGCTTGTATAAATTTTGTGGCTACATCCCATGTCACCAATAATCAACTCTAAAATCTTGTCTTACCCTTGTTGTTAGGGTTCTATGGGAAATCTCTCCAAAAGTGTCCAGTAACTCCACAACCAAAACATCCTCATGATCCTCCCCAATGAGTAGCACCTCCAGTAGGTGCCCTAGAATCTTGTGGGGTGGATCATGATGATCTAGCTATGGTCTGCCGAGGTCTTTGATGGTGAGCTCCTACTTACCGAGTTCTAGGTCCACTCTATGTATTGATGGGACCCCAAGAGGAGGCCACATACTTCGACCTCTCTGTGCATCGCCTCTGTGAAGGTCTATGATGTAACAATCCCATTTTAAGACTTTAGAAACAAGGATTTTTTTGTATGATTAATGTTCTCTGTTCTAAATACATAATTTATAACAGACATTTCATAACAACCATTCTTATAATAGATAACCATATGTAGCTGTAATGACTTGGTGAACAACTGATCTATTCATTCCATGGCTCGGTGAACTACCGATCTATTCATGTGTAACATTGCATTTTGAGTATTCTCCTGAATACTTCATATACTTGGTTCTCTTACCCTACTCTGGGTATTGAGTGATCTAAGGAACATAATCTGAATATTTGCTACCAATATTCATTGGCATCACGATCCTTAGACTAGGTGACATAGGACAACGCAATCATTAGCTTGCAATACTTTGGCCAAAGATTTATAACATACTGTTTGTATTACTTATTCCTTGACAACATACTCATCAATCCAAAATACATCCTTCATCCCACTCCATTGTTATCTAGAATGTCTTATATTGACTTCGATCACCCCTTGCCCAAGGTTTAACTCTAGTTCGGTTAACAACATAGGTCATATATGAAGAGGCTCACAAAGACTTGGGATAAATTGGTATACTAGGTCAACCTAAGTTATCCCTGTGTGCCAAGGTACCCAAGTCCTAGAGGGCTACTTCATATCATTACTATGTTATTATTCAAACCTAGAGGGAAAACTTGTTCAATTTCAAAGGTGTGTAGATCTTGATGATCAATGTAGAAGGGTGTTACCACATGTTAACTGTATTTTTGTATCCTCGAGAAGATCATAATCTTCTCAAAGGTATAACCCTGTAGTTGACATGTGCCAACATCCTACAGAACAGCCTCATTAGGATGTACATACCTCCAAGAGTTTACTTATGTTAAGTTAAATTTGGGTTAATAGATGACATATTTTGGTAGCCCATCTAACCTTGAGTCCAACACTCTTTAAGTCCTTTTTAAAAAAATTCAGATTCAATTAATCCTAAGAACTTAATTAACTTAATATTGCTTTAATATTTGTTAGTTTTGGCTTAACAACCCATTATCCAAAGATAGGACAACATCAACTTGAGTTCCATTCTTTTTAAATGACTTAACCACATAAGGAAGTGTAACAACATACTAGGCTGAATCTTATCAAACTTATTATAATTAAGTCTTAATGATTAGCAACCATATCTTCCTCTTTTATGTATATCTTTGTTAGATAGGAAGATTCTTCCTCTTATAGTTAAATGCTAGAGTATAACACACCCCATTTCATGTCTTTTATTGATTCAATAGTTTTCATTATAGGATTATTTTACATAACATCAATATAATGAATTGCTTGATAAGAATATTGCATTATGCTACTTATCTATTTACAAACTTAGGGAATTCATCTAAGTTCGTTTTACAATCCTCATCAATATTCACATCCAATCATATAGATAATAAGTAGAATATCCTCAAGATAAGGTACCATCCTACAGACAAAGGTATAAGAGAATTTACACAACCAATGTCGAAAATTCTCAACTTCCAATTCATAGTCAAACTTATACATTTACAAGATTATGCAATTTAGACACACAACATAACAAAAACCTTTCCTCAAAAGAATATAACTTTTCTATTCAATACAATCAAGGCCAATTAGATTTCTTTATAAGAATCAGATTTAAAATAGCCAATGCATCATATAAGTGTGTGCCTTCTTTTATCACTTACGATGTCCATCTGTAAAAATTACTAGCATGAGTTAGTTCAATGAACTGAGCATGATAAGCACTAATCCTTAAAATGAAGTGCACTCAACTAATTGCTTCCATAAAATAACCCTTCTTTAAGGATCAATTAGTATATCATACAATAGGCGTAAGTAATTACAATCAGTAAAGAAGAGTAACAACATCCTGAAATCACTTCCAAGATGAAAGAGTGGAATATGGTATATATTATCTATCCTAACATTTTAACATAAAATTTATTCCATTGATTTCCTTTAACAACAACAGATCATACTATCACATTGTATTCCAAACCTCATCATAATAGTATATGATACTTAGTTATTTATCTTAAGATAAAAAGGTTTCTTACAACATGATTCAAATGAAGATGATTCATATAACATTAATTAATATGTTCATCACAACATGATAATATAAAAATACCCAATAAGGAAAGAGAGAATATAACCCAATGAACAGTTTGCATTCCCTTTTCAACAAACTAATCATCATTCACCTTCTTTTGTATTTCAGTTCAAAGATAAGTAAGAGAAGGATAATCAACAATGTTTAACTTTATCCTAAGAACATTCAATCATAAATCCTTACAATTGAATTTACTCTAACTGAATATAACAAAAGCATAGCAATAGTGAACCTACTACAACAATCATCTCTTTCACTTTCATTAATAATAGTTCCTTTTTCAATCCAATAACAATTTTATGAATGTATAAAAGGTTCCAAGGAAGAGATCCAAACACTTTTTAAGCAAAAAGGAGAAACTTATAAACCTATTTTAAAAACAAGATCTCCCAATCAAACAAGTGATCCCTTTCATTTAATTCATTAAAACAGTGAAGGCTATACACAGCCATAATACACAAAGAGTCATAATAATTCCTTATAAACTCTATATTAATTCAATGAACCCAATCAAGAATTGAAACCCGAGTAAGAACTCGTACTCAGAATTTACCCAAGAGTTCAGCCAAGACAGAATTAATTGCTTACTTCTCAACTTAACACTCCTAAAGTAAAATATTGAATTCCCAACAGGAATAGAAATTACTAAATGATTTCAAGTCAAACCTTCCATGGTTACCAAGCAATTAGAAAAAACTATCATTTCCAGTTTCCTCTAAAGTACATGCAACTACTCTTTTAACATGAAACTGAGAATGGTAACTACTAAACTAATTACAGTCAAATTTCAATGTTTACTAAACAATTAGTAGACTATCATTTCTAGTTTCCTCCAAACACATGTAACTATCCAAAACATGTAACTGTCTCATTTCGAGTTCAGAGTTTACAAAATTTCAACCAAAAATAGACTTAATTTAAATGATAAGAGCAAGTAGGATTTGCAACAAAAACCTTTATTCCCAAGTCTTGAAATACAACTCGAGCACCTATTTCAGCATGTGCTCTTACCAAATCAAATCATTCAACCATTTATATCCAGTTCGGGTAATCACAACCCTTTAATAATTTACAATACATATAAAGAAAACCAATTAGCTTCTTAACTAGACCGACACCTTGCCCCGATATCATTTCAATCATTATAAAACAAATTCATTGAATTGCCTTGTAACATATTTCCCCCAATGAATCAAAAAAATCTTCCACATCATAGAACAAGATTTAAAGTGGTAAGTAAACCTTAAAGCTAACTTAGTCAAGATAGTTTATATAATCACCTTTCAGTCCTTGGTTATTAACATGGATGATTTGAAAGATTAAATTTAGAGTTCAGACCATATTCCCATAAATATCAAAACCATTTCCACTAAAGGAAACTCTCTATAAACCTTTATAGGGTCACAATAAAAATTTAACTCTAACCAAATACGGGTTTACTACACAACCTAATTTCCTTGTTTATATCACATAGTTTCCAAACTTCACTCATAGTTTTATCAAGTTGGGCGAATAAGAATAACCCATCTTCAACACAATGTGGTTCTTACCACTATTAAACGAGTCACAAAAATCATAATATTTGGGCACTAAATCAACAAAACCCATATCAACGATAAGTTTCAACAAAGAACACCGTTTCAACAAAGAACACCGTTGTAGATGAGATTCCTCAAACAATAACATGGTTCTATTCAGATTAAAACCATAAATCATTCGTTTCTATAGAAACAGAAGAACCCAAGGTTCCCAAGAATACTTAGTGAGTAATAGTAGTATAAACTTAAACAAACAAAAAAAAACCAATACCTATGATTACCAGTTCCCATTACGCCAAGCAACTTACAGAGTTCCCTTTTTGCTTAAATTTTCATATGTTAACACTAACACAACAAATATTCCAATCAAGATTATTCCTTGCAATGGATTTCAAGCCAAGAAGAGAAAGATTTAATAACCCAATAACAAATAACCAGAAACATGAAATGTACTAAACTAACAGAGAAAAGTTGTTTCTATGAAATCATTTAGAAGAGAGTAAAAGATTTTAACAGTTAAAGCCTATCATGCCTGATAGTGTCTCGGTCGAATCAAAGAAGACCTCCAGCCAAGCTCACCACTTTTTCTCTTTTCCACAAAAGATCAAACAACCAGATACTTCTTCCACAATGCCTCTTATAAATTCCATGAAACAAAAATAGATTGGAAACCTCAAAAAAGTCATGAAGTGTAGTTTAATATACTAGTTCAAAAAACCAGAGTTCATGTAGAGTGAAAATCAAATAACATGTAAAATGAAACAACCCATGTGAAATCCACTGGCATGCCTACCAAGATGATTTGGGCTCGAAAACCAAATGCAATTAATTTCATTAATCCCAAATCTCCCTCTCAATCCTCTTTGCCATCACCCGCCAATTCTGGTGATTGCTAAGTTGAATTTAACAAACATTTAAAATTTTAGTGATACTACCACCTAGGCCTCCACCAACCCAACTAGCCCCTGGCAAAGCTAGTAGTACTGCAAGTCCTTTCATCCTTATCAACAACATTAATGCCTTAGGAACCATCGCCCAATACTTGTGACCCCTTAGGTTCCCCTTCATACTAATAACTTAGGATATATTAATGGCTTAGGTTAGATCTTAGGTAGATTAAATTTTATACCTTAGGATATAACACTAACCACTAACCCCTAATATAGGTGAGTAATCAAAATTCAATAGCTTTAGGAAGTAGTTTCGATCACCAAATAACCCCGTAGTATTAGGTTCTAATTTTATTACCTAAAGAACCCTTCCAACTCCTTAGTACCAAGTTTAGGTTAGAATCATAATTACATCAAGTAACATAGCTTAGGTAGGAAATACTTTCACCTAGCTTAGGATTTTGGTTCTCTCCAATGCCATGAATAGGCTGAAATCCCAATTATGCAAGTAATGACCTATCAGGGTCGATTTCCAAAGATCCAACGATACTTTCCACTGAATAGAAATATTTTCACACAAAAAGAGAATTAAAGAACTTACGTCTAGTAAGTTCACCATCCATTCTCTTATTCATGGAATGCCAATTCATCAGTTGTTCCTTCTGAATAGATTTAAAACATTCCTTGGATCACTGAAATTGATCCAAGGATGAGTCATATAAACAGATAAGTTTACAATTTTCCTTAAATCAAAATGCACTCATCTATGAGAAGTGAAAAATGAATATAGGAAACATTCCAGTTCAATCAAAAGATCTTAAGAGTAGAAAATACTTAACCAAATCAATTCTGATTTCCCCATAATAAAAAATATATATCCTCATAAGGAAAATCATATGTCAAAACTTGAAATGCAAAAGAGAAAATATCAAATTTAAAGGGTGTTACATATGAGGTGGGCGGGACTACTACTAGTGCTGTGGCCTAAAGGATGACTATGATGTACCCTAGTCACCGCAAGGAAGGGGTATGACCCCCTTGATCTATCTTCCTGAATCTATTGTATGCAGCTCTAGACTTGGTCTCTAGCCTTCTGGTCTTTCCTTGAGTCTCCTCTATAGTATAGGCCTTCTCGAAAGCCTCTGCTAATGTCCTGTGGGTAGTGGATCTGAACCACACCTTCAATAACTAAATTCAAGCCCCTGATGAACCTGTGAATCCGTGCACTACTCATCCTAAATATACTCTACATACTGGAGTATATCTAGAAATCTACTCTCATACTCTGCTACGAAAGAGAAACCTTTCGAGGTCATGGAAATCATCAATCCTCTCTGCTGGATGAACCTCCGTGACAAGCACTGCGCTTGAATCTCTCCTTAAATAGCTCCCAGTGTCACTATCTCGAATCTACATGGAGATTCTCACTGACTCTGTCCTCCACCATACTCTTGCTCCATCCCTCGGTAGATGGATTGCAACACGAGATTTCTTGTTGCTAGAACAAGGGAAAATATTTAAGTAACCTCTCAAGCTCACTAACCAGTGCCTCTCGCCTAAAATCCACCCCGTCACTTGAGTAATGTGATGGCTGAAACTTCAACATCTCCTTGATGTGATCTACTTTTATGGTCTGACAGCCTTTAGGTCTCTCTACATGCTCATCCCTAATCCTAGGGCTCTGAGACCTCTCTACACTCTGGAACTATGTCACCCTATCTCTTAGGTGGTGACTCTACTCTAGCTAACTCTGCATGGGATTTCTTTCCTTTATGCTCCTCACTAGGTTGAGGACATGCCCGACCCTTAATGGAAGGGGTCATGGTCATGACTAGCTGCATGCCCTCCTTCTAATCCTCCACATAGAGTGGCTTTAACATCATGAAGGATCTGTAGAATCTGAGGTAGAATAGCTGCTACACCCGATCCAATGGTGGTTGTGGTTATGGTGAGTCCGAGTCTCTGCGAAGATTCCTATCTCTCTGTCTAAGCCTCCCGCATAGACCAAAGTGAGAGTTAGTCTATTTTTCTAAGTTTTACACAACTTTCATGTTTACTAAAATATACAAATTCTAGCTAAGCTATTTTTTAGGTTTAAAAGTTTTCTAGTGTGCCCAATGGTCCAAGCTTTTGAACCATCGCTTTGATACCAAGTGTGATGTCGGTTAAAACAACCCACTTGAGACCCAAGAAACAACCTAGGGTTAGTTAGAAAATTATGGAATAATTATTATTATTTGAATAGAAGTATCCACAACTAAGTTGCAAGACAACAGTTAACCCTATTAGGTTCTAGAATGAATCTAAATTACTAGAATATATTCTTCCTTCATTAAAAAATTTCAAGTTCACAAGGTTCAAATTTTAGGGTTAGAGGTTTCAGTTAGGTTTAAGGAGTAATTTACCCCATACCCACTCTCTAACAGGCTCATAGTTTTAACTTGATTTTTCTCAAAATTGATGCTTCCAAAATTTCCCTAAATCATTCCCATTGGATAGGAAATCTTGTCACCTTTCCGTGATCTAAATAATTCCTCATAACTCCTCTAGAAACTCAATATATGAGCAAGCGAGTTTAGGGGTCAAAGTTTCCTAATGGGACACATGTCAAGAGGAGGGGAAAACCCCTTTAGGGGTTGGTGGGTTGCATGGGTGGCTTTAAATTTTTTTTTTTCTCTCGCACGCGGCATAATTACAAAGTTTCTCATGTGCCCCCATAGGTCCCCTGGTGGACACATGTCGAGTCTTGGTTCAAAACAGAGAGGGTGAGGGAAGGGCGGAGTGGCGGGGTGATTTGGTGAACTTTTCCAAAAGGAAGAAAAAGGGTGAAAGGTGCGGTGCGCGTGGGTCCGTGTGCCCGTGGAGGAGAAAATCCCAAGGTGAGGATAGGGTTTTGGGGCTGCAGGGAAATTGTCCAAATTTTTCCCAAGGTGAATACTAAAAAAAAAAGGTTCCACCCTCTGCTATCACCCAAAGCTACCATGTGGTAGCTGCGATTGTCACTACGGGCAGCAGGGCTAAAAGGAAATTTTTCCAAAATTTTCAAAAAAGCTAAGGGCAAAAGAAATTGTCACACCTCTGCCACTACCACATGAGGACATGTGACAGCCTTTGATTGGCTCTAGCCACCGAAGGAAAATATGATATTTTTCTCGAGCCAAATTTTTTTTAAAAAATTCTAAGGCAATACTGACAGAAATTTTTGGGTCATGATCGACTAGGCAAAAGTTTCCCTAATTTTCTCACCAAGGCACAAAAATTTCAAAGTGCAATAACTTGAGTTAGAAAACTCATTTTTTGGCAAATGAGAACTTTTTGGAAATATCTCAATGCCCTCTTTGCATAAGAACCCTAAATTTTACTCTTTAATAGGGTTTATGGGGTTAATTTTGTAAAAATTATGTGTAGGCTTTTAATTAGCAAACTCATAATTTCTAACTTTCAATTTTGATTAAATTGGGTCTCCTCCTTCACTCAACATTCCAAAAAGACATGGAGGATTACTCTAGGAAGGATTTTGAAAGGTTTAGGAAGTTAAATTTGTTGAATTGATTTAAATTTGAATTTTTCCAATAAATGACAGAGAATGGCTGAGGAAGGAATTGTGTTCAAATTTGTAATGGTTAAATTATTTTCTTAAGTTTTATTTGTCAATATAAGTTCCATGCTAATGTATCATGTTAAATTTTAAGGTTTCCATATTGATTTAAGTGTGCCCAAACTATGCATTTTTATTAAGTTTGATTGTCAGGTTTTGAATATTTACAAGAGATCAATTTCTTTTAAATTTATATAACAAATCTTATCATTCAAGTTTGGAATTTCAGTTCTAAACTAATCAAATGCATTCAGTTTTTTACAACAAACCATTCTTAATTGAAGCAATTACTAACTTTCATTTTTTTTACACAAGTCTAAAAAAATACAAAATACAGCATTGTTATCACATACATTTCTTCCTTCCAAACAGAGATCTAACTATCTCTTTTGCCGTACAATGAAACATTGCATTTAATTGAACAATGCATATAAAAGAACGTCTTTCAATTCTTTATTAACTACAATCATATACTTTACATATTTCAACGTTGGAAAAACAAT
The DNA here is from genome assembly GCA_018340775.1 of Taxus wallichiana var. yunnanensis. Classification (NCBI taxonomy): domain Eukaryota; kingdom Viridiplantae; phylum Streptophyta; class Pinopsida; order Cupressales; family Taxaceae; genus Taxus; species Taxus wallichiana. The sequence continues at coordinate 237,098,146 of CM031242.1, forward strand.
AACAACATTCAATTTATCTCTTTCCAATGTACATAGCAAAATGTAAATGCCTTTCTCAATTCAAATATGCATTCTTATAATCAATTACAACATCATTTCTCCATAACATAATCATTATAATTTCATCCACATCATGTGGGAAAGGATTACAAATGAATGTGTTTTCACAAGAGACTATCAAACTATATTTTCCTTGCTCCAGGACAGCAACACGCATATTTTCTCTTCTCCAAGTTGATCACAAAAAGAGGGGGAATGGAAACGCTCCACTCAACCAAGACAACCAATGAAAGGAGAATCCTTCCTTTATCATTGGCCCTCGAGCCCCAACCAAAATATAATAAAAGTTGTAATTAAACCATGGCAACAACTGACTTCCACAACACAACATTCTTTCACATACACATTTCTTTTTTAAAATACATAATTCAACACAAAAATAGCAGTTCATAACTACATTTAATATCATTTCAAAATAGAACTCAGGCTTGATCATGCAAGCCAAAGGAATAAGGTCTATGGGGGAAGCTACTTATGCCTCCCAATTGGAATTTGGGCATCCACCAATAACAAACCGCTAAAATAATTCATCACACTCATTTCCTTATGCCCCCACAAATCCCTCCTTATGCCCCTCACAAAGTAAGAAATGCAAGCTATTTATTTTCCATGGTGGATCCCAAACCCAAACTCCCTCCACAAAATTATGATGCCAATGGCATTCCTTATTCCCCATAGCCTTCTCCTACACCATCCCTATGGTAGTATATCCAACCACCAAGAAATAAAACAAAGCATGCACTATCCACACAACACAATAAGAAAATGACAACATATAAAAAGAGAGTTAAATTCCTACCTCTCCATGGTTACTTTTGTCTCCAAACAACAAGCTTCAAATTCCAAAACATAGTCCAAAATAGAAAACTCCAAGCATGCAAAGCTTTCTCCAACTTCCTCCAAAAACAAGAGCTCCACACAAGAAAAATGCACCCCAAGGAAGTTGCAAAATGATTCAACAACCCAAAAACAAGGCAAGAGTTTGAATTATATAGAGGAGGAAGATAAGAGGATGATGTGGATCCATGTAGGATGCCACATCACACATCCTCCAATCTCAACACCAAAGACAAAGTCCAATCTACCAAGCACAATAAAGAGGTGGGGGAAAAATATAACAAGTTACTTGCACACTCTAAAAATCCCACACCTCAAGGGACAAAAAATTAATAAGAAGTAAGAAAGTGCAACCTAAAACAAACAACATGCTTAATAAAATTCATTATAAAAGTCACAAATCACATCTCCATCCATAAGTATGGTTGGTAGATTAAATTTAGAGGGATGGGACAAGTTTTACTTGTCCCACAAGCCTCCAAAAGCATCCCCAAGGAAAATTCGGATTTCCATGGAGGTGGAGTATTTCTTGCTCCAAAATATGACTTACACAATCTCTTACACAAGCTTACACATCCCTTAAAAATCAAATGCAAACAACCAACAACTCTTATAATTACTTTCCCACATCCCAATTTAATTTATTTAAATTTTAATCATATGATTCTCACATTAATTCTATCACAATTTAATTAATTAAAAGAAGGGAACACATTACTAATAAAATACATACAACAATAATAAAAATTAACCACATCAATAAAATACATGATACCCATGGTCACATGTAAAGGTAATCCCCCCCATGGGAATCCCTAACAAAATACAACACACAACACAATAAAACAAGTTGCCATGGTGACCTTGTCGAATTCACCTAGAATTCCATTATGGTTGGTCTCCGATCCCCTGATGCTTTGTTGTGATATTTTTAACCTACAAAATACAAATACCTCCTTCACCTTGTGGCCATATCAGAACATCCAACATGATATAAATTAAATCATAAAACCAACTATATAAATGAATCACAATAACATCGAAGTAACCTTTAGTTCTTCTTTCTACTTCATCCCTCTCGTGTTCTAGTGCTGAAGAAGAGTTTGATCTTTCAAACTCAATGTTGGAGGATGAAAGAAACCATGATGATCAAGTTACAGATCAAGAGGACACTATGGAGGAAGTTGAGCATTTGCATCAGGACAACCATGAGGTAGTGTATCTGTCAGATTTGGAGGACTGTTTTGATGAAGAAGAACCGGTTGAGTTTCCACCATTCTCTCTTTCATCTTCCACGTCCCAAATACTTGAGCCTACTATCATGAAGGAGAGCATTCATTTGCAGTAGCCTGCATCTTATAGCAGCTCTTTGGAACTAAGATTGGAAGATTTTAATCTTTCATGTTCTTCATTGGAGGAAGAGAAAGGGCATAAAAGTCCTACCATTGCTTCCACATCACCCACCCAAGAAGGTCTACAAGAAGACTCCATTTTTGGAGTTGAAAATTAGAGCTATGGGCATATCAAATGGATCATAACTTGCCTAATAAGGTATTTGACTTCATTGGAGTCAAATGAGAAGTCACAACTAGTCATGCTTGCTTCTAAGCATGAGGGTGAGCTACAAAGTACCAAGGATCAGCTGTCATACCTCTTCAATCCAAATGCAGAGCAACTAAAAGAGGTATTGGATTTGTTTTCAGTTGACACCTTGATGATTTGGGTAGAAGACCAGCTTCTTGTTGATTTTCCACTCATCCAATCAGCCATGTTTAGTGCCAAATCAGTTGCATGGTTGTAACTTTTGAGAAAGGGAAGCTATTTCTCCCAACCAGTTTTAGGGTTTGTTTAGCCCACTTTTGCTTCCAGTTAGAATAGAGTAGGTAGTTTTGATTTTAGTAAAAGAAGTGCTTGTGCACACTCTGCATGTTCCATTTTGGAGCATGTATGACTTTTACTTTTGTACATAGTTTTGTGGTGCTAGTTTTGCTCTTGCACACCCATTTCAAAGGGGTTTCAAGTAGCTCGTAGAGGAGGTTTTCAAAGTTTAGATCATTTTGTAGGCTACAACTCATGACTCCATGCCCAATGGATGCTTCAAGTAACTATTAACTTCATCCATTAGGTAGATGACCCCTCTAAGTCGCTAAATTTTTATCCAAAATGTGCCCCCTACTCATTTTGTGGCTAACTCCCTTTCATTTTTTCTCTCTTGTGCCTCAGTCATAATATTTTGCTTTTCAGGCACTCAAAACCTTCTAGAAATGACACCATTGGATAGAGCTCTTTCTCAGCTTTCCAAAAAGGTAAAGTTTTCCTCCTAACTCCATGTATTTTTCAAGTTATGGCTCGACGGAGTTTTTGTGGGAAATTTTCCCCTAGAAGGCCCGCAGCCAATCAGGACGTGCCACGTGTCCTCAGCTCACCGACCCGATTTGGTCCTGTTTTGACCTAAAACTTCAAATCGCCATATCTTTCGATCCAGAGCTCATTTTTTCACATTCTTTATATCAATGGAAATATGGTGAAATTATCTACAAGATTCCGGGGTTGATTTTGAATTTTGGAGAGATAAAATCAAAAAATTCTTCTAGCACGTGGTCATGAACAAAAATGACGTTTCAACCACCGATTTTAATGAAGAATGGCTCGCATTCTCTCCCAGCATGGTTAAAAATGTCAGGGAATGGGTCTGTCAGGTTGCCCATGCTGTTTTGATGGAATTTTGGTCAATGGTTGAACCCCTTGCATGTTTTCCCACATTTCTCTCTCCTGGGCTCGTCCCTTGCACTGTAAAAGCTAGATTTGGCTCATTTTTCAAAGGGTTGAACATTTTTGTGTATGGCAAGCTCCCTTTTTCACCTTGGAAGTGATTTAGTGGAATAACAGACCTTTTCTAGAAACTGCAACGTATTTTTTCCTTTCAGGTGTTTGAATGCAAGTGATTTTGATGTTAAAATAACAATACAGGCCCTGTGATTAGTTTTTATCCTCTGCTGGTGTTGTTTGCCTAATTTCTAACACTTCATTATAGCTATCAGTTTGTGCATGTTGTTTTTGTTGCATTTTATGAACTGTGTCAATTTGTAGAAGTAAAAAATGCTCACCACTCCTTTGGTGCATCACCTATTAGCATTAGTTCTTTCTTTTTTTGCATTCTCTATCTCTGTCTCCTTGGAATTTAGAGTAGATTTAGGAGTTTAAACCTCTACAATTGTGCAAGTGAAATAGCTGATCAGAGGAGTTGAGGAACTAGCCTCTAATCTGGAGATTCCTTTCCCATTTTACAAGTCCCACACTTGGGGAGAGGATTCAATGTTGTGCAATCACACTGGATGTCTAAAATATCAAACTAGAAATCTGATCAACATCCAGGGGTGCTACTGATTTGCCACAATAGTTTAGGTTCATTATTTTGGGCTAAAGGTTTAGGTTTTATGGATTAGGTTTAGTACTAGGATTTTAGGGTTAATGGCTAAGGGTTTAGGATTTAGGCTTTACGGCTTAGGGCTTTACTGTTTAGGGATTAGGATTTAGGGTTTAGAATTTAGGTTTTATGATTTAGGATTTAGGGTTTATGTTTTAGGATTTAGGGATAAAGGTATAGGGTTTACGGTTTAAGGATTAGGGTATAGGGTTTAGGTTTTAGGGTTCCAATTTTAGAATTTATGGTTTAGGGATAAGGGTTTAAGGTTTTTGGTATATGGATTAGGGTTTATGAGATAGGGTTTAGGTTTTTTGAGATAGGGTTTAGGGTTTAGGGTTTAATGTTTAGACTTTAGGGTTTATGGTTTTGGATTTATAATTTAGGAGTCAAGGTTTAGGGTTTGCAGCTTTAAGGCTCGGGGTTTAGGTTTAGGGTTTACGGTTTAGGTTTTATGGTTCAGTGGTTTAATGATAAGAGTTTAGGGTTTAAGGTTTAGGGTTTAGGGTTTAGGGTTTAGTGTTTATGGCTGGGGTTTAAGGTTTATGGTTTATGGGGTTTACAATTTAGGGTTTAGGGTTAGGGCTCAAGATTTAGGGTTTAGGGTTTAGGAATTAGGGTTTATGGTTTAGGGTATAGGTCTTAGGGTTGAGTGTATAAGGTTTATGGTATAGGGTTTTAGGTTTTAGATTATAGTGTTTAGGGTTTAGGGTTTAGAGTTAAGGGTTCAATGTTTATAGTTTAGGATTTAGGGATATGGGTTTAGGGTTAAGGGTTTAGGGCTTAATGTTTAGGTTTTAAAGCTCAGGGTTTATTGTTTATGGTTTATGGTTGAGGGATTAGTGTTTAGGGTTTAGGTTTTATGGTTTAGGGCTAAGGGTATAGGGTATAGGGTTTATGGTTTAGAGCTTAGGGTTTAGGGATTAGGGTTTAGTGTCTAGGTTAAGGGTTTAAGGGATTTACTTTTTAGGGTTTAAGGTATATGGTTTAATGTATAGGGTTACACTTTAGCGTTTAGGTTGTAGGTTTTAGGGTTTAAGGTTTAGGGTTTATGGTTCAATATTTATGGTTTAGGATTCGTGGTTCGGGTTTTATGGTTTATGTTTTAGGGTATAGGGTTTAGGGTTTAGTTTTTTAGGCTTTGGGGTTTAGCATTTAGGGCTTACGGTTTAAGGTTTAGTGTTTAGGGATAAGGGATTAGGGTTTAGGTTGTTTGGGAAATGGATTTCATGGTTTAGGGTTTAGAGTTTAGGGTTTAATGTTTAGGGTTTAGGGTTTATGTTTTAGGGATTAGGGTTTAAATTTTAGTGTTTAGGGTTTAGGGTTAAAGGTTTAGGGTTTAGGGTTTATGGGGTTTATAGTTAACATTTAGGGTGTAGGGTTTAGGGTTTATGATTTAGGGTTTATAGTTTAGTGTTAAGGTTTTAGGGTTTAGAGTTTAGGGTTTAGGGGTTAGGGTTTAGGGCTAGGTGTTTAGGGTTTATTCTTTAGGGCCCAAGGTTTATGCTTTAAGTTTTAGGGTATAATTTTTAGGGCTAAGGGTTTAGGGTTTATGGGTTTTTTGGTTTAGGTTTAGGTTTAATGATTTAGGGGATTAGGGTTTAGGGTTTAGGGTTTAGGGTTTAGGGTTTAAGGTTTGGGTTTTAGGGTTTAGGGTTTATTTTTTATAATTTAGGGTTTAGGGTTTATGGTTTAGGTTTAGGGTTTATGTTTAGTTTAGGGATTTAGGGTTTGCCTTTAGGGTTTAGGGTTTATGTTTTTAGGGTTTAAGGTTTAAGGTTTAGGTTTAGGGCTAGGGTTAAGGGTTTAGGGTTTAGCAATTTTAGGATTTATGGTTAAGGGTTTAGGGTTTAGGGTTTTATGGTTTAGTGGTTTAGGGTTTAGTGTTTAGGGTTTATGGTTTTAGGGTTTTGAGACTCATGGTTTAGGTTTAGGGTTAAGGTTTAGAGTTTAGGTTTAGGTTTTCAGGGTTTAGGGTTTAGGGTTTAGGTTTAGGGCTTAAGGGGTTTTAGGTTTAGGGATTAGGGTTTAGGTTTTATGGTTTAGGTTTAGGGTTTAGGGTTTAAGGTTTAGGTTTTAGGATTTAGGGTTTAGGGTTTAGGCTAGGGTTTAGGTTTAGGGTTTAGGGGTTTATACAATTTAGGGTTTAGGTTTTGGGATTAGGTTTAGGGTTTAGGGTTTAGGTTTAGGGTTTAGGACTCATAATCCAGGTTTAGGTTTAGGTTTAGTTTAGGTTTATAGGTTTAGGGTTTAGGGTTTAGGGTTTAGGGTTTTAGGTTTAGGGTTTAGGGTTTAGAGTTTAGGGTTTAGGTTTAGGGCTTTAGGATTTAATGGTTTAGGTTTAGGGTTTAGGGATGGTTTAGGTTTAGGTTTAGGGTTTAGGGTTTATTTTTTAGGGCTTAAGGGTTTAGGGTTTAGGTTTAGGGTTATGGTTTAGGGTTTAGGGTTTAGGTTTATGTTTATTGGTTTAGGGTTTAGGTTTAAGTTTTTAGGTTTAGGGTTTATGTTTAGGGTTTAGGGTTTAGGGTTTAGGTTTTAGGGTTTAGGGTTTAGGGTTTAATGGTTTAGGGCTAAGGTTTAGGGCACTTTAGGGTTTTAGGTTTAGGGTTTTAGGTTTAGGTTTAGGGTTTATGGTTTAGGGTTTTATGGTTTAGGATTAGGGGTTCTAGGGTTTATGGTTTATGGTTTAGGGTATAGGGGTTTAGGGTTTAGTTTTTAGGCTTTAGGGGTTTAGGTTTAGTGTCTTAGGTTTAAGGTTTAGTGTTTAGGGTTTAGGGTTTAGGTTTTAGGTTTAGGGTTTAATGGATTTCATGGTTTAGGGTTTAGGTTTAGGGTTTAATGTTTAGGGTTTAGGGTTTATGTTTTAGGGATTTAGGGTTTAAATTTTAGGGTGGTTTAGGGTTTCAGGTTTAAAGGTTTAGGGGTTTAGGGTTTAGGGTTTATAGTTTTTAGGGTTTAGGGTTTAGGGTTTAGGGTTTAGGATTTAGGGTTTATAGTTTAGTGTTAAGGTTTTAGGGTTTAGGGTTTAGGGTTTAGGGTTTAGGGTTTAGGGCTTAGGTTTTAGGGTTTATTGTTTAGGGTTTAGGTTTATGCTTTAAGTTTAGGGTTTAATTTTTAGGCTTTTTAGGGTTTATGGGTTTAGGTTTATGGTTTAGGGTTAATGATTCACAGTTTAGGGTTAGGGTTTAGGGTATAGGGTTCAAGGTTTGGGTTTTAGGGTTTAGGGTTTATTTTTTATAATTTAGGGTTTAGGGTTTATGGTTTAGTTTTTAGGGTAAATGTTTTAGGTTTAGGGATTAGGGTTTATGCCTTTAGGTTTAGGGTTTATGTTTTAGATTTAGGTTTAAGGTTTAGGTTTTAGGGCTCAGGGTTTAGGGTTTAGGGTTTAAATTTTAGGGTTTAGGTTAAGGGTTTAGGGTTTAGGGTTTTATGTTTTAGTCATTAGGGTTTAGTGTTTAGGGTTTATGGATTTTAGGGTTTTGGACTATGGTTTAGGTTTAGGGTGTAAGGTTTAGGTTTAGTGTTTAGTATTCAGACTTTGGGGTTAAGGGCTCTAGGTTTAGGGCTTAAGGGTTTAAACTTTAGGGATTAGGGTTTATGGTTTATGGTTTATGGTTTAGGGTTTAGGGTTTAAGGTTTAGGTTTTAGGGTTTAGGGTTTAGGGTGTAGAGTTTAGGTTTTAGGGTTTAGGGCTAGGGTTTAGGTTTTTGGGATCAGAGTTTAGGGTTTAGGGTTTAGGGTTTAAAGCTTAGGACTCATAATCCAGGGTTTAGGGTTTAGTGTTTAGGGTTTAGATCTAGGGTTTAGGGTTTTTTATTTAGGGATCATAGTTTAGGGTTTAGGGTTTAGGGCTTACAATTTAAGGTTTAGGATTAAGGAATCAAGGTTTAGTGTTTAGGTTATAGGGTTTAGGGTTTATTTTTTAGGGCTAAGGGTTTAAGGTTTTGGGTTTAGAGGGTTATGGTTTAGGATTTAGGGTTTAGGGTTTATGTTTCTTGGTTTAGGGTTTAGGGATTATGGTTTAGGGTTTAGTGTTTCATGTTTAAGATTTAGGGTTTAGAGTTTATGGTTTAGGGCTATTTTGGGATTTAGGGTTTAGGGGGTTTAGGGTTTAGGGTTTAGGGCTAAGGGTTTAGGGTTTACTGACTTTGGTTAAGGGATCTGGGTTTAGGGTTTAGTATTTTTTTATGGCTAAGGGTTTAGGGTTTATGATTTTGGGCTAAGAGTTTAGATTTTATGGATTAAGGTTTAATACTAGGGGTTTAGTGTTTAGGGTTTATGGCTTTAGGGTTTAGGGTTTAGGATTTAGAGCTTATGGCTTATGGTTTAGGGGATTAGGTTTTAGGATTTAGGGTTTAGGTTTTACGATTTAGGGTTTATGTTATAGGGTTTAGGGATAAGGGTAAAAGGTTTATGGTTTAAGTATTACAGGTTTTTATGGTTTACGGTTTATGGTTTCAAGTTTAGGGTTTAGAGTTTAAGGTTTAGGTATATGGATTAGGGTTTATGAGATAGGGTTTAGGGTTTATGAGATAATGTTTAGGGTTTAGGGTTTAATGTTTATGCTTTAGGGTTTATGGTTTTGGATTGACAATTTAGGACTCAAGGTTTAGGGTTTATAGTTTAAGGCCTTTGGTTTAGGGTTTAGGGTTTAGGGTTTAGGGTTTATGGTTTATGGTTTTGGGTTTATGGATAAGAGTTTATGGTTTAAGGTTTAGGGTTTAGGGTTTACGGGTGGTTTATAATTTAGGGTTTAGGGTTTAGGGCTCTAGTGATTTAGGGTTTATTGTTTAGTAATTAAGGTTTAGGGTTTAGGGTATAGTTTTTAGGGTTGAGTGTATAAGTTTTATGGTATATGTTTTAGGGTTTAGATTATAGGGTTTAGGATTTTGAGTTAAGGGTTCAATGTTTACGGTTTGGGGTTTAGGATTTAGGATTTAGGGATAAGGGTTTAGGTTAAGGGTTCTGTATGGCTCAATGTTTAGTGTTTAAAGCTATGGTTTTATTTTTTATGGTTTATGGTTTAGGGATTACTATTTAGGGTTTAGGTTTTAGGCTTATGGATAAGGGTATAGGGTATAGGGTATAGGGTTTATGATTTAGAGCTTAGGCTTTAGGGATTAGGGTTTAGTGTTTAGGGATAAGGGTTTAAGGTTTAGGGTTTAGGGTTTAGGGATTTAGATTTTAGGGTTTAGAGTTTGTGGTTTAATGTATAAGGGTTTTACACTTTAGCTTTTAGGGTGTAGGGTTTAGGGTTTATGGCTGAGGGTTTATGGTTTAGGTCTTAGGGTTTAGATTTTAGGGTTTATAATTTAGGGTAGAGGGTTTAGTTTTTAGGCTTTGGGGTTTATCGTTTAGGGCTTAGGGTTTAAGGTTTAGGATTTAGGGATAATGGATTAGGGTTTAGGGTGTATGGGAATTAGAGTTCATGGTTTAGGGTTTAGAATTTAGGGTTTAGGTTTTAAGGATTAGGGTTTAAAGTTTAGTGTTTAGTTTTTATGCTTAGTAGGGTTAAAGGTTTAGGGTTTAGGTTTTATGGGGTTTACAAGTAACATTTACACTTTAGGATTTAGGGTTTAGGGTTTACGATTTAGGATTTATAGTTTAGTTTGGAGGTTTTAGGGTTTAGGGTTAGGTTTTTAGTGTTTATGCTCTAGGGACCAATGTTTAGGGTTTAAGGTTTAGGGTATAATGTTTAGTGCTAATGATTTAGGGTTTAGGGGGTTTACGGTTTATGGTTTAGAGTTAATGATTTATAGTTTAGGGTATAGGGCTTAAGGTTTAGGGTTTAAGGTTTAGGTATTTAGGGTTTAGGGTTTAAGGTTTAGGTATTTATGGTTTAGGGTTTAGGGTTTAGGGATAAGGTTTTAGTTTTTACAATTTAGGGTTTAGGGTTTAAGGGTTTAGGGTTTAGATTTTAGGGTAAATGGTTTAGGGTTTAAGGTTTAGGCTTTACCTTTCAAGGTTTAGGTTTTAGGATTTAATGTTTATGGTTTAGCATTTAGGGTTTAGGGTTTAGGGCTTAGGGTAAGGGTTTAGGGTTTAAGGTTTAGGATTTAAGGCTAATGGTTTATGGTTTTAAGGTTTTAGGGTTTATTCATTAGGGTTTAGTGTTAGGATTTATAGAGTTTAGGGTTTTGGAATCGTGGTTTAGGTTTTATGGTTTTAGGTTTAGAGTTTAGGGTTTGGTATTTATACTTTAGGTTTAAGGGCTCAAGGTTTAGGGTTTAGGGGATAAGACTTTAGGGATTAGGTTTTAGGTGGTTTAGGGTTTAGGTTTAGGGCTAGGGTTTAGGTTTTTAGATCGGGTTTAGGCTTTAGGCTTTAAAGATCGGGGTTTAGAATTTAGGGTTTAGGGTTTAGGGCTTAGGGTTTAGGATTTAGGGTTTAGGGTTTAGGGATCACGATTTAGGGCTTAAGGTTAAGGGTTTAATATTTTGGATTTAGGGTTTATGATTTAGGGGTAAGGGTTTAGTATTTAGCATTCAGGGGTTTACACTTTAGGGTTTTGGTATCCATATTTTTCCCTGAAAATTGGATCATCCATGATCCTACACCAAGGAACCATAGAAATCATGTTCAAATTCTATAAATAGGTTACATAGGGGACTCTACAATGGAGTGACGGGGCATGTGAAGGGTTAAATGACCCTGCAAGATGAAACTCAAAGAAATGGCTCTATCAAGCAAACATGTGCTTCAAATCAGAAACAAATTACGAAAGTGATCGTAAATGGAATAAAGCAAGGTTATGGAAGGAGAAAATAGTGTCAAAAAGATAGAGGTGCAAAGAGAAGAAATGGAAAAAGTTTGAATTCTTCACTTTTAAACTATTTAGAACACGCCAAAAATGACTAAGTATGAAGGAGACAATGGACACCGCCAAGTGTCTAAGTGGCACACCTCCAAATATTGAATCTAAAGGGGATACTCGAACAAGCGTCAGCTCCCACGTGTCCCAAACCCAAAGAGGAGGAAAAGTCAACAGTTAAAAGTCAAAAGGAGGATAGGGCAAGCCTCAAAAAAGACTAAGTATAGAAATGCTAGTGGAATCCACCTCGCATTAGTTTGGCACATCCTCAAAGGTAAATCCAAAAGTGGACGCCTAAATGAGTGCAGGCTTGCCACGTAGTCCAAGTTGAAAAATGGGACAGAACGGGTCCAAAATTGACAAAGTATGGAGAACGAGCACCATGTCGCCACGTGTTCAAGGTAGAAAAAGGTAAGAGTGTCCCTTTAAAAGTCCAAGATCCCGCAAAGGATTCCACATGTTAACCCAACGCTCCTTAAAAAGAAAAATCTTGAGTAGGTTTGTAAGTAAGCGCAGAGCATCCACACATACAGTTTCATAAAGGGATAGGGTCAGGGTTGAATAGTCAAATCTTTGAGAAAGGCCAGCGGAGAGTGCCAAGTTTCATCATGGCACTAATTCAAGAGAAAAATTGGAGGAAGGTTTCCAAACAAGCACCAAGCCTTCACATGTCCCCGGTCAGATAGATGACCCCACCGAGCAAAAGACTTAGCCAAAAAAATGGAATAAACCGAGCAATCCATAGAAGAAGCCACATGTTATCTTGGTGCAAATCCAAAAGAAAAATACCAAAGCTTCCCTCACACATGCGCTAGACCTCCATGTGTCCAGTTTAAAACGGGGCCCCGTTTTAGTGGCTGGTTCTTGCCATTTTGTATGAACCTTATTCAAATTTAAAATAGGCATATATTTTGACTCTGGGCTTGAAATCCAGCAAATATGACACCATTGGAAATATCTATGTCTCTTATATGCCACAGAGATTTGAAAGTTTAATTTTGGAGAAGTTAGTTAGGGAAAAAATGAAGAAACATCTTTGGGCCATTAATACAGATCTATTTGCCCCAAAACCGATCATATTCAAGTTGATCCACCGTTTCCTCCTCCTTCAAGGCACCAAACAAGTAATTGATGTAGTCATGAAAATTTTGGGGCTGATTTTGTAGGAGGCATTGACATTTTTGTTTTGTGCCCTCCCTTCTTTTTGTTCACGTATGATTTGTGGAACTTTTCTAGCCTCTCCTTCAGTCAGAATGCAAGTTTTTCCTCTTGGCTACTGCAATATACTGTATCGACTCCTAAGCAATAATATATATGTCTATGGATGTTTCTTGACCCTCTCATGTATTCATTATTGTCTCTTTGATCTCTTATTACGATTTGGTCATTTGTGCATGTTGTTTGTATTACATTCATGTGGTCTATGTTAAACTGTAAAATGAGTGTCTAACATTCCTTTGGTGTATCACCTCATTAGCTTAGGTTTATTTTCTTGCATCTCTCTAACCCTGTCTCCTTGGTAGATAGAATAGACTTAGAATAGATCCTCTACAATTTGTTTGTATACACCTGAATAGAGGGATAGGAACCGGCCTCAATCCGGAGAGCTCTCTCAACTCGCAAGGTCCCACACCTTGAGAGATGCTCCATGTTGTGAAATCACACTGAGAGTCTCAACTAATCTGGTTTTAGACATTCATGGGTGCTATGATTCTACACTAAGAGTTTTGATATGCCCAGTGGGACCAAGAAGTCTCCATCTTTATTACAGTAAGATTGATGTGCACTTGTTGTGATTCTAGCTTTTAAGAAGTTTTAAAACTACACATCTGGCGACTCCAAAAGAGACAGAATCCACTGGTTTCAATAGTCCAAGCTTACCAAGTTCATGAGAAGAATACAATAAAGGTTAAAAACCAGAGAGGAGGGACAATTTTTCAACCTGCACTTGTCTCCAGATAGAAGGAGAAGGGGGAGAAGAACCCAAAGGTCTCCATCTCCACCAAACATAGCCTTATCAACACCTCATAAGTAGGCCTTTATTTCAATCAATAAGGTTTCTTAGGCCAATCAAGATGGCACAACCACCAAATCCTTATGTTAATTTCACTAACAAAGATCCCACTCACTTTTAATGCACAAAATCCAATCCTAGTGGCATATTAAAGAGCATCCCATATTTGATTGGAGAGAACTAGACTTCTCCTAGTGAGCACATTCAAGATATTGCAAATTTCTCGTGAAATCCATGAGACCACCGAGACGGAAATTATAGTTAATTTTCTATCCTCTTCACTCAAGGGAAAAACTTCATAATGGTTCAGAGCCTAGTAGCAGTGCTCTATTCAAAATTGGGACCATCTCGTGCGCAGAGCTCTTTATGACCGATTTGGAGAAAAAGGAGACAACTCCGTCCTTGTTGGAGCACCTGACAACGATCAAAAGAGACCTAACGAGTAGTTAATAGATTTAAATATTAGATTTCAAAGGACATGGGATAGAGTTCCATTGGCTGTAAGGCCCAAATAAGAAGGTGCTTTCTTATACTTTCTTAGAGCTCTAAATTCTGATATTGCTTTAATTATTCAGTCAATGGGAGGCACAACCTTAGCTGCAGCTTATAGCATTTCCATAGAGCTGAGAATTGCTTAATTTAGGCTGGAAAACTTTATCCTAGGCCACCCATGCCTCTATAGCCAGAATTAGGAAGCCCAAGTACTAGCCAAATACCCACATTAGCTCCTATACCTACTCCTAGGAATCAAATTTCAGTTAAATCCTCCACCTCATCCTCTAGACCTCAAAATAACTTCAAGAGGTCATGAAATAGCTTCAGAATCTAGGGAATGAGTTAGTAACTATCAAGAGGCAACAAGGTCAGAGTTCTAGGACATATCAACCTCACAATTATTATCATGCTAGACCCCCGTATCAGAAAAATAGACCACCAGCTCAAGTTGTAAATCAGAGTCAAAACCAAGGACAACCTTAAGATGCTAGACCTTTTAGGTCATATGATCCAAACACAACTTCAACATCAAGGGCATTGGTTCCAGCACAAAACAACATGGCACAAGAATATGATTGGTGTTTCCCATGCAATCAGCCACATAATCAATCAATGTGCTTTAATGGTGCACTAAACCAGGCCTTGATGGTACAGACCACTGGTGTGTCACAAGAATCTAGCCAAGAAGAAAATAAACACTAAGGAGTTCAGCAAGAGGCATCTCTAAGTAAAACTATGCTTATCAATCGCAAGTCAAGACTTATGTGGAATGAATTAGGCTCCTTCTCAAAGTATAGTTGTTAATACACACCCAAGAAGAGAAATATTGGATAAGGAAAATCACTAAACTCGTAATCCTCAATCCTCCATTACTCCACAAGGTATTGCACTCAAAATACAACTCTTAATATGTAGATTCAGTCCAATACACCATCCAAATCCACTCGTGCATCGGGTTGTAACAACACATGTGCAAGAGAAAAATGTTTCAGGAAGGGGCAACAGTATGGATAACTCATTTAATATCATTGAACAAATGAAGAAGACAAATGTGAACATTTCACTATGGGAGTCACTAGCCACTCCAAGATAGAGGGATCTATTACAAACTACCATGGCTAATTGGTCAATCTAAAATAATCCCCCTAGCCAACAAGAGAAAGTGTTTACCAATACAGCTAAACCTGAGGGAAACCATGGAGGAAAACAAGGTAAGAACATCAATACTCCTCCATTCTATGTTTCATTGATCATTAGGGGAAAATTGGTACATAATTGCATAATTTATTTGGGGGGCAAGTAGTTCTCAGTAATGTCTAAACAAATATCCAATCAACTGGGTCTTCAATATGAATTCATCTCTCGAAGGGGTAGTGCAATTAGATGGGATAGTAGTGACAAATATTGGAGTCATCAAATATTTGAGCCTCATACCGCATGCCCGCCCTAATGTGATTGTTTTGTAGAACGATCGACCATATACTTGCCACCACATTTTGCATTGTGTTTTTCGAGGGACTTCATTACCAAAATTGGAGGCTATTTTTCTCGCTAATTTGTCACATATACCTAGTAACGTTGCTACCGAACTCCTTGGATACTTCTGAAATGACCTTGTTGGATGACTTGGTGGGATTTTTAAAAATGATTGAGCTATGTGGAATATGCACCGAGTTACTCGGTTGGGATCCTCCTTCATGTAATCGCATGTCATGCTTTCATTGGATGGCACTTTGTATTTTAACTAGCCACCCTCACCGACCGCTTGTTGACCAAGTCAGTGGCACCTTAAAAGTGAGCTAAAAGGATTTATTCTTTCTATGTAAGTGATGGTTATTAATTAATTTGGACTCAAAATTTTTGACTTGGAAAGCCCCGTATTATACACTAGTACGAGTTACATTGGTCGGTCTAACATCACCACCGACTCATATTTTAGAGTCCTAATGAGTACACTCCTTTCAGTGTTTTGGGAACCAAAACTCTCTACACACACCATGCTCCAATCAACACAAAACCTCTTAATCCCGAAAATTTGAAACTCCCGAATTTTTGAATTTTTAGGCTATTGGGATCTTCTTCAACTTTTTTCCAACTTGTTGGGGGAAAGTTCCAAACACAACATCCCTAAAATATAGAAATGGGAATCTCTAAAAGTGATCTCCAAAATCCTCCAACTCACCTCACCGAAACAAGTCATTCGATCATGTTATTTTTATCACTCCTAAGCTTGACTATGTAACACAAAGAGCTCATCGCTTTTTATATGTATTGCCAAAATGTAGACTCGAGTTAACCACATATGAGGAATTATACTCCAGTGATCCATTATTGATATTGAATTAGTATTTAATTGTCTGCGAATCGTTAATGAGATCCTCATGATGTAATTCCACTACTTTGTGTGACCATGGGGAACTCGACTGTTAATTTATTATCACTCATAAGGATGGATTTCGAGCTATTCATCCTACAAGCCCACCCTATTCACCGATTTTCTCATCCAAATGTTCTCAAGTGCAACAACTATTGTTTTTCATTTTTCATCGAATCTAATTCCTCCTCCGATATATCTTCTAGATAACACATCATAATGTCAAGCTATTGACTACTCGGCTCAAACTTGATCCCTAGCTTTCTTCCACGCGACTCTCCGGGTCGATTTGAGAGATCTAATCATATGTTGAGCTACCAATAACTTAAACCTATAGTGATCCAATAAAAGGATTGGCCCTCCAAAATTACTCATCATCCTTGATCTCTAAGTTATGTCCCTCACTTAGCTTGATGATCTTGATTCCATTTCTCTTCATGAAATTCGAGCTCCTACATGTATAAAGCACAATGCCTACCCTCAAGCCATTATCTCGATCGATCATAGTCATCTTGCAATGATCTTAAGCATCCTGGAGCTCAAGTTTCTAAGTTCATCCCTACATAATTTCCAATGTCACCATCTTGTGAGATTCATGAACACTCATGAGCTTACTTTTGACCAAAATAAGTTCATGCTTATTTTTTGTCAACTAACACCATTTTCCTCACTTTTGTGCTTCAATCTGAATTTTTATATATTTTAAACACTTAACATCCATTGAAAGCATTTCCATCAGATAGGAAATTTCTTCCCCTTTCCAAAAATATAAAGAAGTCCTTCTAACTCCTCATATTTTGCAAATGGCGGGCCGGCGGGCCTTAGAAGGATTTTTTGCCAAAAGTGGGCCAGAGGACTCAGGGAAGATTTTTCACAATGGGAAAATCGTGGAATAAAGGGGATGGGGAGATATCTTGGCACATTTCACTTTTTTAAAAATTGTAGCTTACAAAATTATGGGCCCGCGAGCCCACAGAGAAGTAAAAAAGAATGCGTAAGGCCTGCAAAGGAAAACATGGCCATGTTTCAAGTCAAAGTGGGAAAGTGGGTCACGAGGAAGTTTGAATTTTTGGATTTTGTTTTGAAAAGGAATAAAGTATAAAATTAGACGTACTCCACCGATGCCTAGAGAAGTCACGTGTCATGCCTTTGTTAGCTACAGGAAGTGGGTTGTTGTGGAAACTTTGGAAATTTTGCCCCTTTCTCAACAAGTGTAGTTTGCATTGTGGGCAAAGCCCATAAAGGATTTATTTTTCTAAGTGGAAAATGTGGGACAACAAGCCCGGGATGAATTTTGGGAAATGTATAGTTGTGAGGCCAGCAGAGGTACCACATGCCTCAATAGTGTAACTTCAAGTGTAGGACCCAAGAGGAAGTCTGCATACAAGCATAGGCTCACCACGTGATCGAAGTCCAAATAAGGGCATAATTGGCCATCAATCAGCTAAGTAAAGAAGAGCCATGAAAGGAGCCATGTGTCACCAGTAAACTTCAAAGGAAAATTCAAAGTGGGTTCCTAAATGTGCACTGAGCTTCCACATGTCCCAAGTCTCAAAAAAGGACAAAGTCGGTCATTTAATCGACTAAGTATAAGAGGGTCGACAGAGGCCTCCACGTGTCTCATCGATGCAACTTCAAAGGTGTGACCTAAAAGGTAGTCCCAAAATGAGTGCCAACCTACCACATGGTCTGAGTCTGAAAAGGTAAGGTTGTCATCGTTGAAAATTCAAAGCTTGGGACAAGTTGAGCGAAGTCTCCATGTGTTAGCTCGACACATCTTCAAAGTTAAAATCGAGGCGATCCCCAAACATGTGTCACCGCCACATGCCTTATCTCAGTACAACTTCAAAGGTAAAATATGGGGAAGTTTCCAAATGAGCACAAAGCCTCCACATGTCTCGAGTCAGGCATAGTGTCTCCACCAACATGAGAGACTCAGGTAGAATACAAAGGAAACTAAGGAGCCCACAAAATATTCCACATGTCGGTCTAGCGTAACTTCATGAGCGAGAGGAGGGGGTTGAATCTTCAAAATGCGTGGGGCTGTCATATGGGTCTTGCATGAATGGAATCTTTTAAATATTGTGAGCCCATGACCCTAATCTTTAGACAACCATATATTTCGACTGGAAGCTTGGTTTTGAGTGGCAAATGATGTTTTAAAAGCTCTTAGCACCTACCACTCACCTTCCACCATTAATGTTTTGTCCACCATTTTTGAGGTTGTCAAGTCTCCCACCTACCACCATGATGAAGAATAGACTTTCCTTCTTTCCCAAAGAAGAGACAACAACCGGGGCATGGGTGTTGCAACAAGATTCATCATTATGGTAGGTGGATTCAATGCTCTTCTAGGGGTGGTTGGAGCAGGGTTTGAATTCTTCCCTCCTTTCTCTCTTATTCTTCCTATATATTGTAAAGGAGGGGAATTTTCTAAAAGGTTGGTCATTTTTTCTCTCTCCTACCCCCTCTCTCTTTCTTCCTTAGGGTATAATGTGGAGTCTAAGCCTCCTCTCTGGCTCTATAATGGCATTTTCTTGCCTCTTTCCCACTGATGATGTACTATGTAAACTCTTGGAGCAATAAAATCTATTTTGTGATGCATTTTGTCCATCATTTGCTTATTTTATTGTCTCTTCTCACCTCTCATCATTACAAGGTATATTATGCATAATCTGATGTCTATTGCAGGTTTTGGGAGTTGTGTTTAATGGGTTGAAGTCAATCTATCATTGTGAACTTCATCTCTGGTCTGTGGTGCATCTTTTCCAGCCTATCCTTTGCTCACCTCTCTCCACTTCAGGCAATTTGGATTTGTGATCAGCCACTTTCTTTTCTAGTGTATCACTACTTAGTGTAGGCTTTATTTCCATACATTTCTATCTCTCCTATCTCTTTGGAAGGTTAGACTAGGATAGATAAGTTTTTCTCAAGACTAGAGTAGCTTGTGGTGGTAGTTTAGGAAGAAGAAGATGGATTTATCTAGAGGTCCATCTCAAGTTTGTAAGTCCCACATCTTGAGAGATGGTCCCATGTTGTGCATTCACACTTTGAATTCCCCACTGATCTCGAGGCCATTTGGGGGTGCTGTGATTTTGTGTTAATAGTTTTGGCATGCTCGGTGGGACAGGTTTTAAGCACCTTACCACTTCATTTCATCGAGTTGATGTGTTCTTAGTGAGATTCAACCTTTGAGGCACATACAAAGTACATATGGTGACTCCATCTGGTCAACAACCCATCCTCTCCGAGTTACGGGCCCAGGGATGACTTTTGGGAAATTTATAGTTACAAGGCCGCGAGAGGTGCCACATGCCTCAATAGCATAACTTCAAGGGTAGGACCCAAGGGAAGTATAAATACAAGCATAGGCTCGTGGATGTGGTCAAAGTCCAAATGGGGGCAAAATTGGCCATTGAATCACTAAGTAAAGAAGAGCCATGAAAGGAGCCACACGTCAACTCAGGTAAAATTCAAAGGAAAAATCCAAAGTGGGTTCCTAAATGTGCATGGACCTTCCACATGTCCCAGTCCAAAAAGGGACAAAGTCACCATTTAATCGACTAAGTATAAGAGGGTCGACAGAGCCCTCCACGTGTCTCATTAACACAACTTCAAAGGTGTGACACAAAAGGTAGTCCCCAAATGAGCATCAACTCAAAGACATGGTCAAAGTCTAAAAAGGTAAGGTTGGCCATTGAAAATTCCAAGCTCGGACAGCCATGAACGAAGTCTCCATGTGTTAGCTTGATGCTTCTTCAAAGTTAAAATGTAAAGGCAATCCCAAACATGTGTCGATCGCCACGTGCCTTGTCTCGTGCAACTTCAAAGGTAAAATCTGGGGGCAGTTTCCAAATGAACACAAAGCCTCCACGTGTCTTAGGTTGGGCATAGTGTCTCCTTATCCATAGGAGAGACTCGGGTAGAGTATAAGGAAACTAAGGAGCTCGAAAAGCTTCCACATGTCAAGATAGCGTAACTTCATGAGTGAGAGGAGAGGGTTGAATCTTCAAAAAACACAGGGCTACCATGTGGGTCCCGTGCATGGATGGACCCTTTTAAATATTATGATCCCATGACCCCGATCTTCGAGACAACCATATCTCTTGACTAGAAGCTCTGATTTGAGTGAGAAAGGATGTTTTGAAAATATCTCTGCTCGCTACTCACCTTCCACCATTAATGTTTTGGTCCACCATTTTTTAGGCTATCAAGTCTCCCACCTACCACCATGATGAATAATGGGCTTCCTTTCTTTTTCAAGAAGAGACAACAACTGGGGCATGGGTGTTGCAACAATGCTCATCATTATGGTAGGTGGATTCAATGCTCTTCTAGGGGTGGTCTGAGCAGGGTTTGAAATCTTACCTCCTTTCTCTCTTATTCTTCCTATATATTGTAAAGGAGGGGCATTTTCTAAAGGTTGGTCATTTTTTCTCTCCTACCCCCTCTCTCTTCTTCCTTAGGGTAGAATGTGGAGTCTAAGCCTCCTCTCTTGGCTCTGTAATGGCATTTTCTTGCCTCTTTCCCACTGATGATGTACTATGTGAACTCATGGAGTAATAAAATCTATTTTGTGATGCATTTTTTCCATCCTTTGCTTATTTTACTGTCTCTTCTCACCTCTCATCATTTCAGGGTGTAATGTACATACTCTTATGTCTATTGCAGGTTTTGGGAGTTGTGTTTAATGGGTTGAAGTTGTGTTCAGTGTGAACTTCATCTCTGGTATGTGGTGCATCTTGTCCAGCCTATCATTTGCTCACCTCTCTCCACTTCAGGAAGTTTGGATTTGTGATCAGCCACTTCCTTTTCTAGTGTATCACTACTTAGTGTAGGCTCTGTTTCCATGCATTTCTCACTCTCCCTATCTCCTTGGAAGGTTAGATTAGGATAGATAGGTTTTTCATGCAATAGAGTAGCTTGTGGAAGGTAGTTTAGGAAGAAGAAGATAGATTTCTCCAGAGGGCCATCTCAAGTCCGTAAGTCCCATAGCTTGAGAGATGGTCCCATGTTTTTCATTCACACCAAATGCCCCACTCAGATCTGAGGCCATTTTGGGGTACTTGATTTTGTGTCAATAGTTTTGTCATGCCCACTGGGACAAGTTTTAAGCACCTTACCACTTCATTCCATCAAGCTGATGTGTTCTTAGTGAGATTCAACCTTTTTAGGCACATGCAAAGCACATCTGGTGACTCCATCTTGTCAACAAGCCATCCTCTGAGTTACATACCTTCTCTCTATCCATTTCTACCCACTATTCTTTCCACATCTTTCATCTTCTTCCATCCCATGAAGTTGTATAGTCATGACTTATTTCCCACCATGGAATTCAAATTTAGCAGCAAAAGAACTATTTCCCTCCATCCCCACAGTTTCAAAATACTCCTCCAAACTAGTTTTATAAATCCCATTATCTCTAAAATGCATACAACACACTTTTTTCTAACCAAAATGTTTATGAAGAACATGTTTATGTAGATGATGGTGGAAACTTCTATTGGGGTGTGGAGCCTTTTTTTGGTCTTCTTGAATCAATGTTGAAGTGATGGAGCTTGAACGCGGTTAAGTTTGGAGACTTACGAGCATTCTGCAGAGTTTAATATGACGTTGCTATGTAGTCGTTGTGTCATTGCTGTGACATTACTGTTAACATGTTGTTAACTTCGGAACTATTTTTAACAGTCATGGGAAGTTGAAAGAACACAACTTTCAAACTTCTAGGGTCAGATTTAGGACTTCTTAAGAGGATTTTAATCCTATAATTAGAGGTGTTAGGGTATCTTGAAGATATCTTGAGTGTTTAAGAGGTCTTGAGTCTTAATGATCAAGAGGTGATCAAGAGTGATCAAGGCTATGTAATCGGGTGTCTATTGTGGTTTAGATGTAGTTAAACATCTTTGGAATTCTGTTGTGAGTTCATAACTCGAGAGAATACTATAAGAGTTGTTTTAATTTGTTGCTAATAAAATCTGAGCAAGTTCTTGGTGGATGTAGCCCACATTGAGTGAACCACATTAAATCTTGTCTTGTCTTGTTTTGTGCATTATTTATTTATGTTATATTTCTGCAAGAAAAATTCTACTATATAGTTTCCTATCACATTGTAGTTTGAGGAATTGTTTCTTCATATTTATTCTCTAATTCCTAAGAATTAGTATCATAGATTTGGTGGTTTTTTGCTAAATTTGTAAATCACAGGGAAAGTTAAGCTTGAGTGGGAGCTATGGCAGAAGAGGGTAGATTGAGGGTTGATAATTTTAATGGGTAGAACTTTGGTTTGTGGAAGATACAAATGGTGGATTAATTATATCAAAAGGACCTCCATTTTCCTTTAGATGGAAAAACAAAGAAACCTACACCATGTCGATGAGGATTGGGATTTTCCGGATAGAATGGTGCTCGGGAAATTCGTTTATGCCTTTCATCTTTGGTTACTTTCAACATATCTCGTGGAGAAGACCACATAAGGTCTCGTGAGTGTGTTGGGAAGTTATATGAAAAACCCTCGCTCTAATAAAATATTTTTGATGAAAAAGTTATTTAATATGAAGATGTCTGATAATGGTTCTGTTGCTGATCATTTGAATGAATTTAATACGATTGTATGTTAAACTTGGTAAAAATTGACTTTGATGACGAGGTCAGGAATTTGTTGATTTTTTGCTCCTTACCAGATAGCTCAGACAACTTGGTTATGGCTGTAAGTAATTCAGTCTCTAATAACTCAAAGCTGAAGTTTGAGGATGTAATAGGTGTGATCCTAAGCGAGGAAATGCAAAGGAAGAGCACCGGATATTCTTCTACTTCATGAAATGCTTTGATGGTGGAGAGCAGAGGGAGACAAAAAAACATAGGGAAAGGTAACCATGGGAAGTCAAATGATTATGGAAGGTCAAAGTCCAAGAGTAAGTTAGAATGTTAGCACTGTGGGAAGGTTGGTCATGCTAAGAAAGATTGCTAGGATCTTTAGGATAATAAGAACAAGGAGGAGGAAACTAAAGAGGTAAATTTGGCAACATGGGATGTTTTCCAAGATGCCTTAATTCTTTCTTTAGATAATATTGTTGAATCTTGGGTGTTATATTCAGCGGCTTCTTTCCATGCCACCCCACATAGACATTACTTTACTGATTTTGTTCAAGGTGATTTTGGAAATGTATATCTTGGTGATGATGAACCATGCAACATAGTAGGGAAAGGTTATGTTTAGGTGAAAATGTAGAATGGGAACACATGGTTGCTTAAGGACATCATGCATGTGCCTAAGTTGAGGTGGAACTTGATATCAGTGAGATAGTTGGGTAGTGATGGCTATATGGTTAGTTTTACAGTGGATTATTGGAAGGTTACTAAGGGAGCTCTTGTGGTTGCAAGAGGTAAGAAAAATGGTACTTTGTATTTAACCAGTGGTGCTGATTATTGCAATTTAGTTGCTGCAGATGGAGATGCAACTTTGTGGCACCAGAGACTCAGTCATATGAGTCATAAGGGCATGCAAATTATAAAGGATAGTTTGCTTGATTAAAGGAGTTATATTTGGACTTCTGTGAGGATTGTGTTTATGGGAAATAGAATTAGGTGAGATTCCTCAAGGTTAGACCTACCAGGAAGGATGGTAAGTTAGAGTTAGTGCATACAAATGTATGGGGGACAAATAAGGTAAACTCTATTAGTGGTTAATGTTATTATGTCACTTTCATTGATGATAAATAGAAAATTTTGGGTATATTGCATTAGAAAGAAATATGATGTGTTTGAAACTTTCAAAAGATGGAAAGCCTTGGTTGAGAATGAAACAGGTCTCAAGCTAAAATGTCTCGAGGTTGGATAATGGAGGGGAATATTACAACAATGAATTTCTTGATTATTATTCGGTAAATGGGATCCGCAGAAGAAAAAATCGTTCTAAATACTCCATAAGAAAATGGAGTGTCGAGAGAATGAACAGACAATCATGGAGCGTGCTAGGTTCATGAGGTTACATGCAGGGCTACCACTCATGTTTTGGGGGAAGTGGTAAGCACAACTATTTATCTTATTAACAGAGGACCCTCTATGGCCTTGGATGGAGGTATACCTGAGGAGGATTGGTCTCGTAAGAAAATTGATTACTCATTTCTTAGAGTATTTAGAAGTGAGGTATTTGTTCACTTTGATAAAGATGATTGGACCAAGTTAGAGGCTAAGTATAAGAAATGTACCTTTGTTGGATATGGTGAAGATGATTTTGGTTTCCATGTTTGGAGTCTTAAAGACAAGAAAATATTTCGGTCTAGAGATATTGTCTTTAATGAAAAAATCATGTATAAAGATCAGTTGCAGGAATAGAAAGAGAAATCAAAGAAAGAATACACAGTGTTAGAGGACATTGTGGATAAAGCAAGGTGTCCAAGGGGCCGGTTTAGGTTCAACATGTTCTGGCACAGCCAGTTCAGGTACCTACTCATCAGAACCCCAAACTCCTAAGGTGAGAAGGTCTTCTAGGGTAAGAAGGGAACCTAAACATTTTACTCCATCTCTGAATTATTTATTGTTCACCGATAGTAGAGAGCGAGAGTGCTTTGAGGAAGCAGTGCAGGTGGATGCTAGGAAGAAGTGGGAGCAGGCCATGGATGAAGAGCATAGATCTCTTATGGAAAGACAGACTTGGGATCCAGTGGAGCTACCCGAGGGCAAGAGAGCATTGCAGAACAAGTGGGTGTATAGAATTAAAGAGGAAGATGGAGGCAGGAAATGATACAAGGCCCAGTTGGTGGTCAAAGGATTTGCATGTAGAAAGGTATAAACTTTGATGAAATTTTTCTCTCGGTTGTTAAAATGATTTCTATTAGGACTATTCTTGGTTTAGTTAATCAGAGCAGACCTACACTTAGAATAGTTGGATGTGAAGACCGCATTCCTTCATGGTGAGTTGGAGGAGGAATTGTACATGCAAATAAACCACAGGGGTTATGAGGTCAAAGGGAAGAAGATGTTAGTGTGTAAATTTAATAAGATCTTGTATGACCTGAAACAAGCTCCATGGTAGTGGTGCATGAAGTTTGACAGTTTTATGCAGGAGCAGGGTTACTCCAAGTGTCATTCTGCACCATTGTGTGTACATCAAGAAGTTTATTTATGGTAGTTATATTATTTTTTGCCTGTATGTAGATGATATGATTGTTGCAGGGGAAGAACATGTAGGAAATAAAGGTACTCAAGAAGCCGCTAGGTGATTATACGTACCCAAAATTGTAAGGTACTATACTGTCGGAACAACGTGACATGTGCCCCAATGATGATACAGGTCTCCTCGCAAGGTGTTCAGGATCCGGAAAATCTCTCCGAGTGTGTGTTAACATCCCGCATGCCCCACTTAGCCCCCGCATGCTTTTTTTTCCTTTTCCCCTCTTTTCTTGGCCTTTTTCTCTTTAGTGACGAAACCGCCACCCTGCCTGGGTGGCGGTCTCGTGACCGCCACCCTGAACAGGGCGGCGGTCCTGTAACCACCGCCCTGCTCAGGGCGGTGGTCCTTTACGTGTTTTCCAGAAAGCTCTTTTAACATAACTCATGTAATTTCAACGTTTTACTAGCTTTCTTTCACCGCCATAAGCTTGCATTTATGATTTTGGTTCCCTGGAATAGTGTTTTGCCATTGTTTATAGTTTAAGAGTTCTATTTGGCTTTTACCTTGGGTAAATGCAAATGCTATAAATAGTTGGCTTGTGCTCAAGAAAATGGCCCCCAAATTTACCTCTGATTTCTCTTTCCAATAGATTTATTTTTCCTTTTGCTTAGAATGCTTAGTTTCTTTCATTACATGCTTAGTTAGCATTGTTTTACTATTAGTAAGCCACATATCCATCTTGTGCAAGTACTACTCTTATTTTATCCAATCCATTGGAATAGGATAGTCTATTTACCAATAGGAAGCCATTAAAGTCACAGGTTTTGCTCCTCAAATAGGATAGTTGCAGGTTCTGGACACTTTATGTTGCATGACTTGCAATACATCCCACTAGGAATTGCATAAGCCAAGCTCTGTACTCTTGCGCTATCCCTCTCCTACTCGCATTGTATTCAGTCACTATTCTAAGATGCCTTTATCCAAATATCTACTTCTTTTGATGCTAGCATTACACGCTTTTCTAGATCCACGTGAATACCAAGGAACGAGGAGATCACACTAAGGGGACAAGATCACACACATCATTGGATTCGCCACTGTTCTGCAGAATTCAGGTTCTAGATTTCAAAGTTCTAGTTAGAATCATATCAAATAGAGTAGTTAATTTCTTTATTTTAGTTAATTCTACTCTCAATATTGCCAGAAGCTATGGGGATACATAGTTTTGAGAAACTATGATTCACTCCTCACTTCGAGGTAGGATCGAGAGTCTTGCAAATAGATCGATAAGCTATTTTATTGTTTAGAATAGATCTACAAATTGCACGCACAAATAGCTACACTCGCTATTTTGTTTGTTTTAAATTGTTATTTTAGCTGTCAATTCTAGATATTTTAAATAGTTGCTTTCTTAAATTCATAAAGCTTGTCAAAAACACAAAAAAATAGAGAAGTCATATATATTATAGATATACTTCACATAGTTAAATTTCATTTTACTGTAGTTCATTTTACATTGTTGATTTTATATGACAATCACGGGACCTAGAGATCCCAGGGAATACGTATTCAAGCCAATCATACCTCAGCCCAATCTCATCACAATGATAACTGATATAGATCAAAATATTAGGATCCAAGTCTTCCAAACAATGGTAAGCTTGCAACAAATCAATTCCCAGTTGAGCGGACTAAACATAGAAGACGACCAAGCACACACATTTTGGTCAAATCAACCAAACTACAGATTACCCTAGGCAACATTCATATGACTGTAGAAGGGTTTGAAAGAGAACAAACCTTTGGTTGTGATCCTTTGGTCCCACAGCCAGATGTAGGAGACACTCTTCTAGATATAGATACCAGCCTAAGAATCCAGGTTGCACGAACACCTGTAAGATATTCTAAGAAAATCACATAGTTATTGATCCTAAATATAGAAGCTGAGAAAGCATACAATTACTAGATATTAGGGATTAGGACTTGATTTCACGCATGACCATAACAGGGCCACAACAACTAAGAATCTACAGTTGTGACCCACAAATCCCACAGCCCAACAAATCCATAGGAGAATTAGACATAGACATTGGCCTACGCACACTAGTATTCTGGTCTACCCCACTTCCACCTATCATCATCGAACAATTATCCTTGCTAGACACAACAGCTAACAGAGCTAGGGAATTCTGGACTAGGCCAGAGAATCACCCATAGAAGTAACTATATCCATCATTCATTTCATGACCCTATCCGGAGACGTACACGAAACTATCCCGGGTCATTTTCCACGTATTCCACAACCTATAGATCGAATCATGCTAGAACTCGATATTGATTGGAGCCTTCGAGTAGTCATCCTCGCTAACTGATCTATCACACTAGTTCAAGTTAGGAGGGCCTTCTTTACCTTGGACTCGCAAATTCCGCTAGTGCATATTGAAGACATTAGATTTCCTAACTAGTTTTTCTACATCTCACACATATTCCATACCCACCGGCTGTCTCAAAGACGACCTCGGGAGGTTGGGTGCGAGGAAGAGTCACTTGTAGACTACCACGCCCAGATGTCACTTTTTTGTCATACAAATTTGGTGAACCCGACGTGAAACTTACAATTGTTTCACCTTCTATACCTCATCGGCCTTCACATCAGCTTCACCAACAAAATTGGTGAACCTGACATGAAACTTACTATTTTCTAGTTCTGAGTCATATTATTACGTGTCCTTCCAAGTTAGTATACTTTTCATCTTTTCCGCCTCATTGGTTTTCACCATCACCTTCACTCCTTCCCATTATTCTACGGGTATTCATATACCCCCCGAATATGTTGGGATTCGATGCATATGACAAACCCCTCTTGGGTCTTGAGGCATACTACGCCCAGCAGAATAGACAATCATCACCCTCACTCTCAGTATGGGGTGAAAACTACTCAACTAACTAGTTGTCAACACAAACTCTGAGAATCAGATATAACTCATCATTTCAAACTAAGGAGTTAGATCAGCTCACTCAAACGTAACAAATAGAGCCTTCAGGCTCGAACAATATGACGTTCACCAGAGAATCTGGTTCATCTCCTCAGATGCTACTTAGATCACAAATTAGTAGACAATCAGACTCATACCGAGGTTTAGATAATGAATATTTGGTACATTATGCTAGGAACGACCAACGTTCTCGAAGTATGTATCCACCTGTAGGAGGTTTACAAACACAACCCGAGGTCTCTTTTCAAGAAAATACCTCTATGCCACTGCATATAGGAAATACCCTCAGGGAAACTTGGCAGGGCAGCGATCAGTTCATAGCAGGATATCACATGCCTATACAACACCATGGTATACAACAAATGCCACTATGGAAAAACACCATGACTTCACCAAATGAAATCATTTCAATGTTAGTAGAAAAGGTTAGAGGATTAGAACTTGCCCAAGCAAGTCAAAATTCACAATTCATGCAAACAGGAAGTTCCAATCCTCCACACCATCCTAGCCAAGTAGATCTCCTCATAGGAGTAGGCACGTTAGGCATGACTCCTCAGTATTCACAACAAATGCCAACTAGACCCACCATCTCTAGCACTGTTCCCCGGTCTAGCACAAAACAATCCATTCATGGACAGTACCCCATCATACTTAAACATGTACTCCAAATCACCACAAGGGGATATGTTCTCCTCTCCCGGCATGTTTGCTCAAACATAGGGGCTTCCTTATGCCCCTACCAATGCATACGCTACGCCATATCAACAACCCATTCCACCACCGCTCCCTCAATAGGCACCATCAATGGTCAAAACATATGTGATAGGGACTTACTCAGAATATTTGAAAGAGCCCTTGGATTTCACCATACGAAAATCATGCTTCCAAGACCTCTTCCCGATTTTCCCAAATACAAAGGTGAGGGAGATCCAAATGCGCATATCAAAGCTTACGCTACGGCCATTCGAGAACTACTCCCATGGGATGGGGTTGTTGCTAAAATATTCCCAAAAACCTTGGAAGGCATCACTCTTGATTGGTATTATAGAATACCTGAGGCTTCCATACATTCATTCAAACAACTCGTGTCAGAGTTCATCAAGGCCTTCGACATGAACAAATTATTAAGAACAGGAATCAGGGAGTTCTTACACATCAAACAAGAACACAACGAATATGTCACCCATTTCATCCAAAGGTGGCGTACAGTTCTTTATTCTTCGGCAAGTGCTCCAAACATGGATCAAATGGAACTATGCGATTTATTCCTTCATTCACTTAGCAGAGAAGTGAAGGAAGAAGTCCAGAAGTTCCCATTAAGAACTTACGATGAAGTACTGAGAGTGCTCTTCAAATAGATCAAGCGGCAATCGACAAAGGGTCACAAAACATATGGAGCAAACGGGAGGTTAATCACCCTCAACCGTAACACCACTACCATGAACATCAATCAAGGAGACTTAAAATCCTTAACAAAAATGGAGGTGTAACAACAGATGGAGTAACCGACCAGCCTAAAAAGGTAAATGTTGTCAATACTCCATCACAAATAAACAACCAACGAAACAACAACTTTACCCTGACAATCAATGCAGTGGATTTTAATCATCCACAACAACAACAACAACAACAACGGTGAAATCCCATACAAGGTCCAAGCCAAAATTCAACTAGGTACCAAAACCAGAATTCAAACCAAAGACAACAAATGCAAAATTTTAATAGACAACGGTTTGATCAAAATTTTGGGCCACAATACACATCAAACCAACAAACTAGGAATTACAATCCTAATTCATATTGTGGTTTCCACAAAATTCGGGGCCATGACACTAGAACGTGCCATGACTACAATAAATTCATACAACGCTTTCCAGATGAACAAAGACAACTTTTCATGGATATGTTCTTGCAGATCCTACGTCACCAACATCAAATACCTTTTCAGGGGTAGTTTCCCCTCAAAACGCACCCCTGAAGATCTTTAATGATCCACTCCCAAATCACAATAACAACAGGCTAAATCTAACTGGGACGAACAAGGGTGTAATGACAGGAAACAATGATCATGAAGCCTCAACCTCGCTAAATCCATTAGTTGTGCCACAACTAGGAAGTCAGCCACGACCTAAGGTAGTTAGTTTAGTGGAGTTAGATGCTTGAGCTACCCATCGAAGCTATAACAAGGATGTGAGAGTATTTCTCTCAGCCAAGTCCAAGCCACCTGCCAGAGGTAGATGACATCCAACAAATCATAGTAAAACCTGTGGGAGCCTATGATTTGATTAACGACCTAACAAAAACCTTCTCACACATTTCATTCTTAGACTTACTAAAGAACTCTCCTGCCCACAGGGTTGCTCTTTTAGAAGCATTAGGTTTAGGTCATTTAATTAACATCACTCCACCGCCTAAAACATAGGTAAATCATGTGCACTTTGATGTTCATCCTCCAGGGTAGGTAGATAGGGATGTCGAATTCATATTTGAGATAAACAAAATGTTGACAGATGCCGAGATCACACGCCGAGGTGATCCAGCCTTACATTTGCAAGTATGGGTTTATAACAACTATCTAAAGCGTGTAATGGTTGACGATGGGGCGGCAGTTAACATAGTCCCCTTCTCTTTCCTTCAAAAGCTAGGGTATGGAGAAACCAATTATTCCACAACTCAAAACACACTAAGGGGCTATGATAGCCTTAAAGCCACCTCGGTTGGAACTATAATATTACTAGTCACCTTAGGAACCAAAACCATCTTAACTGAGTTTTATATTATAGATCGGGAAACTAACTATAATATGATCCTTGGCCGACCATGGATACACCGCATGAAGGCAATCCCTTCTACACTATTTCAAGAAGTAAGGTTTTTACATTTAGGAAAGATATTCGTGGCCAAAGGTGATCCAAAACCATTTGATGTACACCTAGCTGACTTAAAGAAAAGACCAGGCGTGCACTCGGAGTTTGAACTCCCAACAAACCAACTTAATAAACCTACCAATGCAAAAACAAAAGAAAAGTTGGTACCTACGACAGATCTTGAAACTATGAGCCTAGCCAAAGTAACCCCAACCCCCAAAGATGAGGCTAACACTGTAGAAACAGTATCATTAGGAACTACTACAAAAATCGTTGAATTGCTAGAAAAGATCTACCAATATTCTTACCATTCGATTCAAAGAGGCATAGGATATTCCCTAGGCATTAGCTCTCTTCCAGTAGAGGATCTCTATATGGTGGAAGTAGAATGTGCAAACACAATGATATCCTAGCGTCCATATTCCCAAATAAATATTGGACACTCCATTTTGATGGAGCTAGATGTTGACATGCGTGGTGGGGGTAGCTATAATATTTACTCCCCCAAGGAAAAGTCCTACCTTTTGCCTTTAAACTAAATTTCGAATGCACAAACAATGGCACTGAGTATGAAGCCCTCCTCCTTGGCCTCATCTTAGCTAAGAGAATCGGTGTTGATAACATCAGAGTCTTAGGAGACTCGAAATTAGTAACAAATCAAGTCTTTGAGATATATGAAACCAAAGCCGAGCACTTACAGCTTTACAAACAAGTTGTATTAGATTTAAGCAAGGAGTTTGACTTCATATCAATTGAAGCAATCCCGTGAGAGAAAAATCTTCTCGCCAATTCAATAACAACTTCAGCATCACGTTTTACCCCAAGCAATGAGTTAGAGGATACCCATTTCATGGTATCCCTTCGTGATGAACCATTGATAAAAATAATGACGAATTCTCTTTTAAACGGAAATAAATCTACTATCCTAGACCATGTTGATAGTGATATGGCCACTCTAAATTACTTAAACACCTATGTGGCACTACATCTCTCCTATCATATGATATATTTTTCCTTAATCCCACATTCATCTTCCTACTTCGGAAATCCCATGATGGATCTTCCCTCACAAATGGAACCTAGCATATGCACAGTAGAAAATGGGGATGATTTGGATTTACCTCCAGCGCCACCTAAGTTTGAAGAGGGTAACACCTCTTTGATCAAAGAAACAATTGATATTAACATCGGAACGGAAGATGAACCAAGGATATTGAAATTAGGATCCTCGTTAACCCCAGAGGAAGTAGAAATACACACTCGGATCCTCAAAGAACATCAAAAGGCATTTACATTTAATTATAAGGAAATGACAGGAGTTACACCCACATTGTGGTGCACAACCTCGTCACTAAATCAGATGTAAAACCAATTAAACAAAAATCAAGACCCATGAAACCCAAGGTAGCTCTCATGGTGAAAGAGGAGGTAATAAAACTCCTCCAAGTAGGATTCATCAAACTAGTTGATTACTCCCAATGGGTATCTAATATCATTCCCGTTCTCAAGAAGAATGGGAAGATACACATCTGCATAGATTTCTGAGACATCAATAAA
Organism: Taxus wallichiana var. yunnanensis; assembly: GCA_018340775.1. Classification (NCBI taxonomy): domain Eukaryota; kingdom Viridiplantae; phylum Streptophyta; class Pinopsida; order Cupressales; family Taxaceae; genus Taxus; species Taxus wallichiana. Next base: position 237,130,693 of record CM031242.1, read on the forward strand.
GCGTGTCCTAAAGATGACTTCCCGTTGCCATCCATTGATGTCATTGTTGATGCAACAGCTGGGTTTGAACTTTTGTCTCTCATGGATGGATTCTCGGGATACAATCAAATTAAGATATCTAAACAAGATCAAGCTAAAACCACATTTATAACTCCTTGGGGAACCTATTACTACGTTGTTATGCCATTCGGTCTCAAGAATGCTGGTGCTACATATCAGCGAGCTATGACATATATATTCCACGATCTAATTCATAAAATCGTGGAATCCTACATAGATGACTTGTTGGCTAAGGCCAAGAAGTGTTGTGACCATCCGGAAGTACTCCACGTCATTCTCTCACATCTGATAGAATACGGAGTCACGCTAAATCCAGAAAAATGTGTCTTTGGTGTAACAGGAGGGAAGCTCCTAGGTTACATCATATCGTCACGAGGGATAGATGTTGACCCAACCAAAATTTGGGCTGTCCTCGAAATGGTTCCACCTTCGATGAATCTGGAATCAGGTCATTTCTCGGAAAGCTGGGTGCAATTCAAGATTCATCCCAGACTTAAGTTTCGCCATTCATCCAATCAACAATTTACTCAAGAAAGACTATAGCATTGATTGGACTGAAGATTGCAATAAAGCTTTCAACGCAGTTAAGCGTTTCTTGTTGTCACCACCTACGCTAATGCCACCTAAGCTAGATCACCCATTAATTTTATACTCACGAGCTACCAATGTCTCGCTAGCCTGCATGTTGGCTCAAGAAGATGATGACAAGAGAGAACGCACAATTTATTTCATTAGCCGAATGTTGCTCGACTATGAAACACGTTATACACAAGTAGAATGAGAATGCCTCGCCATAGTCTTTGCAACCAAACACTTAAGACACTATATGTTGAATCAAGAAACAAGGTTCATGGTAAAAATGAACCATTTGCTAACTTTTCTCACACAAGGGTCCTTATCTAAGAAAGCTAGACATTTTATAACCTTAATGGGAGAATTCAAATTAACATTTGTAAATCAAAAATCAGTTAAGGGATAAATCATCACGGATTGGTTAGCTGATAACCCATTAGATGGAGGTAATCTGGTAGATCTAGATTTTCCAGATGAGTGCGTATACTACATCGAAACCCGGCCCTCTATCTCTGAGTGTCCCTGGTACACTAATAACATTAAATATATCATGGACCATATGTATCGGGAAGCGGCTACACCACAACACAGAAGGTGGCTATGCATTATCACAGCAAAATACATCATTATAGAGTAAGTGCTCTATCAGAAAGCGTTCGATGGAATGCTTCTAAGATGTGTCAACACAAAAGAATCCAAGAAGATTCTCCATGAATCTCACAGTGGAATGTGTGGAGGCCACTTCGGTGGCCATGCCACCGTTCACAAAATACATCGAATGGGCTATTTATGGCCCACTCTAGAACACGATACAAAGAGATTTTGTACGCAGGTGTTATAAGTGTCAAGAGTTCTCCCATGAGATCCATATGCCGACACAAGCTCTGCAACCAATCGCTACTCCATGGCCCTTTTCTACATGGGGCCTAGATCTAATAGGGAAATTCTCTCCCTCGTCCATAGATGGCCATAATTTTATAATCACAGCCACCGAATATTTTACCAAATGGGTAGAGGCTATGCCTCTTACTACTGTACCTGGTTCTGTAATCACCAAGTTCATTTTGAACCAAATCATTTGCAGGTATGGTATCCCGCAAATCATTATCTCAGATAATGGAACTTCTTTTAAGAATGAAGAGGTTCACGAATTATGCAATAAATTTAAAATAAGCCATCATACGGCTTCCTTGTATTACCCTCGGAGCCAACTGACAGTCAAGTTTACTTTAATAAAACACTAAAATCCATTCTCCTTAAAACGGTGAAAGAAAACAAACGAGATTGGCACTTGAAGTTATATCCAGCCTTATGGGCCCACCGAACCTCAATAAGAACACCAACGGGAGTAACTCCTTTCTCACTAGTATTCGGGGCAGAGGTAGTTCTCCCACTCGAGGTTGAAATACCCAGTTTCCACATTTCATTACAAGGGATCCTGGATGAAGACACTTACAGAGAAGCGTGTCTTTCCTAACTAGAAAGCCTAGATGAAGCTAGGTTAGGTGTTGAATAATGGCACAGAGTCTATGCTGACCGGATGTGTCGGTAGTATAACAAGAAAGTCTATGAACGCGACATAAATGAAGGAGATCTAGTTCTAAGGCTAAACAGCCGGATCGACAAGAAGACCGGTGAAGGAAGGAAATTTCGGCCTAAATGGTTGGCCCATACCCAGTCATGAAGGACTATGGAAACGGTGCATACCTCTTATGTATGCTAGAAGGTGAGGAATTTAGTGAAATGGTCAATTCCTTGCACCTTAAGTGGTTCTACGCGTAAGCATCTAGCACTACTTATATATACATCTACATTGCATCTTCATATAGATTAGGATCATATTGTCTGCTTGTTTCATACACAAATTATGATCAAGGAATCTATTCTCAAAGTAATTCATTACAAACTCATGATGTTGTTCGCATAAACACTTTAATCATACTTCTCCATTTTCATGATATCATCAATTTGTCTTGAAATCATTTTATCAAATAAAGATAGACATGACAAAGTCTTAACGGTAACCATACCAAGATCTGTAAGGTTTATTCTCACTTTTGGTTTCTTCTTAGGGTAGGTGTCTTGCCTATGGTTTGTTCTAGAAGCTTCATGGTGTCACATCTATCCCATATGTATATCTCTTTGGAAATAAATACATAATTATATTTTACTCAAATAAACAAGTCAAACATTGATTAAATAGAAAATTTTAATTTTACACATTTCCTTGCCCCACCAACCTTTGGTGATGAGCTTGTGTTTCTTACTAGTGATGTAGGGTTGGGAAAGGAAGGAAATGCCCTTACTCGTCCTATGCTTTGCCCACGATTAGTGATAAACCCACGCTTCTTCCTAGTAGCATGGGGCAAAGTGTAGGGGGTCCTCTTGACAAATAAATGCAAAAGGTCATACACAAACAATTCAAACTTTGAAACTTTGAGTCAAAAACAAATGAATCAGATGTTCAAAATCCCAAGAGAGTTAAAATTCTAAAAACCTAGATTTTGTCTACTATGTGGCCATCTACGGGTCTAAGTCCTGGATAAATCGTAAAGAAAGTCACATCCAAAACTATGAAGTCACTCAAGTGGAGTGGACTTGTGGTGTCCTAATTTGGTTCCACCAAAGCTTTGTCTGTCTTCCATCACTATCATTTCACTACATCTCATAACTTGCGCCCTTCCCAACTCTTGGTGATAAACCCTCGCATCTTACTAGTTGCGTGGAGTTAGGGGTAGGGGCAGGTTTATCTATTCATCATACCGGTTTATTTTCATCACTTTGCCAAAACAAATATGAAGTATCTAAATTGCTTACAGAAACTAAGATTCAAAATCACATTATATCTACATCATCATATATCAGCATCATGAAATACAAAAAAAGGAAAGTAAAACACTTGCATCATTTGTTCACCATTGCATATATTCTAAAAAGAAACATATAAACATACATCATAGTATACATAAGGAAACTGGAAATAGAAAGTGAGCCATGAATGCCAAGAGTTTGATCCAGAACAAATATACATATATATAAATGATCAATGTTTATGTACAATGCCATCATGCACTAAGCATGGTCAAAACGCTCAAAGAGCCCGGGATATACAAAAGAATGTATCATACAAAAAAATTACGAGAGCCAAGTGGCTTCTCAATCCCTACGAGACCCCTCTAAAGGCGCACGCCCACACCTAGGACTCCGGCTATGCCGGCACGCTGAGTGCACAGCGGGCTCTGGATCCCGAGGGGCAGCCGCAGTCTCACCACGAGAATGACTCCTCATCGGGCGCTCGGCCGTCCTATACCCCGCTAACTCGTGCGAGAGATTCAATACCATCCCGGCCACATGCCGATTGGGGAAAAGACATCGCATGTCTACCATCTACAAGGCTCCCCAGCATCCACGGATAGCTCTGCACGGGTCCTCTCCATGGGGATCATCAGGGTATCAGTGCATACCCTACGAATCAAATCTCGCCACTCATCGGTGGTCTCTGTAAACAAAGGAGAAAACAAATTAGAAACCAAACAAGAAATTAAAATATACAAGATAGCAACTAAGGAGATCCTAAACAAAGAAATAAACATTAAAAAGGAGAGAGGGTAACTTACTCGGATCACCAGGCCTCCAGGATGGATCTATAGGATCAACACCTGCCACGGATGCCGCTGCCGACTGAGGGGCTGCTCCTGTGGCTGGAGCAATGTAGCACCCCACAACAGACTCATCCTCCCCATGGCCCTGGGAGAGTGGCTCCTCTGAAACCAGAGTCACCCTCTCTGCACTCTGCTCAGCCCTCTCCACCTGCATGATATCCTGGGTGTCGTGCCACTCAGGATCACTATCCTCGGTCTCCTCCTCTGTCTCCCCCGTAAACTCCTCAGACTCGAGTCTACCTCAATGGGGTCATCGCTACTATGGGCAGGACCCACAGAAATCTGAAGCAAAGGTGCCTGAGGCGCACCGGCTCTCCCTCTGGCACGTACTATCCTCTTGGATGCAATAGGAATGCCAGGAGTAACCACTGTCCAACCCCGGCCTCTAGGCCCCCCTCTGGCCTCTCGGACTGATCTATATACTGGTGCCACTGGGGGAAGCATACCCATGTATGGTAAGCCAAACTGCTGAGGAACTCAGCCAAAGGGGTGCATCTCCACTCGCCCCACCCTATCAATAAGTTGCCCTGTGGTGGAGCAGGAGATCAAGGTAAGAGCCTCCTCGCCCCATATACCTGCCATAGTCTGGTATGGTGTAGCCTCCATGTCGGTAGTAGTCAGGGAGGCAACTGGCTGATGAGGTGCTCTAAGCACCGACATGTCTATCCATCTGGCTGCCCTCACAGCTCCGGGGTCTATCACCTCTACACCTCTGCCGTAGGGGATGAAGTGCTCATAGACCCAACTCATGATTAGGATTGAGTGGCTCAAGGACTGCCCCTATAAATAGACCACCCTGTATAAGTCGTGGTAGGTGGTCCCAAGAATGTCTGCTCCCCAGGCATATATCCGACCGTGTCCCTCTATCTGTGCAATAATAGGGGACCAGCAGTATAACAAAGTGTCTCCTCCCTTGTCCCCGATTAGTCTCGAGGAAAGGATCCCCATGATGGCCTGACGAAGTAAGGGAATGGGCAAAGTAGGAATGGATCGAACTCTAACCCCCTTCTTCGACCTCATGGAGATAACTGTATCTCCCATATATGTAGCCCACTATGTAATCTATTCCCGTGAACCTGCTGTCTCTAGGGTGAGTCGTCTCTCGATGATCGGGACCCCCAGAATGCGATAGATATCCTCCAATGTAATAGTACACTCACTGCGGACCCCTGGAAATCGGAAGGTGTTCCGATATGCATCCCAGTATGAGAACAAGTCAAAAAGGATGTGACTAGATGTTGTAACGTGGGGCATGCGTGAAATGCGTAGTATCCCAGCCCGCTGAAGAGTGTCCTCCTCATCCTGTGAGAGGGCATCTAGTACCCCTAGGAGCCAATCACACTCCCTCTCTCTACTCCACCGAATATACTCCTCTCTCACCTGCATACACCCAAAAACACACAAAACGTACTGTTAGCATCCGAGCAACACTGGAAAAATCACGAAAACACGTAAAGATGCTAGAAAAGCAAAAACAATTTCAAACAGATGATCCTTTTACATTCTGTGCAAAACCGCTGCCCTAAGTAGAGAGGTGGTTTTGTAACCACCACCTTAAGGGTGGCGGTCATGTAACCGCCACCCTGAACAGGGTGGCGGTCATGTAACCGCCTCCCTGGGCAGGGTGGCGGTCATGGTCTCGAAAACCCACACGGGTTTTTAAACTTAAAAAGCCTAAAAAGTGTAAAAAATGACCATTTTACCTAAAAACAAAGCCTACCCAGTAGGTGCCCCCCCTAGGTGAACCTTTTAACACTAACATTTTCAAAAATTACCCCCAATGACAAAATATTTAGCATTTCAAAATTTTGGGGGTAAAAAGGATAAACTGAAGAAAACTAACCTGTGATCTCATGGGTCGATGTTCTACACATGGAGGCATGATCGCTATCTCGTCACGGATGTTTTGACTCTACTCACGCAAGAAACCATCACCGTGGGTCCCAGAGCTCAAAATCAATCAAATCGACTCACACAAATGAATAGGAAAATGGGCCCACTTTCATATATATAGTGCCCTGATTCATTTTAAATGACTTTTTCACAGGTTTGGAGCGCCGATGGAGGTAAGTTCCTATCCCCGCATAAATGGTATGTTCTCATTCCCTATTATTTTAGCATTTATTTTTCAAACTATTGTGTCTATCTGCACTTGAGTTCTCTTTTCGTTTTAAAGGTAGCGGGAATTTTGGACGACGTCATTTCAACACACAGATGTATCAGGTATAACTTCTAACTTCCCATTTCGGGACCGCCATACTCAGACCCACCGTTTTACACCTCTTCATGGCTAAAACACTTCTCCGAGGGGGCAATATGTACGTACCCAAAATTGTAAGGTACTGTACTGTCAGAAAAATGTGACATGTGCCCCAATGATGATACAGGTCTCCTCGCAAGGTGTTCGGGATCCGGAAAATCTCTCCGAGTGTGCGTTAACATCCCGCATGCCCCGCTTAGCCCCCGTATGATTTTTTTTCCCTTTTGCCCTCTTTTCTTGGCCTTTTCTCTTCAGTGACGAAACCACCACCTCGCCTGTCAAGGGCGGTCTCATGATCTGCCGCCTTAAAAAGGGCAGTGGTCCTATAACCACCGCCCTGCTCAAGGAAACGGTCCTTTATGCATTTTCCAGAAAGCTCTTTTACATGAATCATGTAATTTCAATGTTTTACCAGCTTTCTTTCACTACCATAAGCTTGTATTTATGATTCTGGTTCCCTGGAATAGTGTTTTGCCATTGTTTATAGTTTAAGAGTTCTATTTGGCTTTTACCTTGGGTAAATGCAAATGCTATAAATAGTTGGCTTGTGCTCAAGCAAATGGCCCCCTCAAATTTGCCTCTAATTTCTCTTTGTAATAGATTTAGTTTTCCTTTTGCTTAGAATTCTTAGTTTCTTTCATTGCATGCTTAGTTAGCATTGTTTTACTATTAGTAAGCCACATATCCATCTTGTGTAAGTACTACTCTTATTTTATCCAATCCATTGGAATAGGATAGTCTATTTACCAATAGGAAGCCATTAAAGTTACAGGTTTTTCTCCTCAAATAGGATAGTTTCGTGTTCGGACACTTTATGTTGCATGACTCGTAATACATCCCGCTAGGAATTACATAAGCCAAGCTCTATACTCTTACGCTATCCCTATCCTACTCGCATTGTATTCAGTCAGTGTTCTGAGCTGCCTTTATCCCAATATCTACTTCTGTTGATGCTAGCATTACACACTTTTCTAGATCCACGTGAATACAAGGGAACGAGGAGATCACACTGAGGGGACAAGATCACACACATCATCGATTTGCCACTATTCTGTAGAATCCAGGTTCTAGCTTTCAAATTTCTAGTTAGAATCATATCAAATAGAGTAGTTAATTGCTTTATTTTAGTTAATTCTACTCTCAATATTGCCAGGGAAGCTGTGGGGATTGATAGTTTCTGAGAAACTATGATTCACTCCTCACTTCTGAGGTAGGATCGAGAGTCTTGCAAATAGATTAGATAAGCTATTTTATTGTTTAGAATAGATCTACAAATTACACAGACAAATAGCTACACTCAGTTATTTTGTTTGTTTTAAATTGTTATTTTAGCTGTCAATTCTAGATATTTTAAATAGTTGCTTTCTTAAATTCGTAAAGCTCGTCAGAAAACACAAAAAAATAGAGAAGTCATATATACTATAGATATACTTCACATAGTTAAATTTCATTTTACTGTAGTTCATTTTACATTGTTGCTTTTGTATGACAATCACGGGACCTAGAGAGCCCAGGGAATACGTATTCGAGCCAATCATACCTCAGCCCAATCTCATCACAATGATAACTGATATAGATCAAAATCTTAGGATCCAAGTCTTCCATCGTAGATTACCATGCTCACATGTCACTTTTCCATCGTACAAAATTGGTGAACCCGACGTGAAACTTACAATTGTTTCACCTTCTATACCTCATCAGCCTTCACATCAACTTCACCAACAAAATTGGTGAACCTGACATGAAACTTACTATTTTCTAGTTCCGAGTCATATTGTTATGTGTCCTTCCAAGTTAGTATACTTTTCATCTTTTCCGCCTCATTGGTTTTCACCATCACTTTCACTGCTTCCCATTATTCTACGGGTATTCATATACTCCTCGAATATGTTAGGATTCAATGCATATGACAGACCCCTCTTGGGTCTTGACACATACTACACCCAACAGAATATACAATCATCACCCTCACTCTCGGTATGGGGTGAAAACTACTCAACTAACCAATTGTCAACACAAACTCGAGAATCGATATAACTCATCATTTCAAGCTCGAACAATATGACGTTCACCGGAGAATCTGGTTCATCTCCTCGATGCTACTTAGATCACAAATTAGTAGACAATCGACTCATACCGAGGTTTAGGCACGATGAATATTTGGTATGTTATGCAAGGAACAACCAATGTTCTCAAGTATGTATCCACCGGAGGAGGTTTACAAACACAACCCGAGGTCTCTTTTCAAGAAAATACCTCTATGCCACTGCATATAGGAAATACCCTCGGGGAAACTTGGCAGGGCAGCGATCAGTTCATAGCAGGATATCACATGCCTATATAACACCATGGTATACAACAAATGCCACTATGGAAAAACACCATGACTTCACCAAATGAAATCATTTCAACGTTAGTAGAAAAGGTTAGAGGATTAGAACTTGCCCAAGCAAGTCAAAATTCACAATTCATGCAAACAGGAAGTTCCAATCCTCCACACCATCCTAGCCAAGTAGATCTCCTCACAAGAGTAGGCACGTTAGGCATGACTCCTCAGTATTCACAACAAACGCCAACTAGACCCACCATCTCTAGCACTGTTCCTCCCGGTCTAGTACAAAACAATCCATTCATGGACAATACCCCATCATACTTAAACATGTACTCCAAATCACCACAAGGGGATATGTTCTCCTCTCCGCATGTTTTCTCAAACACAGGGGCTTCCTTATGCCCCTGCCAATGCATATGCTATGCCATGTCAACAACCCATTCCACCACCGCTCCCTCAACAGGCACCATCAATGGTCGAAACATATGCGATAGGGACTTACTCAGAATATTTGAAAGAGCCCTTGGATTTCACCATACGAAACGTCATGCTTCCAAGACCTCTTCCCGATTTGCCCAAATACAAAGGTGAGGGAGATCCAAATGCACATATCAAAGCTTACGCTACGGCCATTCAAGAACTACTCCCATGGGATGGGGTTGTTGCTAAAATATTCCCAAAAACCTTGGAAGGCATCACTCTTGATTGGTATTATAGAATACCTGAGGCTTCCATACATTCATTCAAACAACTCATGTCAGATTTGATCAAGGCCTTCGACATGAGCAAATTTTTAAGAACAGGAATCATGGAGTTCTTACACATCAAACAAGAACACAATGAATCTATCACCCATTTCATCCAAAGGTGTCATATAGTTCTTTATTCTTCGGCAAGTGCTCCAAACATGGATCAAATGGAAGTATGTAATTTATTCCTTCATTCACTTAGTAGAGAAGTGAAGGAAGAAGTCTAGAAGTTCCCATTAATAACTTACGATGAAGTACTGGAGAGTGCTCTTCGAATAGATCAAGTGGAAATTGACAGTGGTCGCAAAACATATGGAGCAAACGGGAGGTTAATCACCCCCAACCATCCTAAAAAGGTAAATGTACAAATAAACAACCAACAAAACAACAACTTTACCCCCGACAATCAATGCAAAGGTGGATTTTAATCATTCAAAACAACAACAACAACAACAATAGCAACAACGACGAAATCCCATACAAGGTCCAAGCCAAAATTCAACTAGGTACCAAAATCAAATTCAAACCAAAGACAAGAAGCACAAAATTTTAATAGACAATGGTTTGATCAAAATTTTGGGCCACAATACACATCAAACCAACAAACTAGGAATTACAATCCTAATTCGTATTGTGGTTTCCACAAAATTCAGGGCCATGACACTAGAACATGCCGTGACTACAATAAATTCATACAACACTTGCCAAATGAACAAAGACAACTTTTCATGGATATGTTCTTGGCAGATCCTACGTCACCAACATCAAATACCTTTTTAGGGGTAGTTTCCCCTCAAAATGCACCCCTGAAGATCTTTAATGATCCACTCCCAAATCATGATAACAACAAGCTAAATCTAACTAGGACAAACAAGGGTGTAATGATAGGAAACAATGATCATGAAGCCTCAACCTTGCTAAATCCATTAGTTGCGCCACAACTAGGAAGTCAACCACGACCTAAGGTAGTCAGGCTTAGTGGAGTTAGACCAAGATTATCTCAAGAAGAGTAAGCTAGTATTATCTCAAGAAGAGTACATAAAGAAGGTCTTGGAGAGGTTTAGTATGCAGGATGCTAAACCAGTTGGTACTCCTTTGGCAGGTCACTTTAAATTATCAAAGGAGTAGAGTCCTAAGACTGAGGAGGATAGAATATAGATGTCTAGGGTACCGTACTCATTAGTAGTTGGTAGCTTGATGTATGCTATGGTATGCACTAGGCCTGACATTTCCCATGTAGTGGGAGTAGTGAATAGGTTTATGAGTGATCCAGGTATAGAGCACTGGCAGAAGTAAAGTGGATCCTTCGATATTTGAGAGGGACCATGGGAGCAACATTATGTTTCAATGGATTAGACACTATATTATATGGATATGTAGACTCATACATGGTAGGAAATTTTGACATGGGAGGATCACGACAGTTATTATGGTTGGTGATACAACAGTGAGTTAAATTTCATGGTTATAAAAGGTTGTGGCTTTGTCAACCATAGAGGTTGAGTATGTTACTACCACAGAGGCAAGCAAGGAGATGATTTGGCTACAATATTTTCTTGATGAGTTAGGTCATAAGTAGGAAGTTGGGAGACTACACAATGATAGTCAGAGAACTATTCATTTGGTGAAGAACTCCACTTTCCACTCTAGGATGAAGCACATTCAACTGAGATATCATTTCATCGGGTAGCTTTGGAAGAAGATAAGTTGAAGCTAGAAAAGATTCATACCAATCAGAATCCTATGGATATGATGACCAAGGTGGTCACAAGGGAGAAGTTGAAGTTGTGTTCAACTTTGATTGGCCTTCATGGTTGATAATGAAGGGTTAAGAAATTTTCTCAGTGGAAACAGTCTCTAAGTGGGAGATTGTTGGGGTGTGGAGCCTATTTTTGGTCTTCTTGAATCAATGTTGAAGTGTTGGAGCTTGAATAGTTAAGTTTGGAGACTTCGGAGCATTCGCAATTGTTTACTATGACGTTGACGTGCAAATCATTGTGTTGTGGCTCGACATTCTGTTAACATGCTGTTAACGCCGGGACTATTTTTTTCAGTGTGGGGAAGTTGAAATATCATGACTTGCAAACTTCTAGGGTTGGATTTAGGACTTCTTAAGAGGATTTTAATCCTATAAATAAAGGTGTTAGGGTATCTTGAGTGTTCAAGAGGTCTTGAGTCTTAATGATCAAGAGGTGATCAAGAGTGATCAAGGTTATGGAATTAGGTGTCAATTGTGGTTTAGATGTGGCTTAATATCTTTGGAATTCTATTGTGAGTTCATAATTGAGAGAAGACTATAAGATTTGTCTTACTCTTGTTAATAATAAAATATGAGAAAGATTTTCATGGACATAGCCCACATTGGGTGAACCACGTTAAATCTTGTCTTGTCTTCTTTTGCACATTATTTATTTATGTTGTTATATTTCTACAAGTATAATTCTGCTATATAGTTTCATACTTGATATAGTTTTAGGAATTATTCCTGCATATTTGTTCTCTAATTTCTAACAACTTCTTGGCCAAAGCTTATTTTGAAAGGTAGGTACAAAAGATGGAGATGGACATGATGTAGCTCAAAGTTAAGTGATCCATAATAGCAACTGAAGCTGTCTACAAGGTCCCTTATCCATGGGTCATCCCTATGCTAGGCTAGTTTAGTGCCCAATAGAAGCTACACTTCATCACTAAGATATTTCCCTATATTATGAAGTGGGTAGGGAAAATGGAGGCTAAAAATCTAGTACACGACAACCCTGTCAATGGGGCAACCCTACACTACCATCCTACATCCCTTCCACTCCTTTGTGAAAACTTACATCAACTTATCCCATTACACATGTTCCTAGCTTCTTGCATGCTACCCCACTAAGAATTCCATTCCTTCTTCATCTTCACTTTCGTCTCACCTCCCATTTTCTTCCAAGTTGCCTCTGTCTAGCTATACCATAAATGAATATACCCCTACCAACGTGACTTCCCGTCCAACCTCATCATGTTTGACGACTTCAGATAGTTGAATAATTACATGACTTATGCAACTCCGAATGGGAAGAGGAAATCATACAGTTCTTGTTCTAGAGGAAAATCAATTAGCTCCAAATGGTGTAATTATGGAGGAGAACTATGTAGTTTTAGAGGCTCCAAGTGCAGAGAAGTTAATAGAAGAACCGCCGAGTTCTTCCTCCCACTTCATCCCCTTCAATCTTTGATGTCAAAGAAGTGTTTTATCTTTCAAACTTCATGTTTAAAGATGAGGAGAACCATGGTGAGAAAATTTCAGATTAGGAGGACACCATGGAGGAGGTCGATCTCATGCTACAAGACAATGAGGAGGTAGATGCTGCCGACTTGGAGGATTGCTTCGATGGAAAGGATCTCGAGGAGATCACATCATTTTCTCCTCCATCATCCACCTTCCAAGAACATGAGTCTGGTACCATGGAGGATAGAATTCAAGGACATCATCCTGTGTCTCATAAAGAGCCCTCTCAAACCAAGGTTGGAGGATCTTAATCTTACATGTTCTTCTCGGTGGATGAAACACTTGATTTGGATAGCTAGGTTGCATTAAGAATTAAACATTGATGTTTTCCATCTATTTTTGGGATAACTACTTGTTATGCCACATTAACGAATAATAATGCAAACATGAATTAATAAAGTTCTCCATATCTAATCAGGCTAGTGTTGGATAAAGAAATTAAGGAATATTGGAATTAGGGTTAGGCATGGTTGCTATAATATGAATCTTAATCCAATTTAATTATGACTAATGACCACTAGGGGTTATGTACATCTTGATGAATCGAGTTCTATCGAATGTTGGCACATGCCAATCGTAGGATCGCACCTTGAGAAGTCCCCGACTTCTCAAAGATACAATGTTACAGTTGACATGTTGCAACACCCTTATGTATTTGTTCATCTAGATCTACACACATCTGGAATTGAACTTAGTTTCTCTCTAGGTCAAGTTAGTAGCATGTTCAGGATAGGTAGTAGCTTTCATGACTCGGGTACCTTGGCACATTTGAATGACTTAGGTCAGCTCATCATGCCCATATATCATAAGTCACCATGAGCATATTCCTATAATAAATTATGTTGCTAACCTAGGCTAGGGTCAAACCTTGGGCAAGTGGACTGATGGTAGTTAGTAAAGACCATTCTAGATAACAAAGGAGCAAGGTGCGGGACGTATTCCAGAATGATAATTATGTCATCTAGGAATAGTAACATGAATAGTATGTTGAAAATATTTTGCCAAAGTATCACAAGTTGCTGGTTGCATTGTCCTATGTCACCTAGTATAAAGTAATGTGATGTCAGATGAATATTGGTAACAAATATTTAGATAGGTTCTTTAAACAAATTACTTAGTACCCGAGAATAGGGTAAGAGAACCAAGTATATTTAGTATACATAAAGTATTCTATACTTTAAGTTAACATGAGAGATTGGTTGGTAACCGAGTCATGGAATGAGAGATCGGTAGTATACCGAGTCATTACAACTACATATGGTTATCTATTATGAGATTGATTAGCATGGAATGTGTGTTCTAAATGATGTTTTATTTATAATAGAGAACATTATGTATAAACAAAATTCCCTTGTTTCTAAAGTCTTAAAATGGGAATGTTACATCTTGGTATCAGAGCTGAAGGTTATAGCTCTTGGACCTATTGTGTCCATAATCTGATGAAACTTAAATTTTCTTGTTAATAGAAAATGGTTAGAACAAGAGGAAATGTTGCAAATAATCCTCCACCTGAGGAAGGAGTAGCAACTACCTAGAAACTCGATGAGATCCTTATTGCCCTGTTGGACACAAGAGATCATTTGGCTATACTTGAACAACAAGTAATGGGAAATGAGGAGGAAGAAGAAGTTGGTAATAATAATCAGCCACCTCCTAAGGACAACGCCAATTTAGGTGTTCATAATAATAATGTGAACATACCTAATCATCTTGAGAACAAAAAGGCTAGGCTAGAAGCTGAAATCACTAATGATATAAAAAGGATAAGTCCACCTAAGTTTTATGGAACCACATTAGGAGATGGAGCTGAGATTTGGCTTAGCAAAATGGAGAAAAAATTTACAATAAGGAATTTCTCAGAAGAAACAAAGGTGATATGGGGAGCATATCATCTTTTCCATGAGGCATCTTCATGGTGGAATAGCCGTAAGGCTGAGTTAAACATTGATGAAACTAATATCACATGGGATCAATTTAAAGGTTAGTTTAGGCAACATTGACTTCCGTAACTTTACTATGATAAAAAAATGATAGAATTCCAGAACTTAGCTCAAGGAAAGCTAACTGTAACTAAGTATTGGGAGTGGTTTACTAAACTCCTTAAGTATGTACCTCAGTACCAAACTAATGAGAAGTTTAGGATACATAAATTCATCATGGGATTAAATCTGTTATAGGAGGAGAGGTGGATGTTCATAGCCCAACCACAATGGAAGGGGTTATTGAAAAGGCCATAAGGCAAGAACAAAAATTGAAGGCAATTTCTGCTCATAAGGAGGAAGTAAGGAAGAAAATCCCCAACTCCTCTTCATCATCTCTTGCACCTAAGAAAGGACCATGGAAGAAATTCAGAATGAAAAGTAAGTTTTCATCTGATACTAATAAGAAAGTAAGAAACAAACAAGTTTGTTGGTAATGCACGGAACAACTTTGTCAAGAACAATAATAATGGACAAAGTCCTATAGAGGTCAAAATGATAACTCTAAGGCTGGAAATAAACCCGAGCCTAGAAAGGGACCTATAGGAGGCTATTATAACTATGGCAAAGATCATTACACAAATCAATGCCCTTTGAAAAGGATGATTGTAATCAGCAACACGAGATACAAAGCTACAAAGATGGTGACAAGTAGGTTGAGAAATAGGCCACACCCATAGAGGTTCTGGGTAAGTTATTTGGTTTACCTATAACTATTATTTCTACACCGAAGCTACTGAATGTTTTATTTCTAGCAAATTAACATCAAAACTAAAAGTAAAAGTTAGAAACATGGATAAAATATGGATTGTGCATTATAAAAGCAATGTTGTCCATACAGTTAGTATGTGTCTTTTTGGAGTAGTCCTTGACTTAGCCAATTTTTCAAATGAAGTTGATCTTTATGTTGCACATTTGGGGTCTTGCGATGTAATCATAGGTGTTAATTGGTTAGTAGACCATAAGGCTAAAGTGCACTATTTTGAAAAACATATTAGTTGTTTAGATGACTTGTAGAAAATAGAAGATTCAGGTGTGAAACATGAGATTTTGGTTAGGAAACTATCGGCTATGCAACTTAAAAAGGCCAAAAATAAAGGTTGTAACTTATATGTAGTACATATTACAGAAATAGCTGAAGAGAGCAGTGATGTCATGGAATCATATCTGTTGTTATGAAACTTCAGTGACGTGTTTCCGGAAGAGTTACTAGGTCTTCCACCTAAAAGGGAGTTTGATTTCACAATAGAGATCGAGCCCGAACCGAGCCTATTTCTAAGGCTTTGTATCGAATGAATACTATAGAATTAGTATATCTTAAGGATCAGTTGCAAGAAATTTTTTCTAAAGGTTTGATTAGACCAAGTGTTTCACCTTGGGGAGCACCAAGAATTTTTGTGAAAAATAAGATGGAACACTTAGATCTGTGCATTTATTACATAATTTTAAATAAAACAACAATCAATAATAGATACCCACTCCCTAGAATTGATGATCTATTTGATCAGATGCATGGAGCATTAGTATATTCTAAGATAAATCTTTGATCTGAATATCATCAATTACAGATTAAGGATGAGGACATTCATAAAACATCTTTCAAAACAAAGTATGGACATTACGAGTTCACGGTTTTACCTTTTAGATTAACAAATGTACCTGTAGCATTTATGAATTTAATGAATAATATCTTTCAAGAATACTTGGAAAAATTTGTGCTCATATTCTTGGATGACATTCTCATATATTCTAAAAGTATAGAGGAACACTATGAGCATTTGAAGATAGTTTTGGAAATCTTGAGAAAGAGATGGTTATATGGTAAGCTATCTAAATGTTCTTTCTATGACACATAAGTGCACTATTTGGGATATGTAATAAGTAAAAATGGAATTATTGTAGATCCTTATAAAATTGTAGCTATAACTAAGTGTCCCGCACTTTGAATGATGTACATGAAGTTAGAAGCTTCATGGGGCTTGTTGGATACTATAGAAAATTTGTTAAAGATTTTTCTAAGGTGGCTACACCAATAACTTCTTTATAGAAGAAGGATAAGAAGTTTGTTTGGAGTGAGAAATCTGAAACGCATTCGAACTTTGAAAGAACAGCTTAACTTCGTAACCTATTCTAGCAGCACTGCATCATATTAGAGACTTTATGGTAGTAACTAATACATCCGGTGAAGGTCTAGGAGGTATTCTATTACAAAATGATCATGTCATAGCTTACGAAAGTAGAAAAATAAAGTTACATGAGTTGAATTATGCTCCATATGATTTAGAGCTTACTTCCATTGTTCATGCACTACAAACCGTTTGGAGGCATTACCTACTTGGTAAAATTTTTGAATTGAAAAATGATCATCTTTTGCTGAAGTATATTTTCACTCACCAAATCTAAATGCAAGACAAGGAATATGGTTAGAGTTTTTGTCTTAATATTATTTTTACATAAATTACATCAAGGGTAAGGAAAATAGAGTGGTTGATGCTCTAATTTGTAGGAAGCACATTTCTACTCTTATAACACTAAGAACTTAGTTTAAAGATGAAGTAAAAATTGCTATGGAATCGATTCTTACTTTCAAAGAAATAAAGTCGGCGCTTACTGTAGATCCAAATGATTTGAGGTATAAAGGTTTTCACTTTGATAACGAAGGAATCTTAAGATTTGAAAACAGAGTATACATACCTTCTCTAAATGATTTAAGAAAGAAATTGTTAGTAGAATTTCACAATTCACCTTTTTCTGGACATCCTGGTATTATAAAGATGCTTGCTAATATAAAACAACAATATTTCTGGAAAGGAATGAAAAATGATGTTATTGATTTTGTGACACATTTCCTTGAATGTCAATGTGTTAAAGTGGAACATATGCACCTAGCTGATTTATTGTATCCTCATAGCATACCTCAGTACAAGTGGAAAGTAATAAGCATGGACTTTGTGCAAGGGTTTCCTATGTCAAGAAATAAACATGATATTATTTTAGTAGTTGTTGATAAGCTAATGAAGGTAGCACATTTTATCGTTGGTAATCTAAAGGATGATTCTCCTATACTAGATAAAAGATTTGTGCATGAAATTTTCAGATTGCATAGGATACCCGAATTAATCATATCAGATAGAGATCCTAGAATGACGTCAAGGTTTTGGCAAATGCTTAATGTAGCTTTAGGAACTAAGCTATAATTCAGTTCTACGTATCACCCAAAAATGGATGGACAGACTGACAAAGTTAATCAATTTTTAGAGGATATGTTACGAATGTATTGTATGGATCAACAATATAAGTGGGAAGAGTACCTTCCACTAGTTGAGTTTGTATATAATAACACATATCATGCATCTCTTAAGATGGCACCTTTTGAAGCATTATATGGAAGAAAATGTAGAACCCCTGTTAGTTGGGACATCATTGAGGATAGAGAGGTAATTAGACCTGAAATCCTTACGGAAATGGAACAACAAGTTAAAATGATTTGTGAGCACTTGAAAGAAGCAACAGATAGGCAAAAGAGTTATGTTGATTTAAAGTGGGTTGACAGAAATTTGAACTTGGTGAGAAAGTATTTCTTTGGGTTAAACCAAAAAAGAGCTCAATAAATTTTGGCAAGGCTTCCAAGTTATCACCTCGTTATGTGGGACCCTTTGAGATAGTTGAAGTAATCAACCCTGTAGCTTACCACTTAGCATTACCTCCTTATTTGTCACAAATGCATGATGTTTTCCATATTTCTTTGCTTAAGAAATATGTTTTAGATTTATCACATGTGTTAAATTGGAATTCCTTGCAGGTCCAAGACCCATGAATAATTGTGGTTAAACCCATATGAGTGCTAGAAACTCATCAGTTGCATTTAAGAAATCATGAAATAAGTCAATGTAAGGTCCAGTGGGACCAGTTTAATGAAGAAAGTGCAACATGGGAAAATATAGAAGATATGAAAACTACTTTTCCATAACTATTTAATCAGAATTGACTATGATGACTGATAAAAATTTGTGATTTCAACTTTATTTGTCAATAATTCTACCATTTTTTGGTAGATGGCTATTTATTTTTTAATAAACAACTATGAGAATGCTGATTTTTGTAACTTTAATTATGATATTGTTACTAACATATGTTAAGAAAGTGAATAAATTGATTATCCTTAATGTAATGATAAAAATGAGATAATCATCGGACGATGATTCTTTTTAGAAGGGAAGTATGTAACTCCTTGGAAAACTGTTATATCTCTCTTTTTCATTACAAGCATTGGCATGTGATTTTCATGAGGTGTGTTTCCTTGATTTTTGAAAATCATGATTGTTATGGATAAATCATTTCTACTCTTGGATTCATTAGACTAAAATGTTATGGCTTGCAAGAATCCACTTTCACTTCTTATTGATAAGCTGCAATCTAGTTTTGAGAGTTACAAACTTATCTCATGTACTGACTCATCCTTGGATCAATTTCAGTGATCCAAAGAATGTTTTAAATCTTCTTAATAGATAGAATGGTAAATTAACATTCATTGGTTAAGAGACATAGAGGACTAAATTTTGTATGTTAGAAGTTCTTTGGACTTGAGTGATCGTGTCTTCATTTGATTGTATGTTTGTTCTTGGGTCTTTGGGATTGATTTCTGTAGAACATTAAAGGTGTAACAAAAATAGTCAACATCAAGACTATGAAGGAGATCATAACCCTAAAACAAAAGGACTATCCTAGCGGTATCCTAAATTAGGTAATATCACCTACTTCCTAGCTACATATATTTAATTGAGTTGTAATCTAACCTAAGCTTCTTATTCTATTTTCATTGGAATGGTGTCCTAACCTAAGCTCTAGTGATAAATGAATAAGAGAGAAAATTTTCTAAGGTAATATTAAGCTATATTAACCTAGTGCCTAATACTATATGGTTGTGAAATTAATCTAACCTAAGGTGGAAATTACCTATGGCAATGTTTTAAGACCCAAGGTGATTAATTTTTAGACTAACCTAAGTTTTGGGGACATCTATCCTAAACTATTTAAAAAGGGGCCTAGGGTCACTTGGAAATGGCGATGGTTCCAATGGATTTTATTTGATTTTATTAGATTTAAATGCAAGGTGGTATTACTAGTTTTTGAAGGGGATAGTTAAATTTAGTGGGGCTTACATGGAGGCTTCACTAAAAATGGAATTATATGTTATTTTTGAAATGGCATTCGCCAATTTCGGGAGCGGTAGTAAGGAGAGAGAAGAAGGAGAATTGGGATTTATTGCATTAATGGATCTCATTTTTGTGTGTAACCGTCTTAGAAACATGGGAGCCAGGTTTGTGAGAGGTTGTTTGGTTTTGCATGCCTCACGAATTTCACTATGCATAGAGATATCTGGTTCTTTGAACCAACAGGTTTGAATTCTTCATCTTCTTGGCTATTTTCGATCAAGGGAATGTATAAGAGGCATTGGAAGAAAAATTGTTTGGTTGTTGATCTATCATGGAGAAGAAAAAGAGTTGGAAGCTCGGCTGGAAGTCTCCTTCAAATTGGCAAAGGCACTATCAGGCATGATAGACTCTACCCATTAATATTTCTTGCTTTCTTCTAAATGAATCATTAAAACAACTCTTCTCTCATGAGATAATTGTTTGCTTTATTTGTCTAGTTAATTACTTCCATGTTTTTATGAATCTATGTAGTTTTTGGAATGTCAATCCATTGCTGGTAATGATAGTTTTTGGGAAAATTTCCCTATGTTAGTTTAATGGTGGCATGCATGTGATACATGTATTGGGATCTCTGTATTCATTCAAACTTGTATACGAGGTTGGTGTTGACCTAAGCAGCACTTGTTGCCTTATTTTTTGTTCTGAACTATTATGTGTAGTCTTGTGTTTTGTTTGAGCTGGTACTAGAGCTTGTATTGTTCTAAACTTTTGTTGAAGCTCTATGATCGACACTTTGTACTCATTTTCATTACTTACATTATTAAAACTTGTAGTCGAATCGATGAGTTTTGTTCTATACATGCACTATGAGCTGTAAACTTTATTCTTATTTAAGTATTTGAAAATGCTTGAACTAATATTAGAGTATTGGTGTTCTATTCGAGCTTGTATTTGGGGCTTCATGCTTCGTTATAGGCTTGTATTTGAACTTTGTGTTTATCTGAGCCATTATTAGAGCCGTATGAAGTTCGAGCTTTTGCTTGAATTTCATGTTTGACATTGTACTAGTATCACATACATGGTTGTTCTAAAATTGTGTTGTATCGATGTGTTTGATTCTATACTGGAATTCCGAGTTGGAGTTTTGTTGGTATTATGAATTTGAAAAGCTTTAAACTCATTTATGGATTGTCTACTCAAAAGGGTCCTAAGAGATTTGTTTTGTTTTGAAGAATACTTGGTAATCTCTTTTGATATATTCTTCTTGTAGCTTCTTGTTAGACCGATTGTGGTACTTATATCTTTTAGATTATACCTCCTTTGAAATTGAAAGGGCATGTGAATACGAAGTGTATCCTATTCTTCTCTACCCGAGTGAATCATTGTCCTGTTAAAGGCTTGACTGTCTTTTTAGAAGGATTAAAGGACTAGAATTATATTTTACTATGGGTATTGGTTTGTTTGGAATATGTCATTAATGATTTTAGAGGCTTCGGAAATGTAGTATTTATTCTCCTTCTTGTGATTGATGTCCAAACAAATACTTTCCCTTTCATAAGCTTTTAAGTAGAACTCGAGAGTATTGTTGTGATTCTATTTCAGTATCAATGGAGGTAAGAATGGGACATCTCTTGACTTAAACGTTATTGGACTCTCTTACTCTCTTCGCTCTTTTTAATTGATTTAGGGTTTAATTTGAAAGTTGAATTTAAACCTAGAATACTTTTTTGTATTGAAGGACACAATATCTCTATTCGTAATGCTTTGTATTATTGTTCTTATATAGGGATCGTGAACTATTTCCTCTATTTCATCAACCTTTTGAAGCCTTGTAATAGGATTTCGGTCTTTTGAGTTTGTGAGTTGTATTGATCCCGGTATATCATTCTCTGTTTGTGGATTTCTATTCTTGGTTAGATTCATTGAATGAATATCTGGTTTTAAAAGAGAATTGAATATGTTCTCTTAGGAACAATATACTTTTAGGGATGGTACAAAGGTACTTCATTATGAGATTTGAATTTGGAATTGAGCTTGGTGAATGGAAATAGGTAAAGCATTTTGTTAGATTTGTAAGGAAAAATTAGAATTGTGATTTCCTTAACTATGTATTTGGTTTTGTGTTCTCTTTTGGGAACTAGATAAAGAATTTCTAATTTTGAAATAGAAATAGGAATTCATTTCATAGTATAAATGAAACAAATTATAGATTGGGTCCTTTCCTATTTGAGATCCTTTTTCATTTGTTTGGATAAGTTCATTTGATTGAACTTTTTTTTTTGATGTTCTTTTGAGATGGAAAATTTATTGTGGAATGTTTAGTTTCAGATTTGTGAATTATATATCCTCTAACATATGGGAGTTAGTTTTGACTTGCTTGGGGAAATGTTTTGAATCTCTACCCTACTTGGATTGATTGGGATTCTTGTTAGATGAATTTCCTTAAATGTTGAATCCTTATATTGTTATCTTTGAAGTGAGGTAGATTCACGTGTTTTAAACCCGTATTTGTCTTTCTCGATGATTTCTGTTTAGGGCATAAAATGTATTGATTCTTCTTCCTTTATTATATGGAATGATGAAGCATTCTAATATGATATATGCTATAATTTACTTCTTTTTCTATTGATTAAATATAAATGTGTATTTCTATTCTTATAGAACTATGAAAAATTAGATGACAAGACTTGTTTATTGTTGTAAAGTAATTCATAGGATCAATTAAACCTTGTGATATAATTCTAATGTTGTGGATTATATAAGTTCTTTTCTTGAAAGTAAATTCAGACTCTTTAATTAAACTTATTTTTTGGATGTTATTACTTATGGTTATATGTATGATATATTGATTGTTTCATTAAAGAAGAGTTATTTTAATAGAACAATTAATGGAATGCACTTTACTTTAATGCTTAGTTCTTATCATGCTATCAATTTTTGCAGATGGACATCATAAGTGATAAAAGAAGACATAAAATTTTATGATGCATTGGTTTATTTAATTATGGATCTTATGTAAAGAGTTTTGAATCATTCTTGAGTTGTAATGAAAAGAAAAGTGATGTTCTTTTAAGATATTTATTCTGATTGACATGAAGAATGTCTGAAATGTATAGTCTTGTAAATGTATATTTATCATCATGAATTGAAAGGTTTTGTGTTGGACTACAATTTGTGATGTGAATACTTTTGTAATTGTATGATGGAAATAATAGTGATATCTTTGCGGTATTCCTTATATCTGATTGTATACTATTGTTGTTATAAGATAATAAGTTGGATCAAGGAGATAAGAATAATCTCCCTATTTTAATGAACTTGTTAAATTACAAGGATGTCGTTGTCTAACTACACAACTATATTTTAATAATGAAATATGCTTGGACATACAATTAAAATATATAAGTAATGAATGATAAAAATGTTATGTTAAACCTAACATCTAACCATGAAGAGGAAGGCTCTTCCTATTTCTTGGAATGAAAGATAAAAGGAATAGTTATGATTTTTAATCTTTATACTAAGTTTATAAAGTAAGCACTAGCTAAATCTAGGTTGCATTAATACTTAAACGTTGATGTTTGTTGTCTTGTTTTTGGGATAACTACTTTTTATGCCATGTTAATGAATAACAATGCAAACATGAATTAATAAAGCTCTCTATATCTAATTAGGCTAGTGTTGGATAAAGAACTTAGGGAATATTGGAATCGGGGTTAGGCATGGTTGTTGTAATTTTAACCTTAATCTAATTTAAATTTTGATTAATGACCACTAAGGGGTATGTACATCTTGATGAATTAGTTCTATCAGATGTAGGCACATGCCAATCTGTAGGGACTATACCCTTGATAATTCCATAGACTTCTCAAGGATACAATGTTGCAGGTTGACATATGGAAACAACCTTCTCGTATTTGTTCATCTAGATCTAGACACATCTGGACTTGAACTTAGTTTCTCTCTAGGTCAATTTAGTTTCATGTTCGTGGATAGGTAGTAGCTTTCTATGACTCTGGGTACCTTGGCACATTCAGATGACTTAGGTCACCGAGTATGGCCATATATCCTAAGTCATCGTGAGCATCTTCCTATAATAAATTATGTTGCTAACCTGGGCTAGGGTCAAACCTTGGGCAAGTGGACTGATGGTAGTTAGTAAAGACCATTCTAGATAACAAAGGAGTGAGGTGAAGGACGTATTATGGAATGACAAGTATGTCATCTAGGAATAGTAACATGAACCGTATGTTGAAAATATTTGGCTAAAGTATCGCAAGATGCTTTGGTTGCGTTGTCTATGTCACCTAGTTTAAATCAACATGATGTCAGATGAATATTGGTAACAAATATTTAGATAGGTTTTTTAAATAGATCACTTAGTACTCGGAATAGGGTAAGAGAACCAAGTATACATAAAGTATTATATACTTTAAGTAAACATGAGAGATCAGTTGGTAATTGAGTCATGGAATGTGAGATCGGTAGTATACCAAGTCATTATAGTTACATATGGTTATTTGTTATAAGGTTGATTGGCATGGAATGTGTGTTCTAAATGATGTTTTATTTAGAATAGAGAACATTATGTGTAAAAATTCCCTTGTTTCTAAAGTCTTAAAATGGGAATGTTATAGTTTAGGGTTTAGGTTTTAGGGCTAAGTGATTAAGGTTTAAGGTTTATGGCTTAGGGTTTAGGGTTTATGACTTAGGGTTAAGGGTTTAGGGCCCAGTATTTATGGTTTAGGGTTTAGAATTCAGGGTTTAAGGTTTAGGGTTTAGGGAAAATAGGATTTAGGGTTAAGGGTTTATGGTTTATGATTTAGGGTATAGGGTTTAGGGTTTTGTCTTGAAGGTTTAGGGTTTAGGGTTTAGGGTTTATGTTTTAAGGCTCAAGGCTTTAATGTTTAGGGCTTGCCTTTTAGGTTTTTGGATTTAAGGTTTATGTTTGAGGGTATATGTTTTATGGTTTATGGTTTTGTTCAAGGCTCGGGGTTTAGGGCTTAGGGTTTAGGGCTTTTAGGGTTTACGCTTTAGAGTTTAGGGTTTAGGGTTTATGGGTTAGGTTTTAGGGTTTAGGTCTAAGTCTCGGGGATTAGGGCTTAGGTTTTAGGGTTTATGGTTTAGAATTTAGGGTTTAGGGCTCTGGAATCATGCTTTAGCATTCAAGGTTTATGGTTTATGATTTATCTCTCATGGTTTTTATGGTTTAGGCTTTAGGGTTTTGGTTTTATTTTTTAGGTCTAGGTGTAGGGCTCATGGCTTATGGTTTAGGGATCATGTTTTAGGGTTTATGGTTTACTATTAATAGTTTATATTTTAGGTTTTAGGTCTTAGGGATAAGGGATCATGGTTTAGGATTTAGGGTTTAGGGTTTATAGCTTAGGTTTTATGATTCGGGGTTTAGGGTTTATCTTTTAGGGTTAAAGGTTTAGGGATTAGGATTTAGGTTAGTAAAATTAGGTTTTAGGGTTAACGGTTTAGGTTTTATTGTTTAGGGTTTATGGTTGAGGGTTTAGGGTTTAGGGCTTCACACTTAGTGTTTAGGCCTTAGGGTTTATAGTTTAGGGTTTAGAGATTAGGGTTAAAGGGTAAAGGTTTGATGTTGTATACTTTAGGGATTAGGGTTTAAGATATAGAGATTAGGGTTTAGGGTCTAGGGCTTTGATTAATAAAAATGTAGCCTAAATGGAACCTATATGGGGTATTAGGGTATTAATGGTAATCTAAGTAGGAGGACTAAAATTCTTGTAAATAAATATGATAAACAGTAACAAATGACAACAAACTGATATGCTAAAGTGTTGTAAAGAAATTTCATGATTTGATCTAATTGAAATAAAAACCTAGAATGCAAGAGGGGAGTATGGAAATGACTCAGCTGATTGAAGGTGACTGTGACATGTTGTAGAAGATTTAGAAGTAGAAGTTGGCGGTGTAGACAAAACACTTAAGGGCCCTACGAGAGGAGGATCTGGGTTTTCTAAGATAACATGGGTTCCTAGGAGTGTACTAAGGCACCCTAAGGTGCCTTGGCATGGTTTCTAAGTGTCTCTCGAATACTCTCTTCCTATGGCAAGATAGATTATTTGGATGAACATGTTTGTGCCCTACACATGAAGAAGAAGAAGAGGTCGAACCGATCTCAACTACCAAACCGATGGACTTATCGTTGAGCGTTGCACTACATTACAGACCCTTATGTAGTTCTGGTGAGTGTGTGTATGTCATTCCCTAAGTGCTCTCATACCGATTACTGGTTTGTGAAATAACGACTTAAGAACCTTATTATGGTCTTATAAGATTTATATTTATAGGGCTCTCAAGTTTAATTTCACAATTAATCCTGACAATGTTGACTGAGGAAAATATAAAGATGATCAATGGGTAGAAGTGACCCAAAAGGGAGTGAAAGAGGCTAAGAATAGATCGGGGTGCCTAGAATGGGACCAGGGTGCCACGGGGCACCCAAGATAGGGTGGGGCACCCTAAATTAAGGCTAGAATATCAAGGAAGGTATAAAATGAGGTGATAAGTATCGGAAATATGTGAGAAAGATGAAGTAAAACATAAAACAAAGATGGAAAAAAGGTGTGATTAATTGGTACTTTGTACACTTGAGAACCTTCTAAATAATTGATACTTTGTACACTTGAGAACCTTCTAAATAGTAGTATAAGATCAAGCTAAATATTGTATAATGTGTAATATTTGTATCTACATTTATCCCTACTTTTTTTAGTGAGTGAACAACTCGGTAACATAAAGTAGATAGAAAAGTGTACACAGGTGTCCTGTGCAGTAGAGTGTAAAATAAAATGCATTGATGGACTAGAAGCGTGGAATGAAAAAAATAAATATGTGGAGTAGTGTGGATTCTAAAGATGAAACATGTGTAAAAAGTGATGAGAGTGAACCTAGGGAGAACACATGTGTAGTTGTTGCATGTGTGTGGTGTACTTGTATGGTTAGTATGGCAAGTACCATCATGGTGTGTTGTCATTATTGTTTTCATTTTTGTTGGTTGTTGTTATTGCCCCCAATTTGACACCTTGTTTCTCATATGACAAACTTGCAAGGAGAAAATGATCAAGTAGTCAAATATGTATGTATGTTAAAACACTACATAAAGTAAGCAAATGTAAAGTACACTATAATAGAAAGTGTAAATGGAAAAATGGAACATGTGCATCTAATCCATGATGAGAAAAATGGTGTAAAAGGATATCTTGTGATGTTACAATTTTTTTGGGAAATCTCACTCCACTATGTCTAAAGAAGTATAAGGAGGAAATGCTCAGTGTCCTCCAACTTTAACCACTTCTACTAAAATTTGTTGAAGAGATTTTTGTACTTTATGCTAGTTTTTGAGGTGATCCTATGCCATTAGGTGGAGAAGTTTAGAGAGGCACCCCTCTGTAACCCCTAAGCCTATGACCAATCCACATAATTTCTTAATGACACCATGTCCTATTAAATTCATTGTGTATGGATTTCATATATTGGTCTAAACTCATTCATTGTGTGTGAACCGGTGTAGATATGTTATGTTAGTATAAACCCTTAATGATGACCCCCTCTTTAGGGGCACATGCAATGACCCTAAAAGGAGAATTTGTCCCCAAAGAGGACCAACCACACCCCGGCCTTGAACCAACTCATCCCCTGTAGGGAGGAAAGGGAAAGTGCTTGGTAGATACCAATGCACACACAAAAGGTGATGACAAGCCAACACAAATGTTAGTCTAAACACATGCATAAAAATAGGTGTAAAAGATGTAGATAACGTAGATAATACTAAGAAAAGTAGTGTAAATACACAAGAAAACAAGGAGACCGCATAAAGTGGGTTTTAAAAATGGAACATCACTCATGATTTTGCAAGACACACAAGGCCATCATGGTTGTAAACAATAGACAAGTGTGCACACATGAAAATGGAAAAGTCTACATACCATAGAAAACAACACAGACAAGTAGAAATTCAAGTAGTCATGGGAACATTTAGTTCTATAAAACAAGTGTTACACATGGAACAATTGTTAGCATGTTAGAGTGAAAACCAATATGTCAAACATGTATAAGCAAGTATTATAAGATGTTAAGTATAAAATGAAACAATAGAACTTGAATGAGATGAATGTGGATGCCCCTAGTGACCATTATAGTAAGGGTGGAAGGAGAGCATTCAAGCCACATGTAAATGTCCTGTATTTTTTATCACACTAAACAAAGGAGTGAATGCACATTTGGGTATGATAATGACATGTAGGAAAGTAAGCTAACATGTGTAGTTAAGAGAACATGTAAAACACTAGTAAGAAAAATTAAATGCTACCAAGATAATGTAGTATGCCATGGATGGATGGAATGGAATGATAGAGCAACCCCCCCCCCCGAGTTTATGGAAGTGTATGTAGTGAGGTTCATTTTTTCCCCCTCAACAGTCAAGAATGAACCGTAAACGAGAGTGCATCATCGGGAAATGGTCGAGTAGTGTTGGTTATGTCTAGTGGGTTTTGATTAGTGTATATGTGTAGTGGTGATGAAATGTGACATGTGGAAAGATGGTGTGTGTGAACCCTATAACTGAAGCGTATATCAAAATTGTTGATCATAGGAGTGATGATTTTTCCCTAAGTGTATATCACTAGAGGATGAGAGGATGGTGATAAGATGTATAGAAATATGCACATGGACCTTATAGCCTAAGCGTATATCACAACTTGTTGAATAGGTGAGTGATTATTTAGGCATTGTAAGCATATATCACTAGGAGATGAACATATGGTAAGGCATCATATAGAAAGGTGTGTATGGACCCTATAACCTAAGCATATACCATGACTTGGTTGTATAGAGGAGTGATGATTCATCCCTAAGCGTATATCACTATGAGATGGGTGATGAGGGTGTATGAATCATAAATAAGTAGGTGTTGGATAATAGAAGGTGAGGGTGGTGATTTAGGATAAATAAGTTCAGCACTAAGAATTGACCACTATGTGATGAATAAGGTGAGGGTGGTGGTTTAGGATAAAATGTATACCACTAATGGATGAGTAAAATAAATGATGATGTGGTATTATGACTTAGAAGATGATGATATAATAGGTGATGATTGTATGTAAGAGAATAATGTATAATGGGGAAAGGAGTTTGGATTTAGCCTAAGTGTATACCACTACAGGATATGATGATGAGTATGGGTGATGATATAGCATAGAGCATTGGTCATGAGTCCTATGAAATAGTTTATGACATGTCACATGTAGGTAAGTTCCATTTGATTGGTAAACCCTCGACAATCAAGTATGGACCGAGGAACTAGAGTGCGTCATAGGGTGGTGAGTGTAACACATAGAACAATATAGTGTAGATGACCAAGGTATGTGAATGTGTGGTGTAGGAAATGTAATTTAGTGTGTGGGTAGGTAGAAATAGAATGTGTATTGATGAGAGATGAAACTAGACCCAAGTATAAGGAAATCTAGTGTAGGGTGTAGGATAGGTATGTTGTATAAACGTAATGTGGGTAGGGAAGGTGTAATGTAATAATTTTGTAGATAAGAATAGAATGCGTAATGATGATATATAAAACTAGACCCAAGTATAAGTAAATCTAGTTTTTCATTTAGGATGTATGGATGGCATAGAAAATTAGACTCATAGATGATGATAACTAGTGTAGCATGTATGAGATAGATGAGGTAGAAATGAAGAGTAGATGAGGTATGTATATGATGATGTATGATGTATATGTATGGGTCCGGTAGTGCAGTGTGTGGGGTTCAGTGTAATAATGATCCCTCAATAGTCTAGTGTGAACCGAAGCACTAGGGTGCATCATTAGGTAGTGAGGGTGCTATGACACATGAGATAGGGTTTCTATAGAAAGGATGAAAATGTAGAGAAAATATGTAATGTAAGGCTATGAAAGTATGAGAGGATAGAGAGGGGGCATAGGATGTAATGTGTTATGCCCCCAAGTGTGTCAAAAGGATAAATCAACCGATAAGGTCGAAAGAGGAAAGTCCTGCGACTAAATCTTGAGATGATGCAAATGGAGGGCCATGATCTACCAGTGGGGATATGGTAGAGAGGGTTGGTTCCAGTGAGTGAGATTGATATACTCGTGAAGGATGGCGAAGTGAAGAAGTCGTGGTGTGACACTTGGAGGGGGAGATTGGAAAGACAATACTATAGATTGGTGGTGGGGTATGCGGATAAACCGAGTTTGATGCACACAAACTAGGTGAGATTGAGGGGGTATACGTAGGATAGGAGAAGGTGGGGTGATAAATAAGAGGATTCCTAATAATTGGACATCACTAATAACATGGGAATGTATGCAAAAAAATCAGTAGGATGTCTTGAAAGGTGGTGATAGTGGAAAAATGGTCACCATGAATGTGGGTCAATCATGCGAGTGAGGGGAAGAGTGAGTAAGTAAAACATAAGAATTTAGTGGTGAAGAAGGTGACCCAGAATGTGTTGTAGCATAGCATTAGAGGGAAGGATAATGGGTGAAGGTAATGGTGTAATTGGTGGATCAAGGAGGGGACTAGTAGGGGAGGTGGGTGGGGTAGGAGTTATAGGAGGAGTAGGAGCATGTTGAATTTACATAATTATAGCATAAAGGGATGAAATTGTTTCTTTCATAGACTGATACAAAACTTTTAGCACATGTATAGCCTCCTATAATGGTTCATTAGGAGAAGGAATGTGTGAGTGAAAGTCAGAAACTATCTCAGAGGAGGAAGAGTAGGTGGTAGGAGAAGGTGAATGGGTGTTAATGCGGGAGGGTAAAGGTGAGGGAAGTGTTATCCATATTTGCACCCCTTTGTAGAATGGATCAACCTACAGGTCTGGTAATTGATATTCAATCGATTCCTCCTTGATGCATGTTAACTCCTTTATTGACATGTATCAACAACTTCCTCCTTGACATATGTCAATGCCCTTGTTGACGTGCATTAACCGGTTCTTCCCTAATGTGTGTCACCATTTCTTCTTGACATGTGTTACCACTTTCCTCTTGTTATACAAAAACATACTTTTCCATCACATGAAAACTCCCCTCCTTTTCACATGTCATTATATCTTCCCCATTTTTGCCTCCTTCTTTTCATGCGTTAACGTTACTTCATTTTTCACATGAATAACCCTTTTCTTGCGACGCGTGACAGCCTCCCCCTAATTGTTGCTTGACATCATTTATTATTTTCATGTGACAAAGCATTTCCTATTCAGCGGCAACTCTTCCTATTCTTGTCGGTGTCAATTGGTGGTTCTTGTCGTGCAACAACAAGGAGTTTTAGATACATTCGAGGCATTAGTGTCATGGTACAAAGTAGTTCAACAACCATATTAATGAGGTATGGCACCCATGTTTTCCATGCAAATAAAGTACCATTGGAAAGTGAAAGTGTATTGTTTCCCATACCTTCATACATGAAATTAATGAGGGTTGTCAATAGGCATGAAAAATCTATTATTTAATGTATTTACCCCCACCATTTTTAGGGTGAGACATTCTGGAATGTAAAGAAACTTAGCTAAAAAATTTCAGCACCTATTATGAGCTACAAGCCTCAATTTATGTAATTTGTATAGTATTATTGACTTATGCCTATATTTTAATTAATTGTGCATCATTTTAAGTAATAAAATTTGTGTTTTGTGGCTTTTATTACCCGAGCTCAAGTTTTATTGCATCATTTTTAATTGATTTCATTTTCAGGTGTATTGTGTGTGCTATATTGTTTTACAGGACCTAAATTCATCATGCTCCACAAAATTGGAGGTTTGAATGTGTTCTTTGGACTGTGGCACTTTGTCTACCCTCTTCTACCTCATTTCCTTTGATTTTCACTCACTAAGAATATCTCCACCCCCCTTTCTTGGTGCTATCACCTCCCTTAGTTTAGGACTTTTATCTTATGCATCTCTTTCTTCATTGGTCCTTGGAAATTCTAGTTTAGTGTTAGAATAGTTGCATTTCCCCTTCTAGGAGTATTTTTAGCATTAGAATAGGTAAAAGAACTATCCTTTCCTGTATGTTTGTCTCATTTGTGAGGGTCCCACACCATGAGACAATCTATGTTAGTCAAGAGTAGGGTTTTGTAATGTATAAATCCTAGGGTGCTACTTTTTTGAAATAATAGTTTTGGCATGCCCGGTGGGACAAAAGTCAATGTTTTCATTTTTTATCAAGATTGGGTGTGTTATTGGTGAGTTTATAGCCTTTAGAGTCTTTTTAGCAACACATTTGGTGACTCCGTCATTCAAATACAGTGGTTTCAACAACCTAAGTTTATCATTATCATGAGAAGAGTGTAAATCTAGTATAGAACAAGAGAAGAAGGTATCTTTGAATACTTGCAGTTATCTCCAAAAAAAGGAGAGGAAGAAGAGTACAAATGTCTCCCTCTCCACCAAATAAAACATTATCCACACCTCCACCTGGTAGACCCTTTCTTTAATTGAGTAGGGTTCTCAGGCCACTCAAGATGGCTCATCAACAACCACCAAATCAGCCACCTCCAAACCCCTATGCAAATTTCATAGGAAGTAGTCCACTTTCCCTTAATGCACAAAATCTCAATTCTGCAATAGTAGTATTAAATAATATCTCATACTTCACTAGAGAAAATTGCACAACTCCCATCAACCACATTCATGACATTACAAATTTCTATGCCATTTATGAGATTGTTGAGATGGATGTTTTGGTCAAGTTGTTGGCTTCCTCTTTCAAAGGAAAAGTTTTGTAGTGGTTCAGAGGCTTGGGAGAAGGATCAATACAGATTTGGGATCAATTATGCATAGCTCTCTATGGCCACTTTGGGGAAAGGGCTAACAACTTATCCCTTTTAGAGTAGATGACTAAAATAAAAAGGGCACTAGCTAAGAAAATGATAGGCTTCAATTCTAGATTCCTAAGAACATGTGAGAGTATCCCAATTACAATAAGACCAACAATCAAGGTGCATTTCTCTATTTTCTTAAATCTCTAAATTCTAATATATCTATTATGATACAATCTATGGGAGGAATAACCCTAACAAATGTCTATGTCATATCCTTTAGAGCTGAGAATTTCCTAATTCAAGCCGGTAAACTTACACTTAGGCCACCTATGCCTCTCTATCTAGATACGGGGAATCCTAATCCTAATCAAACACCTAAAATATCCACCATCCCTACTCTAAGAAATCAGAGTTCAAATGAAGGTTCCACTTCTTCTTCTAGCACTTCAAATGAACTCTAGGAGGTTATGACACAATTGAAAAACTTAGGAAAAAAGTTGGTAACTCTTAAGAGGAAACAAGCTCAAATTTTTTACCTTATCACCTCGGCCCAACCTAATAAACCTCCATATCATCCAAATAGGAAACTTGTTTAAGATGTAAACCAAAACCAAGGACAACCCTAAGTTGTTAATCCATTCCAAACATATAACCCTAATACAGTTTCAACATCTAGGGCCTTGGTTCCTACTCAAAAAACCATAGAAAAAGAATATGAATGGTGTTTCCCATATAGCCAACCACATAATCAGAAAACATGATTCAATGGTGCTTTAAATCAAGACTTAATGGTGACTATGATGGGTGTTCCTCAAGAACCAAACCAAGAAGAAAGTCAGCAACATGTAGCTAATTAGGAAGCACCTCCAAATGAGACAACACTTGTGAATTGGCAAGCTGAGGATTTTTATGGAATAAATCAATCCCCTTCTCAAAGTGTGATAGCCAACACGAGGTATAAGAAGATGAATATAGAGGAAGGTAATTCATCTAATCCAAGTAATTCTTAGCCTTTTATCACACTTTGGGGTATTAGCAATCCAAGTACAACCCCAAATGTTAAAAAACAACCCAAACTAACTTTTAAGTTAGCTCGGGTACCTATTGTAGTAGCCCATGTATAGTAGAAATTCATACCAAGTAACGAGAAGCAAAAGGAAAATATATCTCCTTTTAACATTATTAATCAAATGAAGAAGACTAATTTAGGAATTTCTATGTGGGAATCATTTAAAATTATGGGCCAACGAGATCTTTTATAAGTAGTGATGGAAAATTGGTCAAAGATCAAATGAGTTGTTCAAGAATCAAAAGAAGGTGCTCACTAATGCATCTTTAAAAGGAGTTCATAGAGGTTAGAAAGTTAAAAACATGAAGCCTCCTCCATTCTATATATCTTTGATTATTGGGAACAACCTTATACACAATTGCATGATTGAATTAGGGTCTAGTAGTTCAAGAATACTCTTGAAATAGATTACGATTAGTTGGGTCTGAAATAAAACTTGGTTTCCAAGGAGTAGTATAGTTAGATGGGATAGCAGTGGGAACTGTTGGGATCATAAAAGTTTTAAACTCACATTGCATGCATGTCCTAATGTCACAGTTCAAGAGGATATATCAGTGATTGAATTTCCTCCACTCTTTACATTGTGCTTGTCAAGATACTTCACTACCAAAATTGGAGGCTACTTATCAGCTGATTGGTTGCATATGCTCTTCAAAACAAGGTATGGAGCTAAGGCTACAATCCGGTCTGAACCTATTGTAAATTTCCATATTGAACCTCATGTACCAAGCCCAATCAATGTAAATTTCTCAGCCGTTGATCAAGAGGATTTCCCAAACACTCGGGAAGCAGATACAAAATTTTAGGGCATCCTAGATTTGACTCTTAATGAATGGGAAAAAAAAAGACATGGATATGATCCATACAAGGAAATAGTAGAGGATGAATTCGGAGTTTATTGTTTACACGAGGAAAACACACCTCTTCTTAGCCTCACCAAACTAGATGATAAGGGTGATAATGAAGTATGAAAACTATTCTTTGATGGCTCAAGGAGTAGGAAAGGCATCGAGGAGGATAAATGATTTTTACACCACAAGGTATGAAGTACTACTCATATTTCTATTTTTAGTTTACTTGTTCAAACAATACAACTAAGTATGAAGCTTTGATGCATGGATTGAATTGGGAAAGAAAGAGGGGTATATAAAACTTGTAAGTGTTTAAGGGTAGTGTTTTAATTTTTAACTAGGTTATGGTAAAACATGTTGTTAATAATGATCTTCTCAAAGCTTATAAACATTGGGTATGGGATCAAATTGATGATTTTGAAGTGTTTAATATTCAAGTCATACAGAGGAAAAATAATGAGGCTAAAAACAAGCTTGTAGAAATTAGAGAAACATTTAATATGGTGGAAAGTATTAAAAGAGATAAAGTGTAGCAACATATTCATGTAATTGTGAGGCAAGCTATACTAGACAATTCCACTAGCTGGAAATTATTTGAGAATGATCAATATATCATTAATTTCTTATGGGAAGAGGCTAAGTTCTTGGTTAAAAATTATGATAAATTGGATCAGCAGTACAAGGATCAAGTGGTATAGCTACGGACAAAATAATTACCAAAGGGTTTAGTGACTCTAGAGTCAATATTCAATCCCAATGATCAATTTCCGAGAAAGAAGATGAACATTTAGGTAAAAAGGGAAGATTTAGAATCCATTTTAGTTGAAGAGGGTCAAATTTTCCAAGTTTGCAAGGTAAGCATAAAAATATATGAATTTATACAACTTTGTCAAGAGTCCCTAGATGTATTTTCTTAGAGCTATGAGGATCTGAGAGGGTTTAATCCAAAATTAGCACAACACACCATTGAGCTAGATACAAAATCCAATCCCATTAGATAAAAGCAAAGACCAGTAAACCCTCACATTAAGATTATCATGAAGAAGGAAATGAACAAGTGAATAGAGGAACACATCATCTTCCCGATCAAACACTCTTCATGGGTAAAAATCTAGTGCCGATTAGGAAGAAAAATATGGAAATTAGGTTATGTGTGGATTTTGAGACTTAAATAAGGCTTATCTTAAAGATCACTATCCACTTCCTTCCATGGATAAAATATTGCAAGTAGTAGCTGGATCAGAAAGGTTTTCACTTTTAGATGGCTACTCGAGCTACAATCAAATCATGGTGAAAGAGGAAGACCAATTCAAAACAACCTTCATGACGAAGTGGGGCACATATACTTATAGGAATATGGCATTTGTCTTGTCAAACACCAGCCACTTTCCAAAGGGAAATGGATATGACATTTAAAGGAATTATTAATAAGATAGTTTTTATGTATCTAGATGACATTACTATATTCTCCAAGAATGTAGAAATTCATCTATTTCACCTTAGAAAAGTATTCCAAAGATGCAGGGAGACTCGAAAATTATTTGAATCCAAAAAGTACACATTATTAGTTCATGAAGGTAATATCTTAGGCCACATCATGTATAATAAGGGGTTAGTAAATTATCTAGAACAAGTTGAATTTATTCGAGCATTGCTATTTTCAGGTCATAAGAAGGTTCTCCAATTTTTTTGGGGAAAATTAATTTTATTGGGAGGTTTGTTCATAATTTTTCCCATCTTGCCAAGACACTCACACTGATGTTGAAAAATAACATGGTTTTCAAATGGACTGCTAAAGGAAAAGAAATATTTGAATCTATAAAGCAAGGCCATTACATAGGATCCAACTCTCATAAATATAGATTTCTCAAAGGACTTCATCTTATATGCTTTAGAGGCAAGGATGCAATATCTGCCATATTAGTACAACCAAATCAAGAAGGACTAGAGCAGCCTATTATATTATTTAGTCAAGGTATTCATATTATGAGGTGAGATATTCAATCATTGAGAAGCATGTCCTTACTGTAATTAGAAGTTTAAAGAAATTTAGGCATATAATGTCAAATAATAGAATTCATCTATTAGTTTCATATGTTGGTGTATAATATCTTATTTTGAACAAGGACATTAATGAAAATAGAGTTGGTTGGATAAAAAAGGTCATGGATTATGATATTGATATAAATATGACCAAATTAGTTAGTGGGAAAGGGTTTTGTGAGAAGCTAGCTTCTAACAAACATGCTAAATTAAGAGAGGAGGCAAAAGTTGTTATGTTGTTATAAGATAATCAAGAGTAGATTATAGGTGGTATACATATTCCTTGTTGGACTTATGATATTGTATATTTTCTTCAAATTATTCAAAGTCCTCAAGGATTGAGTAAGTCCAAAAGGAGATATTTCAGACTTCATTTCATACCATACGTACTTGTAGATAATATTTTGTTCAAAAGGGATGTGCATGGTGTCCTCCTAAGGTGCATCAATAAAAATCAGATAGAGAGGTTATTGCACAAGTTTTATGGTGGAGAGGTAGGTGGTAAGTTTTCCCCAAGAGTAAAAACTACTAAAATCATGAGGGTTGGTTATTAATGGCCTAATATTTTCAATGATTACTACTCATGGATAAATAAATAAAAGAAGTGTGCCTTCTTCACAGGTAAAGAAAAGCTAGCAGCCCTCCCACTCCATCCTATCTCAATTAAACAATCTTTCATGTAATGGGGTTAGATTTTATTTAGATGATCAATCCAAATTCTAGTCTAGGTCACAAATGGATTCTTACACCCACAGAGTACTTCACTAAGTGGAAAGAAGTAGTTGCTGACTTAAGGAATCAAACGAATATAATATTCTATATTTCTACCACTATAAGGTTTGGTGTTCCTTTCACTATAATATCAGATAATTACTTATCTTTCATTAGAGAATAGATATCTAATTTGGCTATTTGAAATGGCATCTATTTGAGCACTTATTCTATTTACTACCCCCAAGGTAAGGGTCAAACAGATTCCAATTAGAGGACTTGACATACCAAATTGAAATCAGCCTTGTGGGCTGATATAATCACTCCAAAGAAGTTAACTGATTATTCCCCTTTCAAATTGGTTTATGGAAGGGAAGCATGGCTGCCCATATCCCTTGAATTACCATCCTTAGAGCTTATTAAATAACTAGAGTTATTTGAAGTTCCAGATATAGAAGTCAGGTATGTAGAACTCATGGAGCTAGAAGAGATAAGGAACCAAACCATGAAAATAATGGAGAAGGACAAAGCTCAAATCAAGATGAGCTTTGACAGAAAATACAAAAACATAACTTTCTAGGAAGGAGACTTATTTTTGAAATGGGATGCAAGATAGAGCCAAACTAGGAAGGCACTCCAAGTTTGATGCAATATGGAGTGGCCCTTACTTGATCTTAGGGTGTAAAGAAAACAATGATTTCTAATTGTCAAAGTTGGATGGAGAAGAATTGCATATTCCAGTCAATGGGATCTAATTTAAGCAATGTTGTTAAATATGAATCTCATTTCTGTACATGATAGTTTAGGTTCTTAATTCCTCCAAGTTCTTATAGTACATTGTTTTGTTGTAGTTAGGTTTTCTTTCGATAAGTGTGTGTACACTCTCTACATGTTCCATTTGGGATATATATGATTTTGTTATTTGTACATAGTTGCGCTCTGTTGTAGTTGTAATTTTTAGTTTTAGGAAGGGTTTAGTGATGAAGTAATTGTTATCCAAAATTCACCCCCCAGGGTAATTTTGATAACATGCATCAGAATATTCAAGTCCCAGGCAAGTAGATTGATTCAAGGCCCA
Organism: Taxus wallichiana var. yunnanensis; assembly: GCA_018340775.1. Lineage (NCBI taxonomy): Eukaryota > Viridiplantae > Streptophyta > Pinopsida > Cupressales > Taxaceae > Taxus > Taxus wallichiana. Next base: position 237,169,293 of record CM031242.1, read on the forward strand.
AAATCATGTTTTTGAGGCCCCTCGGCTTCTTTCTAACTCTCCCATCCAAGAAGGAATCCCAACAGGTTGATAAAATGGAAGAAATGTAAAAAATAAGGTTGCAGGACTGTTTTGAGGCATTTTGGGTCTGAAGGGCTCGGGTTGTACTAGTTCGGGTTGAACTGAGGTTTGTTGTACCAAGCTTGGGGCCAAAAATGAAGAAAATTGGCTAAGTCCTAGTCTAGGCGGTCTGTGGGACAGTTGGGACGTCGGGACGCAAAAAGACCGAATTGGCCGAAAGCAAGGAAAAAATTGCCTAAGTCTTTTGTTTCACTCGGTTTGGGAAAATTGGGACAAAAGTACGCGAAGGGCGTGGATTGGCAAGTTTGGCGCAAGTCAGTCCATTTCGGGCGGTTCGGAGAAATTTGTCCCAGGAAGTCCGGGACATTTGGGACAAAAGTACGTGGAGGACGCGAACCGGCTGGTTCGGCCGAAACAGAGGACTTTGTTTGGGACATCCGGGCCAAAAGTATGCGTGGGACGCGAAAAGTAGAAGGAGCCGAGAGAGAATGGGATCTTGCCACGTTTCTTCACCACAAGCAGGAACAAGGAAGCCCGAATCGGGCGGTTCGGAGATATTTGTCCCAGCATACGTTCGGGACATCTAGGCCAAAGGTACGCGAGGATGCAAAAAGCCGAAAATCTGCCAATGAATCAGACCGTGCCACATGTCACAAGGGGAAGTGCAATGGAAATTGGCTAAGTGTTTTTTGGCCAAAAAATTTCAAAGGGCAAGGTTTGAAGGGTCGGCTTGAGCTAATAGACACAGGACATGTGTCCTAAGGTGGGGAGTTCGGAGCTAAGGAGAGACTTAGGAAAATTTGACCAAAAGTCTTGGGCCAAAAAATTAAAAGACAAGGATGACCCCGTGCCCCTATCCTCCAACCAGATCATGCCACGTGTCCCACGTGGCGGGGGCGTGGGGAAAAAATAGAAAATTTTCCAAAGTTATAAAAAGTCAAAATTTTCAAAGGGAAACCCATGCGGGAGGCCTAGGAGAGAGAATTACTCGTCCAATCAGAGCCCGACACGTGTCATCCAAGTGGCAGAGCGCAAGAAAAAATTCAAAATCCGTTTTTGCCTGTTTTTCCCTAAAATCTTCGATAGTCATATCTTTTGATCCAGAGCTCAGATTTTCATGTTCTTTATATCAATGGAAAGCTGGTGAAATTATCTACATGATTCTAGGGTCAATCTTGCATTTTGGTTCAGTTTGGAGAGAGAAAATCAAGAAATGTCTCTGGCGCATGGTAATGGCTAGAACTGACGTTTCAACAACCAGTTTTAATGCACATGGGTCACATTCTTCTTCAGCATGGCCAGAAGTGATGTTTCAACCACTGATTTTAATGAAGAATGTGTTTTGGTCAATGGTTGGATTGCTTGCATGTTTTCCTATGTTTCTCTCTCCTGGGCTCGACCCATGCATTGTAAAAAGCCAGATTTGGCTCATTTTTAAAAGGTGGTTCATCTTTTCAGCTCTGCCCTCCCTTCTTTTCTTCTCTAGGGTTGAAAATGGAGTTCAAACCTCCTCCTCCTCTCTGTAATGGTGTTTTTGCCTTTTACCATTAAAATGATGTTCTGTGTAAACTTCTGAAGCAACAAAAACATGTTTCGTGATGCATCTGTCCATCCTTGCTCATTTTTCACTTGTTTTCTTCTTTCCTCTCTTCATTACAGGTATTTGTGCATGTTCGAATATTCATTGCAGGTTTGGAGCTATGTTCATGGAGTTTTGGGACATTTTCTGTGTGAAATCTATCCTTGGGCCTGTGATACATTTGTCCATCCTTCCCATTGCTCACCTCTCTTTGTTCCATGGCAGTTTTGATAGATGTTCAACATTTTCCTTCTCTAGTGTATCACCGTTTTAGTGTAGGCTCTGTTTTTCCCTTTTCTCTCTCTCTCTGTCTCCTTGGCATGGTTAGATTAGGATTAGATTAGCTTGCCTGCACTGGAATAGCTTGTGGCAGGTAGTTTAGGAAGAGGAACCAGCCTTCTCTGGAGATTCCTTTCTCATTTTCATGAGTCCCACACTCAAAGAAAGGATTCAATGTTGTGTAATCACACTTTGGTGTTAGAGTGATCAACCTAGAAATCTGATCGCATCCAGGGGTGCTTGTGATTTTGCATCAACAGATTTTGCTACGCGCTTAGGTGGGACCGAGGTTAGATTATTTCATCTTTCAGAGGTGTCTCATTATCAACAACAAAGTTTAAGCCACCGTGCGTTTGCATCAACAGTTTTGGCATGCCCGGTGGGACATTAGAGGTCTTCCACTTCATCTTTTGCAGGTTGGTGTGTTCCTGTGAAGATTTCAGCCTTTGGAGGCACTTGTAAACACATCTGGCGACTCCATCTGATCAGCAACCCATTTCTGAAGTTGTAGACCTGTTTTTCATCCATTTCCATCCATATTTCTTTCCATCCCTTTCATTCTTTTCCATTCCATGAAGTTGTGCAATCATGACTTCATTTCCATCATGGAACTCACATTTACAACAGCAGCAATGTTTCCCACCTCCAACATGTTTTTTAAATCCTCCAAATCAGCATTTTGAACAAATTCAAAATCAGCATGCATACCCATATGAGCAGCAATGCCAAAATTAGTTTGGCTATGGAGCTTTCCAAGAGCAAGAGTATGCATATAATGAAGACAATTAGATGCAAGATGCTGGTCTGTTGGAGAAAATCCAAAAGATGGAGGTAAAGATGGTGCAGTCCAGAGCAACAGCTCAAATGAGAGCTTTCAGAATTGGTTACAGGACTCCTTGTCCATGGGGAGGCTCTTTTCCAAGACACTTCAGCTCTCGGGAGAAAGCTGGACTTCATGATGAAGATGCTGCCCCAACTTGCACAATGGACAGCAGAAATAGAGGCCTATACACTTGTTGTTGAACAACCTTGTCAATGGGTAAGTTCTACACCATCATCTAGTTTTTCTCTTCCCATTACTCAAGCAGCATCATCTCATTTGGAATTGCAAATTCTAAACTCCCCATTTTCTGTCCCAAATGTTGATCCCATGTCTCCACCTCTTAGTCTTCCACCACACCTCAATTCTTCTTTCCTTTTTCCTTCCAAACAGTCATCCCCTCCACAAAATCTAAAAGAAATACCCCTCCTCCAAAGAAACAAGATTTTCTACCTCCACCACCACAAAAATTGCCAAATCAATTGAGTTACAACCCATCCCTCCTCTTGCATTCCCAATTCCATGAGGGGAAGAAGAAATTACAAAAAGAATGTCACCAAGGAAAACAACAATAAGAAGAGGAGCCCAACAGAAAAGAAATGACAGACAACTTGAGGGTTTGGGCTGCCAAATTTGGGATGACAAAGATCCCCTTGATGGTTAAACCTATAGAAGAGGCTAAGGTTGAACAAATGGTGGTTAAGACTGATTTTGTGGCAGCAGAAGAAGAGAAAAAAGAAGAAGCAGATCAACAGTCAGTTTGCTCAAAAAGTAGTGTCCATGTTGGCACTCTATTTGAAGGGAATGCTGATTCAATTCAAGTTGCACAATCAGCCATAAAGGAAGAAAGCTCAGAAGAAGATCTTGCAGTCCCAACTTGTCCTCTAGAGCAGCAGATTGAAGAGTTTGACTTGACAAACTTCATGCTGGAGGAAGAGTTCAATCAAGAGCAAGATTGTCTTCAAGTAGTAGAGAAAGGAGAAGCTACTCCAGATCTAAAAGAAGAGGACCACATTCTAGTTGCGGAGGAGAAAATTACAGATCCAAGGGCTTTGAGCACAAAGCAGGCTACAGGAGAACCTTCAGTTCTTCCTTCTACTTCACCTCTCTCAAGTTCTAGTACTGAAGAGGAGTTTGATCTCTCAAACTCAATGTTGGAGGGAGAAAGAAACCATGGTGGTCAAGTTACAGATCAAGAAGACACCATGGAGAAAGTGGAGCATTTGCAGCAGGACAGCCATAAAGCAATTTATCTGTCAGATTTAGAGGACTATTTTGATGGAGAAGAGCTGGTTGAGTTTCCACCATTCTCTCTTTCATCATCCACATTCAAAACACTTGAACCTGCTGTCATGAAGGAGAGCATTCATTTGTAGCAGCCTGCATCTTATAGCAGCTCTTTGGAACCAAGATTGGAAGATTTTAATCTTTCATGTCCTTCATTAGAGGAAGAGAAAGGACAAAGGAATTTCACCATTTCTTCCACACCATCCATTCAAGAGGGTCTACAAGAAGACTCCATTTTTGGAGTTGAAAATCAGAGCTATGGGCATATCAAATGGACCATACCTTGCCCAATCAGGTATTTGGCTTTATTGGAGCCAAAGGAGAAGTCACAACCAGTCATGCTTGCTTCTGAGCATGAGGGTGAGCTACAAAGTACCAAGGATCAGCTGTCATACCTCTTCAATCCAAATGTAGAGCAACTAAAAGAGGTATTGGATTCACCTTCAGCTGATACCTTGATGATCTGGGTGGAAGACCAGCTTCTTGTTGATTTTCCACTCATCCTAACAGCCATGATCAGCTCCAAATCAATTACATGGCTGCCACTTTTGAGAAAGGGAAGCTATTTCTCACAACCAATTGCAGGGTTTGTTTAGCTTGCCTTTGCTTCTAGTTAGAGTAGAGTAGGTAGGTTTGCTTTTAGCAGAAGAAGTGCTTGTGCACACTCTACATGTTCCATTTGGAGCATGTATGATTTTCAGTTCTGTACATAGTTTTGGTGCTGCTGGTTTCGCTCTTGCACAGTTCATTTTGGTGGCATTTTGGTGAGAACAACTCCATGTCCAGTGGGATTCAAGCGGTTTAGAGGGAAGTTTTCAAAGTTCAGATCAGTTTGCAGGTTACAACTCATGACTCCATGCCCAATGGATTGCTTCAGGCTACTGATCATTCATCTAGCAGGCAGATGACCCCACTGAGTCACCAAAACTGTTATCCAAAATTCACCCCCCAGGGTAATTTTGATAACATGCATCAAAATATTCAAGTCCCAGGCAAGTAGATTGATTCAAGGCCCAAAATCATGTTTTTGGGGCCCCTCAGCTTCTTTCTAACTCTCCCACCCAAGAAGGAATCCCAACAGGTTGATAAAATGGAAGAAATGTGAAAAATAAGGTTGCAGGACTGTTTTGAGGCATTTCGGTCCAAAGGGCTCAAAGTTGAACTAAGGTTTGTTGTACCAAGCTTGGGGCCAAAAAATGAAGAAAATTGGCTAAGTCCTAGTCCAGGCGGTCTGCGGGATAGTTGGGAAGTCGGGACGCGTGGGACGCGAAAAGACCGAATCGGCTGAAAGCAAGGAAAAAATTGCCTAAGTATTTTATTTCACTCGGTTTGGGATAGTTGGGACAAAAGTATGCGAAGGGCGCAGATCGGCTGGTTTGGCGCAAGTCAGTTCATTTCGGGCGGTTCAGAGAAATTTGTCCCAGGCAGTCCAGGACATTTGGGACAAAAGTATGCAGAGGATGCGAACTGCCCTTCGGCCAAACAGAGGACTTTCGTTTGGGACATCCGAGCCAAAAGTATGCGTGGGATGCAAAAAGCCGAAGGATTCGAGAGCGAATGGGATCTTGCCACGTGTCTTCACCACCTGGCAGAACAAGGAAGCCCGAATCGGGTGGTTCGAGATATTTGTCCCAGATAGTTCGGACATTTGGGCCAAAGGTACGCGAGGGACGTAAAAAGCCGAAGAAAAGCTGCCAACGAATCACAAAGATGCCACGTGTCACAAGGGGAAGCGCAATGGAAATTGGCTAAGTGTTTTTTGGCCAAAAAATTTCAAAGGGCAAGTTTTGAAGGGTCGGTCCAACTAATAGACATAGGACACGTATCCTAAGGCGGGGAGTTCGGAGCCGGGAAAGACTTAGGAAAATTTGACAAAAGTCTTGGGCCAAAAATTAAAAGACAAGGATGACCCCGCCCTGGTCCTCCAATCCAGATCACGCCACATGTCCCAGTGGCGGGGCGCGGGAGAAATGGAAATTTTTCCAAAGTTATAAAAAGTCAAAATTTTCAAAGGGAAACCTATGGGAGGCATAGGAGAGAGAATTGATCGTCCAATCAGAGCCCGACATGTGTCATCCAAGTGGCAAAGCATGGGAAAAAATTCAAAATCCGTTTTTGCCTACTTTTGCCCTAAAATCTTCAGATCGTCATATCTTTTGATCCAGAGCTCGGATTTTCACATTCTTTATATCAATGGAAAGCTATTGAAATTATCTACATGATTTCAGGGTCAACCTTGCATTTTGGTTCAGTTTGGAGAGAGAGAGAAATCAAGAAACGTCTCTAGTGTGTGGTAATGGCGAGAATTGACGTTTCAACAACCAATTTTAATGCACATGGGTCGCATTCTTCTTCAGCATGGCTAGAAATGATGTTTCAACCACCGATTTTAATGAATAATGCATTTTGGTCAATGGTTGGATTGCTTACATGTTTTCCTGTGTTTCTCTCTCTTGGCTTGACCCATGCATTGTAAAAAGCCATATTTGGCTCATTTTTAAAAGGTGGTTCATCTTTTTAGCTCTGCCCTCCCTTCTTTTCTTCTCCAGGGTTAAAAATGGAGTTTGAACCTCCTCCTACTTTGTAATGGCATTTTTTGCCTTTTACCATTAACATGATGTTCTGTGCAAACTTCTGAAGCAACAAAAATGTGTTTCGTGATGCATCTGTCCATCCTTGCTCATTTTTCACTTATTTCCTTCTTGCCTCTCTTCATTGTAGGTATTTGTGCACGTCTGAATGTTCATTACAGGTTTGGAGCTATGTTCATGGAGTTTTGGGACATTTTCTGTGTGAAATCTATCCTTGGGCCTGTGATGCATCTGTCCATCCTTCCCATTGCTCACCTCTCTTTGTTCCATGGCAGTTTTGATAGATGTTCAACATTTTCCTTCTCTGGTGTATCACCGTTTTAGTGTAGGCTCTGTTTTTCCCTTTTCTCTCTCTCTCTGTCTCCTTGGCATGGTTAGATTAGGATTAGATTAGCTTACTGCACTGAATAACTTGTTGCAGGTAGTTTAGGAAGAGGAACCAGCCTTCTCTGGAGATTCCTTTCTCATTTTCACGAGTCCCACACTTAAAGAAAGGATTCAATGTTGTGCAATCACACCGGTGCTAGAGTGATCAACCTAGAAATCTGATCAACATCCGGGGTGCTTTGTGATTTTGCATTAACAAAGAATGTCCCAAAGAGTGTTCTAGAGAAATAAGAGGTTTTAGACATCGACTACAATCGAAATAACTCCATGGGTAATGGATGTAAAATCACCGGTCTTTAATATCTAGTAGGTAGATCACTCATGCAAGTCAACAAATTATTATCCATATTTATACTCCCTTTACGAATAGATCAACCTATAGGTCTAGGAATTGATAGTTAATGGAATCAACCAACTCACCACAAGTAAAGGTTTGGATCCATATATTCTTAACATAGGTCAACCATGTGTCATCCATCTTACTCTTGTCACGTGTCACCATTACTTTCTTATCATGTCAATTTATTCCTCCCCGATGTGAGTCAACACCCTTGTTGATGCTCGTCAACCACTTCCTCCCTGACATGCATTAATACCCTTCTTAACATGCGTCAACCGCTTCCTCCTTAACACATGTCAATTCCTTGTTAACACACATCCATCACTTCCTCCCCGATGCACATCAATACGCTTGTTGATGCATGTCAACCTCTTCCTCCCTCACGTACATCAATTGTTTCTTCTTTACATGCATCACCACATTCCTATTATCATGTGACAATGTACTTTTTCATAACATGGCAACTCCCCTCCTTTTCACACATCATTCTACCTTCCCATCATTTCCACCTTCATGTCACATGCTAGGGTCACTTCTTATTGTTCTTCAATGACCTTTTGCTGATGTCTATCAACCTCCCCTCATTGTTGTGTGGCATCATTTCTTCTTGTCATGCAATAAATTATTTCCTCATCAGCAATGAATCTTCATGTTCTTTTCGGGCATCATCTCATGGTTCTTTTTAGGTGACAAAAAGGATTTTTAGATACATCTAGGCATTAATGGTATCATACAAGGTAGCTCCATAACCAGATTAATGAGGTATGGCACCCATGTTCGTCATGCAAGTAAAGTACCATTGGAAAGTGAACTGATATGGTTTCCCATACCTTCATACATGCAATTAATGAGGGTTTTCAGTAGGTGAGACAAATTTGTTATATAATTTATTGACCCCATCATTTTTTGGGGAGAGACAGTTTGGAATGTAAAGGAACTTTGCCAAAATTGTTCCAAAGACCTTTTATTAGCTATAGGCCTCAAATTTATGCTTTTAAAAAGGATTCTTGCCTCGTACTATTATTATAATGGATTGTGCATCATTTTAAGCAATAAAATTTTTGTTTTGTTGGTATTATTAGCCTAGCTCAATTTTTATTACTTTATTTTCGTTTCATTGCATTTTCAGGGTATATTATGCATGTTATATTTTTTTGCAGACCTAAATTTGTTGTGCTCCATGAAACTAGAGGTTTGAATGTTTTTTTACTCGTGGAGCTTTGTCTTCCCTATTCTACCTCATTTCCTTCCATTTTCACTCACTAAGAATATATCCACTGCTTTCTTGGTGTTATCACCTCCCTTAGTTTAGGAATTTTATCTTATGCATCTGGTTCTTCCCTGGTCCATTGGAAATTCTAGGTTAGTGTTAGAATAACTATATTTCCCTTTCTAGGAGTAGTTTTAGCATTATTATAGGTAGAGGAACCATCATTCCCTAGAGGTTTGTCTCATTTGTGAGGTTCCCACACCTTGAGACAATCCCATGTTACTCAAGAGTAGGTTTTTGTAATGTGTGAATCATAGGGTGTTACTTTTTTGACAAAACAGAAGGTCTTTTAGAGAATAGACAACACAGGTATCAAAATTGTATATGAGAACACGTGAGACTTGATAATAAAGGGTACGTGGTTGGTTATCCAAATAACCATGAATACCAAAAATATGCATCACCATGACATATTTTTCATTAGTAAAGGGAGTAAATGAGCATTCTAAGGCATACCAAACAATGTAGTTAGGTGAATAAAAAAGAAAGGATCTGCTACAAATGTGGACATCACCAAATGGAATGGAGAAAGTGATATCAATGTGGTAAGGATCAAGTTTCCCTACAATATAATCTAGCCAAGATTGTTAAAGAGTGAGTGGGGTAGTAATGGGAGTATGTGTAAGGTGAACTATAAGATGGAACACACATGGGCCATATGCAATAGTAAAGATGACAGAACCATGATATAGGTGTGGATCACATAAAGGAGAATGGAGATCATTAGAGTCAAAACCGAGTTGAAGGATACCCTTGTGCAAACATATAGTAGTGGTGAAAGATGTGTCAAGTGGTATGTGTTCCCAATAAGAATTATTTATGAAGAGGGTGTAAGTGAATGGAAGATGCACAGAGGAAGGTGATAGTGGTGGAGAGGTTGAGATAAGATCCAGAGAGGTAATAATTGTGGTAAGATCAAATTACATCTCATACATAAAGGGTGACATGGGAGGAATATGGAAAGCAACCGAGTAGTGTGGGTGGGTTTAGTGGATGGTGTTGAAGTAACAACATAAGTGGAAGGGACTAGCTTAATCATGAAAATAGTAGGGACTAAGGTAGATGGATTTGGTGAGGGAGGAGACTCGATGGTGGGTGGAGAAGGAGGTGTAGGGTTAGAGTTAGTTATGCCCAAGGTGGGAGAGAGAGTGAGAGGATCAGGAGGAAGAGCTCGAACTTTGGTTATGAGCTAGGTTAAGGTAGTAGGATTAATAATGCATAAGTAAGAGGCAACAGCATCTGTAATACCCTGAGGATCCATTCCAAAAGATGGAAGGTTAATAAATGAAGGACAAGGGTTAAAACTAGAAGAACCAAAGTGGAAGTATTGGTGAAAGGGTGGCTACGGCTATTAAATTGTAAAGTAACTAAAGATTTAGGAGAAGAGTAATTTCAATAATACTTACCCATGGTGGAAAGGGTGGATTGGAAACCCTAAAAGGTGAAAGGAGAGAGAGATACATCGGGTTCACCAAAATGATTAACAAAAATGTTATCTAAATGAGACCTAAATGAGGTATTAGGGTATTAATGCTAATATAAGTAGGAGGACTAAAATACTTATAAATAAATATGCTAAATAATAATAAATGACAACAAATTGATATGATAAAGTGATGTAAAGTAATTACATGATTTAACCTAATGGAAATTAAACACTAGAATGCAAGATGGGAGTAAGGAAATGACTCACCCGAATGAAGGTAATTGTCATAGGTTGTCACGAGATCTGGAACTAGAACTCGATAGAGTAGACGAACACCGAGGGGACTGCATTGATGGAAGATCTCGGTTATGCCGAGATGACACAGGTTCTTTGGAGTGTATTGGGGTGACCTAAGGTGCTCTCTCGTCTGCGGTCTAGGTACTCGGGACAACATAAATAATTAAAACCATAATTTGGAACGGTCCCTAAGTGCCTCTCAATACTCTCCGTCTATCATACTAGATTCAATAGATGAATTGGATTATGTTGTAGACATGGAGAAGAATAAGGGGTCATACTTGACCTCACGCTCCAAACTGGTGGACTTATTATTGAGCATTACACTACATTACATACCTTGATGTATTTCTAGTGAGTGTGTCTATATCGGGCCCTAGGTGCTCTAATTTCAGTTACACTTTGTGAAATAATGAGATATGGTAGCTATAAAAGATGTAGATAGTATAATAGAATCAATAGAATTACCTATCTTCTAAGAATGTGTGTTATATAGACATTCCTAGATTGTATGTATGGTGTTATGTGGATGCAAGATGGTGTAATAGATGTAGCCCTAGATGGAGTGATAGTAGTGATAGGATGTAATGACCTAGGACCCTTATTATGGTCTTATAAGCTTTATATTTATAGGGATCTCAAGTTTAATTTCACAATTGATGCCAACAATGGAAACTGAGGAAGAGATAAAGATGATCAATGGGTAGAAGTGGCCCAAAAAGGAGAGAACAAGGATAAGCATAGATCAGGGATCCCAAAGTGGGGCCGGATGCCCCGAGGTGCCCTAGTACAGGGTGGGATGCCTGGAATTAGGGCTAAAATCTTGAGGAAGTTAGAAAATGGGGTGGTAAGGATCAGGAATTACATAAGAAAGATGAAGTAAAACATAAAAAAGATGGAAAAAAGTGGGATTAATTGGTACTTTGTACACTTGAGAACCTTTGAAATAATGGTATAATACTTGGCTAAATATTTTCTAATGTGTAATATTTGTGTCTACAGGATCGGGGTTTAGGGCTTAGGGCTTATGGTTTAGGGTTTAGTGTTTAGTGGTTAGGGCTCAAGGTTTAGTGTTTAGGTTTTATGGTTGAGATCTCAAGGTTTAGGGTTTATTGATTAGGGTTTAGGGTTTAAAATTATGGTTTAGGTCTTATGGTTTAGGGTTTATGGTTTATGGTTGGGGATTTAGGTCTTAGGACTTAGGGCTTATGGTAAAGGGCTCATAGTTTAGGGTTTAGGCATAAAGGTTTAGAGTTTAGGATTTATTTTTTACTTGTTTAGGGTTTATGGCTATATGATAATGGTTAAGGGTTTAGGGTTTAGATTTTATGGTTTAGGGTTAAGGGTTTAACATTTAGGGTTTAGAGTGTAGGGTTTAAGGTTTAGTTCTAAGGGCTTAAGTTTTATGGTTTAGTGTTTAGGGTTTAGGGCTAATATTATAGGGTTTAGGATTTAGGGTCTAGGGCTCAAAGTTAAGGGTTTATGGATCAAGGTTTAGGGATCGGGTTTTGGGTTTAGTGTATAAATTTTTGGGTTTAGGTTTTATGGTTTAGAGGTCAATGAAAATGGTTTGTGATTTAAGGTTTAAGGATTAGGGGTTTAGGGTTTATGGATTAGGGTTTAGGGTTTAACATTTAGGGTTAAGGGTTTATGGTTTAAGGTTTAGGGTTTATTGTTTGGGGTTTAGCATTTTGATTTGTTGGTTTAGGGATCATGCTTTAGTCTTTAGGGCTTAGGGTTGAGGGTTTAAGACTTAAGGTTTAGGGTTTAGGGATAAGGGTTTAGGGTTCTAGGATCGGGGTTTAGGGTTTAGGGTTCTGGGTTTATGGGTTAGGGTATATGGCTTGGGGTTTAGGGTTTAGCAATCATGGTTTAAGGTTTAGGGTTTAGTGCTCATGGATTAGGTTTTAGGGTTTAGGGCTTAGGGTTTAGGGTTTAGGGATTTGGGTTTAGGGTTTATGGTTTAGGTTTCAAGGCTTTGTGTTTAGGGTTAAAGGTTAAGGATTTAGGATTTAGAGTTCATGATTTAGGGTTTAAATTTTATGATTTAGGTTTTAATGTTTAGATTTTAGGGTTTAGGGATTCCAGCTTTAGGGCCTATGTTTTATGGCTTAGGGTTTAAGGTTAAGGTTTTATAGTTTATGTCTTAGGGTTTAGAGTTTTATGTTTAGGGCTCAAGGTTTAGGGTTTAGGAATAAGGGTTTAGGGTTTTGGCTTTACAGGTTAGGTATTAGGGTGTAGGGGTTAGGGTTTATAGTTTATGGTTTAGGGTTCAATGTTGAGGTTTTAGGGTTGAAGGTTTAGGGTTTAAAGCTTAAGGTTTAGGGTTTAGGGATAATGATTTAGGGATTAGGGTTTAGTGTTTAGGGTTTAAGGTTTAGGGCTCGGGGATAAGGGTTTATCATTTATGTCTTAAGGTTTAGAACTTAGGGCTTAGCATTTAGGGTTCGTGGTTCAAGCTTTAGGGTTTAGGGTTTAGGGATTAGGGTTTAAGGATCGATGTTTAAGGTTTAATGTTTAGGATTTAGGGTTTAGGGCTTAGGAATCACAATTTCGGTTTTAGGGATAAACTTTTAGTGTTTAGAGTTTAGGTCACAAGGTTTATGGTTTATGATTTAGTGTTTAGGGTTTAAGGTCTAGTGTTTAGGGTTTAGGACACAAGGTTTAGGGTTTAGGAATTAGTGTTTAGGGTTTAGGGTTTATGGTTTAGTTTTTATGGGGTTTAGGGTTTAGAGTTTAAGGTTTCATTTTTAGGGTTTAGGGATTGTAATTTAGGGTTTATTATTTACGTTTTTGGTTTAGGGCATAATTTTTAGGTTTTAGGTTATAGGGTTTGGGAAATATTGTTTAGGGTTTAGGTTCAAGGCTCATGGTTTAGGGTTTAGTATTTCGGGTTTAGTGTTTAGGGATTATGATTTTGAGTTTAGGTTTAAGGCTTAGGGTTTAGCACTCGTGATTATGGTTTAGGGTTTAGGGATGTGGAATCAAGATTTAGGGATTAGGGTTAATCATTTAGGGTTTAGGGTTTAGGGTTCATGGTTTAGGATTTAATTTTTATGGTTTAGTGATCGGGGTTTAAGGTTTATTGTTTATATTTTAGGACTTAGTTTTTAGGGTTCGGGGATCATGGATCGAGGGTTAGGTTTTAGGGTTTATGGATTAAGGTCTATGGACTCAGGGTTTATGGTTTAGGGTTTATGGATTACGGTTCAAGTTAGTAAAAATAAGCTTTACGATTTAGGGTATAAGGTATAAGGTATAGGGTTTAGGGTTTAGGGTTTACATGTTTATGGTTTATGACTCATAGTTTAGAGCTTAGATATTTGGATTTAGGGGTTAGGTTTTACTGTTTAACATTAAGGGTTTATAGTTTAGGGCTTAGGGTTTAGGTTTAATGTTTTAGGGTTTAGGGTTTAAGGTTTATAGTTTAGGGCTCAGGGTTTAGGGTCTAGGATTTAGAGCTCAGGGGATTATGATTTACGCTTTATGGCTTAGGGTTTAGGGTATAGGGTTAAGGGCTCAATGTTTATGGTTTAGGGTAGAAGGTTTATGGTATAGGGATTAGGGTTAAGGGTTTAAGGTTTGGGGTTTACAGCTTAATGTTTAGGGTTTAGGGTTTATGGTTTAGGATTTAGGTTTTATGGTTTATGGTTTAAGGTTTAGGGTTTAGGGTTTAGGGATTAGAGTTTAGGGGTTATGTATCAGGGTTTAAGGTTTAGGGTTTAGGTTTTAAGGTTTAGAATTTAGGGCTCGGGGTTTATGGGGTAGGGTTTAGGATTTAGGGTTTGGGGATCATGGTTTAGGGATAAAGGTTTAGGGTTTAGGGTTTAGGGTTTCGAGTTTATGGATCTATGATCATGTTTTAGAGTTTAGAGTTTAGGACTCATGGTTTAGGGTTTTAAGGTTTACGGGTTAGGGACTAGGGCTCGGGGTTTAGTGTTTAGGGTTTATGGATAAGGTTTTATGTTTTAGGTTTAGTGCTCAGCGATCACATTTTAGGGTATAAGGTTTAGGGCTCAAGTGTTTCGGTATAAGATTTATCGTTCAATGTTTAGGGTTTAGCATTTATGGTTTAGGGTTTACAACTTAGGGATTTGGTTTTAGTATTTAGAGTGGTAAAATTAGGGTTTAGGTTTTCAAGTTTAGGGTTTTGCATTCAAGTATCATGGTTTATGGTTAAGGGTTTAAGCTTCACAGCCTTAGGATTTAGGGTTTATGGTTTACGGTTTACTGTTCAAGGTGTTTAGGGTTTTTGGTTTAGGGATTAGTGTTTAATGTTTATGGTTTAGGGTTTTAGGGTTTAGTGATAAGTGTTTAGTGTTTAAGGTTTAAGTCTTAGGGTTTATGGTTTAAGGTTTATGCTTTATGGCTAAGGGTTTAGTTCTTAGGGATTAGGATTATGTGATTATGGTTTAGGGTTTAACGTTTAAGGTTTAGGGTCTAGGTTTTAGGCTTGTTAGGGTTTAGGGCTTAGGGTTTAGTGTTTAGGGTTTAGAGTTTAGGGATCAAGGTTTATGGCTTAGGGCTTAGGGATAATGGATTAGGGTTTAAGTTTTAGGGTTTAGGGTTTATGCTTCATTGTTTAGGTTTTATGTTTCAGGTTTTATGGTGTAGGGTTTAGGGATCAATGTTTAGGGTTTGGGGTTTAAGGTTTAGGGCTCTAGGATCACCGTGTAGGATTTATTGTTTATGGTTTAGGGATTAGGGTTGATGATTTATGGCTCAAGGTTGAGGGTTTACGGTTTATGTCTTAGGATTTAGGCTTAAGGCTTTAGGGTTTGTTCTTAGGGTTTAGGGTTTTGTGTTTAGGGGTTTTTAGTTCGGGGTTTAGGGTTTAAGGTTTAGGGTTCATGGATTAGGATTTTTGTTTCTTGTTTATGGTCAAGGTATAATATTTAGGGTTTAAGGTTTAGGGCTTATGTATTATGGTTTATGTTTTAGGTTTAAGGGTTTAGTGCTTAGGCTTTAAGGGGTAGGGTTTAGCACGATGGTTTATGGTTCGGGTATCGAGATTAGGGATCGATTTTAGGGTTTAATATTTATGATTCAATGTTTAGGGTTTAGGGAACCATGATTATGCTTTAGGATTTAGGGTTTATGATTGAGTGCTCATGGTTTAATTTTTAGGGTTTAAGGTTTAGGGTTTATAGTTTATGGTTTATGGATTAGGGACTAGGGCTTAGGGCTCAAAGTGTTTAGGGTTTAGGGTTCAAGGTTTAGGATTTAGGAATTAGGGTTTAGGGCTTAGGGATTAGGTCTTAATGTTTAAGGTTTAGGGCTCAAGGTTTAAGGTTCAAAGTTTAGGGTTTAGAGTTTAAGGATGAGTGTTTTAGGATCATGGTTTAGGGTTTAAGGCTCTAGCATCATGGTTTAGAGTTTAATTTTTTCATCTTTAGGCTTTAGGGTTTAGGGTTTATGGATTATAGTTTACGGTTTAGAGTTTAGGGTTTAGGGTTTACGGTTTAGGGAATAGGGAATAATACTTATGGTTTAGGATTTAGGGTTTAGGGATCACATTTTAGAGTTTTGGTTTAGTGCTCGGGGATTAGGGTTTAGGGTTTAGGGCTTAGGGCTTAGGGTTTAGGTTTTAGGGTTTAGGTTTTAGGGTTTAGGTTTTAGAGATTAAGGTTTAGGGTTAATGGTTTATGGTTATAGGTTCAGGGTATAAGATTTATGCTTCAAGGATCAAGATTTATGGTTTATTGCTTGCGGTTTAGGGATTAATGTTTACAGCTTTAGGATTTTGGGATAATGATTTAGTGTTTAGGTTTTTGTTTTTAGGGTTTAAGGATTAGTGATTAGTGATTAGATTTTGGTGTTTAAAGGCTCAAGGTTTAGGGCATAGGTTTTATGGTTAAGGGTTTAGGGTTTAGGGTTTAATGTTGAGGGCTCTTGAATTGGGGGTTTTGTTTAGGGTTTATGTTTTGAGGTTAGGGATCATGGTTTATGTTTTATGGTTTAGGGATTACTATTTAGCATTTAGGATTTAGGGTTTAGGGTTTTGGGATTAGGTTTTAGGGTTTAGGGATTTTATTTTAGGGTTTAAGGTTTAGGGTTTAGGGGTCATGTTTTAGGGTTTAGGGTTGAGGAATTAGGGTTAAGTGTTAAGGGGTTACACTCAAGGCTTAGGATTTAGGGTTTATGGTTTAGGGATCATAGTTTATGGTTTTAGTTTTATGGTTTAGGGAAAATGGTTTAGGTTTTAGGGTTTATGTTTTATTATAAAGGGTTTAGGGCTTAGGGATAATGGTTTAGTGTTTATATGTTAGAGATAACGGTTCAAGGTTAAGGGTTTAGGGTTTATATTTTTAGGATTCGGGTTTAGGGTTCATGGTTTAGGGTATAGGGTTTGGGTTTTAGGGTTTAGTGTTTAAGTATTAGGGTTTATGTTTTAGGGATTAAAAATTATGGATCAAGGTTTAGGGTTTGGGTTTTATGGTTTAGGGATCTATGATCATGGTTTAGGGTTTTGAGTTTATTGCTCGGTGTTGGGGTTTAAGGCTCAAGGTTTATTTTTAGTGTTTAGGGTTTAGGGCTTATTGTTTAGGTTTAAGGGTTTAGTGTTTCAGGCTTAAGGTTTTAGGTTTAGGGATTAAGGACTAGGGCTCGTGTTTTATGTTTTATGGATAAGGGTGTAGGGTTTGGGTTTAGAAGTTAGGTATTTTGGTTTAGGGTTTAGGGCTTAAGATTCATGGTTTAGAACACGGCTAGGATTTAGATTTTAATGTTTAGGGTTTAGGTTTTGGGGTTTAGTGTTTAGCATTTAGGGTTTAGGTTTTAACATTTATGGTTTAGTGTTTAGGGATTAGGGATAAAGGTATAGGGTTTAGGGTGATAAAAAGGTTAATGGTTAAGGGTCCAAGGTTCAAGGTTTAGGGTTTAGGTTTTAGGGATCATGATTTAGGGTTTAGAGTTTAGGTTTTATTGTTTAGGGTTTAGCGTTTAGGATTTATGTTTTATTGATTAGGGTTTAGGGTTCAATGTTTAGATTTTAGGGTTGAGGGTTTATGTTTTGGGGTTTAGGGTTTAGGGCTCAAGGTTTAGGGTTTATGGTTTAACGTTTAGGGTTTAGGGTTCATGATTTACGGTTTAGATTTTAGTGTTTAGGGTTTATATTTTATGGTTTATGGCTTAGGGTTTATGGTTTAGGTTTCAATGTTAAGGGTTTAAGGGTTTATAGTTTAGGTTTTAGGTTTTATAGTTTAAGGTTTATTGTTTATGGTTAGGGCTCAAGGTTTTTATGGATTAGTGTTTGGGGATAAAGGATTAGGGTTTAAGGTTTAGGGCTCACTTGATCGGGGTTTTGGGCTTAGGGATTAGACTTTAGGGTTTACATCTCAATTTTTAGGGTTTAGGGTTTAGTGTTTAGGGTTATAGGTTTAGGGTTTATTACTTAGGTTTTAGGGATCATTGTTTAGGGTATATAGTGTCTACGGCTCAATGTTTATGGTTTAGGGTTTAAGGGTCGGTGTGTAGGGTTTAAGGTTTAGGTTTTAGGGTTTTGGACATAGGGATTAGGGTTTATAGTTTAGCGTGTAGGGTTTAAGGTTTAGGGTTTAGGACTTAGAGCTTAGGGCTTAGTGTTGAGGATTCAGGGTGGTAAAAATAGGATTCAAGCTAAAGGGTTTAGGGTTTAGGGTTTAGAGTTTTAGGTTCACGCTTTATGGCTTAGGGTTTTAGGTTGATGGTTTAGGGATTAGGGATTAGGGATTAGGGCTTATGGTTTTGTGTTTAGAGTTTAGGGTTTAGGGTTTAGGTTTTAGGGTTTAGGTTCAAGGATCGTGGTTTAGGCCTCATGGTTTAGGATTTAGGATTTAAGGTTTAGGGTTTAGGTTTTACTGGTTTATGGTTAGTGTTTAGGGTTTATGTTTTAATATTTAAGCTTTTGGGATTATGATTTATAGTTTAAGTTCAAGGATCAAGGTTTAGGCCTCGGGATTTAGCGTTTAGCGTTTAAGAATTTGGAATTAAGATTTAGGTTTTAGTGTTAAGGGTTCACACTCAAGCTTCGTGGGTTTAGGGTTAAATGTTTAGGGTTTAGGGATTAGGGCTTAAGGATCGAGGTTTAAGGTTTACTTGTTTAGGATTTAGGGTTTAGGGCTCATAAATCAAGGTTTAGGTTTTAGGGCTAAGCATTTAGGATTTAGGTCACAAGCTTTATGGTTGAGGATTTAGTGTTTAGGGTTTAAGGTTTAGGGTTTAGGGTTTAGGGTGGTAAAAATAGGATTTAGGGTTAAGTTTTTATGGTTTAGGTTTTAGAGTTTAAGGGTTAGTTTTTAGGGTTTAGGGATTATAATTTAGGGTTTATCGTTTACGATTTTTGGTTTAGGGCTTAATGTTTAGGTTTTAGGTTATAGGGTTTGGGAAATATTGTTTAGGGTTTAGGTTCAAGGCTGATGGTTTGGGGTCTAGTGTTTAGGGATTAGGATTTTTAGTTTAGGTTTAAGGCTCGGGGTTTAGAGCTCGGGTTATGGTTTAGGGTTTAGGGTTTAATTTTTAGGGTTAATCATTTAGGGTTTAGGGTTTAGGGGTCATGGTTTAGGATTTACGTTTTAGGGTTTCACGATCGTGGGTTTAGGGTTTAGGGTTTATATTTTAGGACTTAGGGTTTAGGGTTCAAGGATCATGGATCAAGGGTTAGGTTTTAGGGTTTATGGATTAAGGTTTACGACTCAGGGTTTATGATTTAGGGTTTAGTGTTTAGTATTTATGGGTTACGGTTCAAGTTAGTAAAAATAAGCTTTAGGATTTAGGATATATTGTATAGGGTATAGGATATGGGGTTTATGGTTTAGGGTTTAGGGTTTATGGTTTATGGCTCACAATTTAGGGCTTATATATTTGGATTTAGGGTTTATAGTTCAACGTTAAGGGCTTAAGGGTTTATAGTTTAGGGCTTAGGGTTTAGGGTTTATGGTTTAGGGTCTAGGGTTTATAGTTTAGGGCTTGGGGTTTATAGTTTAGGATTTAGAGCTCGGGAATTACGATTTAGTGTTTATGGCTTAGGGTTTAGGGTATAGGGTTAGGGCTCAATGTTTATGGTTTAGGGTTAAAGGTTTTGGGTTTAGGGATTAGGTTTAATGGTTTAGGGTTTGGGGTTTACAGTTTAATGTTTAGGGTTTAGGGTTCATGGTTTAGGATTTAGGGTTTAAGGTTTAGGTTTTAAGGTTTAGGGTTTAGGGGTTAGCAGCTTAGGGATTATTGTTTAGGGTTTAGGGTTTAGGGTTTACGTTTTTGGGCTCAATTTTTTTGGGGTAGGGTTTATGATTTAGGGTTTAGGGATCATGGTTTAGGGATCAAGGTTTAGGGTTTAGTCTTTAGTGTTTAGGTTTTAGGGATTGAGGATGATGTTTTAGGGTTTAGAGTTTAGGACTCGTGGTTTAAGGCTTTCGGTTAACAAATTAGGGACTAGGGATCAAGGTTTAGTGTTTGGGGTTTAGGGATAAGGTTTTACATTTTAGGGTTTAGTGCTTAATGATCACGTTGTAGGGTATAAGGTTTAGGGCTCAGTGTTTTTGGTTTAAGGTTTATGGTTCAATGTTTAGCGTTTAGCATTTATGGTTTAATGTTTACAACTTAGTGATTTGGTTTTAGTGTTTAGAGTGGTAAAAATAGGGTTTAGGGTTTCACATTCAGGTATCATGGTTTATGGTTAAGGGTTTAAGGTTTAGATTTTAGGGTTCATGGTTTAGGATTTAGGGTTTAGGGTTTAGGGTTTAGTGATAAGTGTTTAGTGTTTAAGGTTTAAGGTTTAAGGCTTATGGTTTGTGGTTTAAGGTTTAGGTTTTATGGCTCGGGGTTTAGTGTTTAGGTATTATGGTTTTGGGATTATGGTTTAAGGTTTAACATTTAGGGTTTAGGGTTTTTATCTTATTTTAGTAATTTCAGCTAAAATTGAGATAACCATAGGAAAATTTTGGAAAAATCTCTTAAAATTCCCTTTGAAAGATATTTTTAGGTTTTCGGGTTTTCATTACATGAAAACATGTTCCTTGCATGTTATGTCTCATGTTTCCCAAAACCTCGAAACCTGATTTCCTAAGTCCATTGTGTCGGGTTTTCAAAACTTCCAAGCATCGAACATGCTTTTCCAAATGCATGTTACATGTCTCATGTTTCCCAAAACCCGAAACCTGATTGCTTAAGCATTGTGTTGGGTTTTTAGAACTTCCAAACATCGTAACATGTTTTCCCAAGGCATGTTTTATGTTTCTTGTTTCCCGAAACCCAAAATCTGAATTAAATCAAATCCTTTGTATCGGGTTTTTAGACACTCCAAGAATGATGACATGTCATTAATGTCTAGTTGTCTGGTAGTTGTCACATGTGTCAAATGAGGTGTAATTAATGCTAGGTTATTATAAATAGTTATTTTTTCCACATCATTTGTTACCTTATTATTTTTGCTACATTGGATTTTCATTGATGCTTCTTCTACCTCCGAACCCAGTCAAGCTTCCCAATCGATTTCACCATCCATTTTTATTGCTTTAGAAGCTAGTTGAAGGTATTCTAATATTCTTTCTATTTTGAACCCTTTTGGGTTATTTATGAAGTGTTTGTTTAGGGTTTTCATTTCATTTCGTCCCCCATTTCTAGTTTAGGGTTTTGGTTATTTTCCATGTTTCTTGTCGTTTTCCATATGGGTTCTTGTTTGAAATTCACCCCTAGGTTATTTACTTATTTTTCATAGGTTGTAACTTGTAGTTTTCAAAAATATTTTGGAATTCCTAAGTGATCATGAGGTGGGAATTTTTCATATTCTGACATGTCAGAAACCCGATATACTTGTTTCGGGTTTTGCAAGGTGTTTAACATTTTGCTCTTTCCACCTTGTTTCAGTTTTTCTAGGTGCTCGACATCTATCAAGATACACAGTGTGTCGAATTTCTACCGCTCAACATCCTCTAGGTTCCAATTTGTGTGTGTTGGGTTTTCATTAATTCTCATCATGTTCTGACTTCCAAAATACACTCCATTATGTCGAGTTTCTGAAAGTGTTTTACAAGTCTCAAAATTTGAACAGTGTGGTGGGTCTATGCACTTGTCCAATAAACTTTCAATCCTAATTGCTCTTCTAGAAATCATTAAGGAATTTCCTTTTTGAGACTCCTCATGGTGGACCCCGGCTAATCTAAGGATAAGTCAGATAGGATAGGAAAGATGAATTATAAGTATCAAAATATGGATTCTTCTTCTTACATAAGCTGTTATTATGACATTCGGGACACAAAACTCAATAATATAGCTATGGAGGACTTTTGGAAGAGAATTGAGGATTCTTCTCATAATTCCTAGATGAAGTTGATAGCCGGGTGGTATCCCTCTTGCGGCAGGGATTTCTAATATCAAATCAATGCCCCGAATTCATCCCGGCCTCTGTGCTTACAACTATGAATCATCCTCCCGTGTAGTAAGAAATCAAGCAGGAGAGTCTATAGTGAAATTAGATGGAGGTTACTTTGATAAAATCCTAAGGTTGCTTGACTTTGTGGAATATGTTGATCTAAACCTTAAATCAGTACAAAAGTCTTGGGACAAAGATCAAGAAGACTGCATCAAGCATGTAAACAAGAAGTTCTTGATCAAGGCTAAGCCATCCGTTTCTAGGTTTCCCAAGTCGGTCCCTAGAAGTGATTTTATTCTCAAAATCAATGATATCATAACCTTCTTGAGTCTTTTATTTGGAATCCCAAAGTCAAAATATTTCCAAGGGTGGATGTACCAGTTCATGGTCGTCATAAAGAAGAATGACTAAGGGATTGATTGGGGTAGTGTAATAAGTGACGAGATATACTCCCAAATGAAAATATTCTTGCCCACAAGCAAGTTCTATATGATGTCATACGTCACCTATGCAAAAGAACAGTATGAGAAACTACCCAGGGGATAGATGCAAAGGGAAATCGAGTAACGAAACACATATATCAAGATACTTCCCTTAACCTATCATTTCTACTTTTGTTGATTGCTCATTACAAGTAAGTTTTTCTCTTGCTTCTCAAGATTTGACTTTAGAATATTTAACTCCTCTCTCCCAATCTTCCTCACCTCATATTTCTATGCCACTTTCATCACCGTGGTGAAAATATTCTCCAACCTCTCACCTCTATCTTCTGGACCTAAGATGGCCATAGATATTCCTCCTCCTTCTACACCTTCATTCACTGAGTCTATCCCCACAGTCACCACACTTGCAGTCATCACTACTCCATAAGTAAACCTTCCTCCACCTGCAGATATAACCATAACACCTCCAATAGGAGAAACTTATTCCACTGTACCTCAATGGTTAGTTGATCAAACCCCAAGGAAAAGGAATGTGATATTTCCTTTACCATCCTTTGAATTTAGTTCCCTCAAGGCCTCTCCTACCAAATCTACTAAGAAACCCAAAACAGGTTTCAAGGGTTTCAATGGATGCCTCAGGGCATAAGTTTGTAGAGATTTCCACTCCCACGGCTAACAAAACAAAGGAGGATATAATGGTCACTGATTATCAGATTACAAGTGTTAATTTTGGAAAGGTAACAATAGAAGGAGCACAACATGATGCCCAAGATTCCATGAATGTGCTATGGCAAAAGTTGAGGAAACAAAGCTCGAGAGTAGAGATTATCTAAAGGAGAAATTTGAATAGTTAATGGAGTTATTTCTTAAGCTCTCAAATCCTTCTCAGTCAACACCATCATCTTCTACCCCTACTCCTATCAGGTTTGATTTCTCATTAGTACCTATGATTGAAAAGATCAATGAGAAGGGGAGAACATTTGATGAATGGATTCAGAGGCTACTACTACAAGGAAGAGAAGTCATTGATGACATAATGGAGGTTTATAAATCCTTAGAGAAAATAAATAAAGATGATGACAAAATGTATGATGAATTTTCTCAGGAAGTTAGGAACCTCGAGGTAACTTTTGAGGCTCTCAATGCACTGAAATAGGTTCCGTCCCATATCTCGATGGAAGAAGGAATCATTCCACATGGGGATACGAATTTCAAGCTAACAAATTCATCAAATTTAGGATAAATATTCTCAGTGAAGCTTGTAGAAAGTTAAGAGAATCTAGAGATCAATTGGTTGATGCCACGAATGACATAGAAAAGGAGTTGTCCAAGATCTTCAACAAGGTGTTGGATGAAATATCTCACGATGATTTATGTAAAAAAATTCAAGAATCAATCTAGCACAAACTAACTCCCATCTTTGATCTGACAACCATTGATAAGTTCATAAGGATTGATAATTTTTGGAATCACTAAGGAAATTCAATAAGAAATTGAAGGAAACTTCCTTGAAATGCAAGTGACACTCAGGAAACTTGTGAGGTTCTAAGAAACTATTCCAAAGATGCTAGATAGGGATGAGATACGGGACATAATCCAGAAGTTCCAAGAATTTCAAGACAAGCAGGCTTCGCTAGAGGAAGACAAGGACGATGAAACAGAATAAGCATAATGTTTCATGTCATTTCCATCCAGAGATTGACATGTCTTTTTCATTTTCATTTCATCACATAGGAAGAAAATTTTTACTTGTTCTCCTGTGTGAGAGTCAAGAAAAATAGGATTCTTGTTAAATGACTATTTTCTAGGATTTATCCTATTTTCTCTCTGCTCTTTCTATTATAAATAAGGGATGCTTGTGCATTCCAATAAGAGAGATTTTTAGAATATCTATTGTGAATAAGAAGAAAGACTTTGTATTTTCTTTTTAATCATTGAGGAATAGAAACAGTGTTATTTTGTAAACTTTGTGTTATGGGATTCATCTATCTTGAGAGATTGTTCTTACATCCAAGATATTGAACTATTCTTTGTTTAGTGTTCTTGATTATTTTAATCGTTTCAAATATTACACTCATTACTAAAACTCGTATAAGTATTTCTTGATTTTTTTTTGTTGAAAGAAAATACGTTCCTCTTATTCCCTTCCCACTCTATTTCATCTATAATAGTTTCTGTCTAATTCATTATATTTCTAAAATGTAACATCTCCATCTCGTGTTGATATGGATTTCGTGATTGTATTGCAACTCCAATGGTTAGAATAGTGTGAATATTGTACATATTATTTCTACTGTGTTTTAGATCAGTAATAAATAGGCTGCCTCACCTGTCTTTGAGGAGGGATTTGATCTCGTGTACTATGGTTGAACCTCATCTTTTAGCTTGACAAAATATCCAACCAACATTTTTGGTGATGTCACCTGGGAATATAGATTGGTAAGACTAATCTTATTTTATTGGTGTCTGGCGACTCCATATTTGCCTTATTTTTGGTAGATCCATTTTCCAGTTCAAGCTAGCCAAAAAAATCTTCACTCGATCAAGCCGAGCCAGGGGTGAAACTGATCTTTTCTTTGATCTGATGCAACAATACAATTTCATACTTTCCCCCAATAGTGTTGTATCTAGCCAAACAAGAAGTTCATTATCTATCTGAAGAACTCACGTTCCTCAAGAACAAGAAGCTTCTACAACCTACCATGCATTAATATTTTTTTATACTTGGATTCCTATGTGCACTTCATTCAAAAGGATGGTATCCCAACCTATGCCTTGGGGTGCAGATATTTTTCCTCCTTCCCTAACTCTACCATTACATGATCTACCACATGGATCTCCTAAGAATATTCCTAAGTTTAACACCAATGGGAAGCAACACTCAAGGAACACATCACTCAATTCTTTGTCACATGTAGCGTCCTTAGGGTGGCTCATGAAGATGTCTCTGTTTAACTTTTCATTAAAATATTACATGGTGTGGTAGTAGAATGGTTCTACCATCTTCCAAATGCATGCATTGCCAACTGGGCTACCATGAGATCTATATTTGAAGCAAGGTTCAAACCAATGAAGATTATCATTACTTGTTAGCTCAACTTACAAATATGAAGAAGGAGTCTCATGAGCCCATGCGGAAATTTGTGGAAAAATTCAACAAGCTAATTCAGAAGATACTGGTGCTAGTCATTCCCACTCTTGAAAATCAAAATTGTTTCTTCATCAACGCTCATTACGATGTGAGCTTCTTATTAAGAAGGTCTGTTATCCCTTATTTGGCTACTGCTCAAGCTACAACCACTGAAATAGAAGATGATCTCATTTTGGCTGGAAAGATCAGAAGAGAGTCATCTAAGCCTAAAAATCAAAGTTCTTCTCAAAGTACTACTGACCCTATGATTCAGAAGATGGCCAACAACTTGATTGCTTTGAAGAAGAAAATGTCTCAATAGGTGACCAACATTCCTTATCGGGATATTCCTAGATGGAATTTCAACAATACCAATGGCACTCCCACAAGAGATAGGAATCGGTTGACTGCTACTCTAACAAGGCTAGCCATTGAAGTTCCTTTTGTCAACACAAAAATGGAAATAGTTGAGGAAGATGAAGAACCAATATATCAATATTCTCATGAAGCTTTTGAAGCTTCAGGATATGTTGATGTGTCTTTTGACGATTCAGCTGGTGAATCCAACATTGGGTATTTGGAATACGAGGAATACCTATGAAAACATGATGGTTAGTCATTTACGGTATTCACTCGGCTCAATCTCAAAACACCTAAAATCTAGTTGAAGGCTCTAAGGAGAAGGGTAAAGAATCTCCTGTGGTTATGGCTAAAAGAGGCTCTCCTATCTTAGTGTAAACTAAAAAGGAGACAACTAAAAAGGTAAATTCTTCTTCTAACTCTCTTTCTCCTACCCCCAAGACCAAAGCCTTGGCTCAAACCAAGTGTAACAAAACTGAGCCCACCATCAATCATTCATATACCAATTTCGACATTATTGATCATGTAAAGAAAACTAAGATCCAAATGTCACAAGTCGAGTACCTTGATCAAATCCCATGTAATTTGAGAAACTTGACAAATTCATTAGAAGTAAGGTTGTTATCCCTTCATATTCAAATGACATGCTTTGCCTAATCCCACTCATCCTTTACCTCAGAATAATATGACCTTTGTTTCTTCTTCGAGAAAAATCGAACCGTTTTATTTGTCCTTATAAATGGATTTAAACTCAAAAATTACATAATTGACTTAGGAGCCTCTAATAATGTGATGCCTACAAAAGTATCCCATGCCCTTGGACTTACCTTTACTAAATCTTATGGGTGGTGTTACTCTATGGAAATGAAACAATTCCCCTTGATTGGCCAAATCAAGGATGCATAGTTTGTATTTGTAGCATTCCCAGAAAAGAGAGTAAAAATGACTATCCTGGTTACTGATATCCCAGCTACTTATGGTATTCTCTTAAGAAGAGGTTTTTGCAAAGATGTTAGAGGAGAAATCAATATGGACTAGACCAAATCTAAAATTCTAGTGAATGGAGTTCCTTGTGTCCTCCACCTTAAAGCACAAGCAAAGTACCTGGTCACTAAATCAGATGACCCCAAAGCTCAAATTCTCTTTGAAGATGCAGGCTTGGGAAATTATTTCATGACATCATAGGTGCCTTCAGTAGATATCAATGAAGAAGATCCTAATGCTATTTGGACCCTCTAGTTCAATGAAATCTATTCAAATACTGGATTGGGTGTTGGTGTAGTTCTTATATCTCTATATTTTGAGCTCTTCCCCTTCGCCTTCAAGCTACAGTTTGACAATACTAATAACATGGCCGAATATTAATATTTGTTATTAGGATTAGAAATGGCAAGGTAAAAAGGAATCCAAAACCTTAAAGTGTAGGGAGATGCTGAGTTTATTGTAAATCAAGTAAGGGGATCTATTAGGTAAAAAATGATCACCTAAGGCATTATAGGAACAAGGTGTGGGATAACATAGAATGCTTTGATGCTTTTCTATTAAGGTAGTTTTGAGAGATTACAATGATAAATTTGATTCTTTAGTTGTGTCTGCATCTCCTCTCCTTCCCCACCCAAAGTTTAATTAGGATAAGTATACCATTGAGATTGTGTATCGTCTAAGTGTTCTAGATAATTCATCACATTGGTAAGTGTTCAATGATGATCAATAGGTAGTCTTTCCTTGAGAAAGTTGATAATTTTAGCAAGCTTTATTTTGAAGGATCAGAATCAGCTTTCTATGAGTCCATCTCAAATTCATATCAAGATATTGATGGTGAATTCATCCAACTCAAAGGCAATAAGATTCTAAAGGGATTAGTTTCTCTAGAAGGTCTGTTTGACAAGCATGACTGTTTTATTTAGGATAAAAGACAAGATGAAGGTGTTTCCTTATCAGAGGTAGATCAAGTTAATTTGGGCTCTTTTGACCAACCACGGATGGTAAACATCAGAAAATGTTGTTCTCCTAAGGAGAAAGGAAGATTCACTTCACTCCTGAAGAGATATATGGACATCTTGGCATGGTCATATGTGGATTTAAAGTCTTTCAAGCCCAAAGATGTGCAACATAGCATCCCTTTGAAGCCGATGTTAATCCCTACAGTAGAAGCAAAGGCATTACAACCCAAAGATCTCAGGGACTATTCTTGCAGAATTTTAGAAGATGTTAGATGCAAGGATTAATTTCCCAATCCATCATTCTACCTAGGTTGCTAATACCATCCCCTTCAGAAAGAAGAATGGTGAGATCTTGATTTGTGTTGACTTCTGGAACCTTAATCAGTCTTTATTGAAAGACAATTACCCACTGCCTATCATGGATCAAGTATTGCAGATTTTCATTAGATCAAAAATGTTATCCGTGATTGATGGATGTTTGGGGTATAATCAGATCGAGGTAGCCACTGAGGATCAACATAAAACAACATTCACCACCCCATGGGGGACCTTTGCTTACAAGAGGATGCCTTTTGGTTTCATTAACATTAGAGCCACATTTCAAAGAGCTATGGACTTAGCTTTCAGAGATTTGATGGGAAAATTCATAGTTGTATATTTGGATGACTTGATGGTCTTCTCTAAGAAGTGAAGTGATCATTATGATCACCTGGAGTAGGTACTCTTAAGATGCAAGTGTCATGGGATTTCATTAAATCCTAAAAATTCCATGTTCATAGTAACAGAAGTTAAGTTACTTGGTCATATCATGACTAAAGAAGGAACCAAGATCAACCCAGTGGGTGAAGGCCATCCAAAGCCTTACCCTACCCACAATCAAAACCGGGTACATTCCTTTTTCGGAAAGGTCAATTTCCTAGGAAGATTTGTAACTAACTTTACTAATAAAACCAAGGATATCCTTGGGATGATGAAAGGTAGAACTCCATTTTTATGGAGTACTAAAGGGAAGCTTGCTTTTGAATAAGTCAAAATAGTAATTTATCATGCTCCTATTCTGGTATGCCCAGACTTCAAGAAGAATTTCATCATGTATAGCTATGCTTCCGCACATACAGTATTAGCCAACTTGATGCAAGAGAAAAAAGAAGGAATCGAAGCTCCAATTGCTTTCATGAGATTCCCACTAAAGGAACATGAATTTAAGATGTCACAAATTGAAAAGCATTCTTATGTAGTGGTGAGAGTAGTGAAACATTTCAAGTATTATGTGTTAAGTTCTCACACTCTCATTCTTGTTCTTGATATTACAGTTAAGTCCATTTTGACTCAACAAGAGTTAGGAAGTCAACGGGGTAACTGGATATCCAAAGTCCAAGAATATGACTTGGACATCAGACCTACCAAGTTGGTATGAGGAAGAGGCATGTGCCAATTGATCGTAGAAAACAATTCTGAGACAAAATGCAAAGAAACTAAAGGTACTTCTTAAGAATTACCCATGGTACTTTTTGTAAACACAACCGATGAATGGTACACAGATATCACTTTATTTTTAACTTATGGTGAATTTCCCCCACATTTAAGCCAAAAAGAGAAGAGGATAGTTAAATTAAGGTCCACGAGATTCATTCTATGGGATAATGGTATATACAAGAAGGGTATTGATGGTGTATTCCTGCGTTGTGTTGATAAGTCTCAAAGCAGATAAGGTTGCTAGAATCCTTCCACAATATAGCATGCAGAGGACATTTCTCTTCCTCTGTGATGGCTTACAAGATCTTATGGGCCAGGTACTATTGTCCCACTCTCTTTCAAGATTCAGCTAAATGGGTGGCTAAGTATGAAGCTTGTCAACATTTCATTGGCCATCCTAAGTTGGCATCTCTTCCTCAAGCCCGTGATAATTGAAGAAGCTTTTCACCAATGGGGAATCAATTTCATTGGAGTTTTGAATCCTACCTCTAGTGCTAGTCATAATTATGTGCTCACCACCATATACTATTTCACCAAGTGGGTGGAAGTTGCGACAATCAAGCAGGTAACCTCCGAAGGTGTGTGTAACTTTCTTAAGGAGAATATAATTCTTAGATTCAGTGTGTCTCACAAGATCGTTACTCACAATGCTTCCAATTTATCATCACATGAGTTGACAGAATTTTTCTATGGATTTGGGATGACATTATCTCATTCATTCGATTATTATCCCCAAGGCAATGGTCAGGCTAAATCAACCAGCAAGAACATAGTGACCATAATCAGAATGATGGTCGATGAGAATTAGAGGACATGGCACAAAGCATTGTATGATGCATTATGGGTAGATCAAATTACTCCTAAGAGAGATATTGGAATGTCCCCATTCTAGGTGTTGTTTGGACTTGATGTTGATATTCCTATCTCTGTAGAATTGTCACCTTACGGTTGGCTAAAGCAATTGAGGATGAAACTTTTCAAATTTCCATTGAGAAAAGGATAATGTACCTATCTAGGCTAGAAGAAGAACAAAAAAATGTGGTGGATCACATTACAGATCATCAGAGAAAGGTCAAAAAGATATTTGACAAAAAATCAAGGCAAAACGATTTCCAGATTGGAGATCTAGTACTTCTTTAGGATAAGAGAAGGGAACAGAAAGGGATGCATGGCAGGTTCAATTCTTTATGGAAAGGTCCTTTCAAAATTCATCAACTGAATGGTGAAAATAGCTTATTTCTATTGTATCTTGATGGAGAGTTGATCTCTCTACCTTTCAGTGGCCAACATCCTAAGTTATTCCATCAGTAATGCAAAATACTCTCTTGCATTATATTATAATTTTTGTTGTGTGTTTTCTTTATTTCTTTGTTTGTTTGTTTGTTTGTTTTTGGTTTTTATTCTCTTGATTCCATAGCCCAATGGATAAAGATTTTGATACATGAGTTATCTTCCTTTGATGTCTCAAATAAAGTCCCTAATCGGAGCTGATTGTTATCTCATTTTAGTGATTTCACTAAAATTGAGATAACTATAGGAAAATTTTGGAAAAATCTCTTAAAATTCCTTTTGAAGAGATTTTTGGGTTTTTAAATTTTCATTAGATGAAAACATGTTCCTTGTATGTTACATGTCTCATGTTTCCCAAAACCCGAAACCCAATTTCCTAAGTCCATTATGTCAGGTTTTCAGAACTTCCAAGCATCAGAACATGCTTTGTCAAATGTATGATACATGTCTCATGTTCCCTGAAACCTAAAACCTGATTGCTTAAGTATTGTGTCAGTTTTCATAACTTCTAAGCATCAGAACATGTTTTTACCAATGCATGTTTTATGTCACTTGTTTCCCAAAACATGAAACCTAAATTGAATCAAATCCTTTGTATCAGGTTTTTAGATGCTCCAAGCATGATGACATGTCATTAATGTCTAGTTGTCTGGTAGTTGGCACATGTGTCAAATGAGGTGTAATTAATGCTAGGTTATTATAAATAGTTAGTTTTTCCATGTCATTTATTACCTTATTATTTTTGTTGTGTTGGATTTTCGTTGATGCTTCTTCTACCTCCGACCCGATCGAGCTTCCCGATCAATTTCACCATCCATTTTTTATTGTTTTACAAGCTAGTTGAAGGTATTATTCTCTTCTTTATATTTTGAAGATTTTTGGGTTATTTATGAATTTTTTGTTTATGGTTTCCATTTCATTTCCTTCCCCATTTCTCGTTTAGGGTTTTGGGTTATTTTCCTTATTTCTTGTCTTTTTCCCATATGGGTTCTTGTTTGAAATTTACCCCTAGGTTATTTACTTATTTTTCATAGGTTGTAACTTGTAGTTTTCAAAAATATTTTGGATTTCCTAAGTGATCATGAGACAGGAATTTTTCATATTCTACAATGTCAGAAACCCGATATACTTGTTTCGAGTTTTGCAGGGTGTTTAACATTTCACTCTTTCTACCTTGTTTCAGGTTTTTCTAGGTGCTCGACATCCATTGAGATCTATAGTGTGTTGGGAATTTCCACCTTGACATTCTCCTGGTTTCACCATGTGTGTGTCAGGTTTTCCTACTTGTCCGACACTTCCTCACTTCTGTAGTATGTCAGGTTTTCATTGATGCTCAGCATGTCCTGACTTCCGACATACACTTCATTGTGTCAAGTTTCAAAAAGTGTTTTGCAAGTCTCAAAATTTGAACAATTTATCGGGTATGTGCACTTGTCCAACAAAATTTCAAGCCTGATTGTTCTTCCAGAAATCATCAAGGCATTTCCTTTCCGAGACTCCTCATGACAGACCCCAGCTAATCTAAGGATAAGTCAGATAGGACAGGAAAGATGAAGTATAAGTATCAGAAGATGGAGTCTTCTTCTTACATAAGTTGTAATTATGACATTAAGGACATAGAGCTCAGCAATATAGATATGGAGGACTTCTGGAAGATAATTGAGGATTCTTCTCAGAATTCCTAGATGAAGTCAATAGCCGAAAGTGGTATCCCTCTTACAACAGGATTTCCAATATCAACTCAATTCCCTGAATTCATCCTAGCCTGCACTTCCAACTATGACTCAGCCTCTCGCTTAGTAATAAATAAAGCAAGAGATTCTATAGTGAAATTGGATGGAGGTTACTTTGATCAACTCCTAAGGTTGCCTGAATTTGTGGAATATGTTGATCTAAACCTTAAATCAATAAAAAAGGCCTAGGAAAAATATCACGAAGACTGGATCATGCATGTAAACAAGAAGTTCTTGATCAAGGCTAAGCCATCCATTTCTAGGTTTCCCAAGTAAGTCCCTAGAAGTGATTTTATTCTTGAAATCAGTGATATCATCACCCTCCTGATTCGATTATTTGGACTCCCAGAGTTAAAATATTTCCAAGGGTGGATGTACCAGTTCATGGTCATCATAAAGAAGAATGACCAAGGGATTGATTGGGGTAGCCTAATAAGTGACGAGATAAACTCCCAAATGAAAATAGTCTTGTCCACCGGTAAGTTCTATATGATGTCATACATCACCTATACAATAGTAGGCATGAGAAACTACCCAGGGATAGATGTGAAGGGAAACCAAGCAATGGAACACATATATCAATACTTCCCTCAACTTAAAATAAAAGGGTATGAAGACCAATATAGAAGAGTGAATGACATGTTCTTCTATGAAAACATTTTCAAGTTGGATCCTAATATAAAGAAAAGAAGGGTTTCTAATGAAGCATGGACCGAAGTGTCAAAATGGGGTTGCATCTTTTTACAATTAAAGAAGTTTACATATATTCGGGTTGTAAGGTTCCATGGTAACCCTTTACATTTTCCCATGTTCCCAAGTGACAAACTCATCCTTATGGAGTTAGTCAGACAATTTTTGGATTTTCACAAATTCTAAAAAATCAGGCACAAAGCCATCATCTCCTTCCCTATTTTCATTAGAAGGTATACATGTTCTACAGTGGTTAAAGCCAAGAACATGGTGCATGAGCTTCAGGAAAAATTGAAGAAACATATGAAGCTCATAGAGGGATTCGACATCTGAGGAGTCCTAAATTCATATGGAACCTTGTATCTGCATGTGCCCAATGTGGAAGACATCTGGGTTGATATTCGGGATGAAGTTGCCATCTGAAGAAAATACAACAACAGACTGATGCTTGAAGAAATTAAGATGTTAGATCTAACTGATATCCCTGAAGGCACCATGGATAATGAAAGTGTCCTAGACACTAGGTATGAGTAGTGAAATGGAGACCAACATGGATTCCCAGCCATTAATTGGTTTGTTTCTAAAAAAACTTATATCGCTGAAAGATATGCTTAGACTCTGGTCTGTACCAAGGTATGGCTCATTTCTTCGAGAATGATTTATATGTTAAAGATATTTTCAAAAATAGCTACTTTAAAAGAAGGACCCTCCAAGGGAGAGAGGGAAGAGGATAAAAGCCATACCAAGAGGAAGATAAAATTTAAGTTTGTCAAAAGGGAGAAAAGCAAGGAGCCACATCATCTACCACTCCTTCACAAACATTTGAGGTACTGGATTCACCTCCTTCACTAGAAAAATAGAAAATTCCTTTAGAAGATGTGGTTGGTCAACCTCTCATTTCTCCTTTTGTTGATTGCTCATCAGAAGTAAGTCTCTCTCTTGCTTCTCAAGCTTTGAATTTAGAATCTTTACCTCCTCTCTCCCAATCTTCCTCACCTCATATTTCTACACCACTTTCATCAGCCATGGCCAACATCTTCTCCAACCTCTCACCTCTCTGCTACACCTAAGATGGCCATAGATATGCCTCCTCCTTTTGCACCTTCATTCACTGAGTCTATCCCCACAGTCACCACACTTGCAGTCATCACTACTCCACAAGTAAACCTTCCTCCACCTGCAGATGTAACCATAACACCTCCGATAGGAGAAAATTCTTCCACTATACCTCAATGGTTAGTTGATCAGACCCCAAGGAAGAGGAAGGTGGTAGTTCCTCTACTAGCCTTTGACTTCAGTTCCCTCAAGGCCTCTCCTGCCAAATCTACCAAGAAACCCAAAATAGTTTCAAGGGTTTCAGTGGATGCCTCAGGGCATAAGTTTGTAGATATTTCCACTCCTATGACCAACAAAACAAAGGAGGATATAATGGTCACTGATTATCATATTAAAAGGGTTAATATGGGAAAGGTAACAATAGAAGGAGCACAATAGGATGTCTAGGATGCCATGAATGTGATATGCTAGAAGATGAGGGAAACTAAGGTGACTAGAGATAAGATAAAGGAGAAAGTTTAACGATTAACGAGGTATTACTCAAGCTCTTAAAGTCTTTTCAATCAACACCATCATCTTCTATCCCTAGTTTTATCAGGTTTGATTTCTCATTAGTACCTAGGATTGAAAATATCAATGAGAAGGGGAGAACAGTTGATGAATGGATTCAGAGGCTACTCCTATAAGGAAGAGAGGTCATTGATGACACAGTGGAGGTTTATAAATCCTTAGAGGAAATAAAGAAATATGGTGACAAAATGGATGATGAATTTTCATAGGAATTCGGGAACCTTGAGTTAACTTTTGAGGCTCTCAATGCACTAAAACAGGTTTTGTCCTATATCTTGATGGAATAATGAATCATTCCACATGAGGATAAGCATATACATCTAACCAAATCCATCAGATTTAGGATAAAGATTCTCAGTGAAGCTTGCAGGAAGTTAGGAGAATCTAGAGATCAATTTATTGATGCCATGAATGACATAGAAGAGGAGCTGTCTAAGATCTTCGCCAAGGTGTTGGATGAAATATCAAATATTCTACTTGCTAATGATTTCTATAAAAAAATTCAAGAATCAATCCAGAATGAACTAACTTCCGTCTTCAATCTAAAAACCATTGATAAGTTCATAAGGATTGAGAATGTTTTGGAATCACTAAGGAAACTCAATAATAAATTGAAGAAACTTTGTAGAAATACAAGAAAAACTTTGGAAACTTGCAAGGTTCTAAGAAACTATTCTAGTGCACCAAATGAGGATGAGATGTAAGGCATAATCCGAAAGTTCCAAGAATTTCGAGACAAGTAGGCTTTACTGGAGGAAGGCAAGGATGATGAAATAAAATAAGAATAATGTTTCATGTCATCTCCATCCATAGATTGACATGTCTTTTTTATTTTCGTTTTGTCACATAGAAATCAATTTTTGACTTATTCTCTTGTGTGAAAGTCAAGCAAAATAGGATTCTTGTTAAATGACTATTTTCTAGGATTTATCCTTTTTTCTCTCTACTCTTTCTATTATAAGTAAGGGATGATTGTGCATTACAATGAGAGAGGTTATTAGAATATTAAGAGCTATTGTGAGAAGAAGAAAGAATTTTTATTTTATTTTTAATAATTGAGGAATAGAAACAGGTGTTATTTTGCAAAAATTTTGTTGTGGGATTCATCTATTTTGAGAGATTGTTCTTACATCCAAGATCTTGAGCCATTCTTTGTTTAGTGTTCTTGATTATTTTAATCATTCCAAATATTACACTACTTATCTAAAACTCATATAAGTATTTCTTGATCTATGTTTTCTTGAAAGAAAATATGTTCCTCTCATTCCCTTCCTGCTTTGTTTCATCTATAATAGTTTCCTTTCTAATCCATTCTATTTCTAAAACTGTAACATCTCCATCTCGTGTTGATATGGATTTCAGGATTGTATCCCAACCCCAATGGTTAGAATAGTGTGAATATTATACATATTATTTCTGCTATGTTTTAGATCAGTAATAAACAGGCTGCCTCACCTGTCTTTGAGGAGGGATTTGATCCTGTGTATTGTGGTTGAACCTTATATTTTATCTTGACAAATTATCCACCAACAATGGGTCTAGGGTTTAGTGTTAGGGTTTATAGCTTAGCATTTATTGTTTAGGGATTATGGTTTAAGGTTTAGGGTTTAGGGTTTAGGGTTTAGGGTTTAGGGATTAGGGCTCATGGTTTAGGTTTATTTTTAGGGTTTATGGTTTATGCTTCATTGTTTAGGTTTTATGGTTCGGGTTTTATGCTTTAACACTTAAGGATCAACGTTTAGGGTTTGGTGTTTAAGTTTTAGGGCTCTAGGATCAATGTGTAGGATTTATTGTTTATGGTTTAGGGCTCATGGTTAAGGGTTTAATGCTCAAGGTTTAAGGTTTATGGATTAGGCTTTAGGCTTTAGGGTTTGTGATTAGGGTTTAGGGTTTTTAGTTTAAGGGCTTTTAGTTCAAGGTTTAGGGTTTAGGGTTTAATGTTTAAGGTTTAGGGTTTAGGGATT
This sequence comes from Taxus wallichiana var. yunnanensis, assembly GCA_018340775.1. Lineage (NCBI taxonomy): Eukaryota > Viridiplantae > Streptophyta > Pinopsida > Cupressales > Taxaceae > Taxus > Taxus wallichiana. The sequence goes on from CM031242.1 coordinate 237,205,631, forward strand.
AGGATTTTCGTTTTGGTTTATGGTTTAGGGTAAAATATTTAAGGTTTATGGTTTATGGTTTATGGTTTATCATTTAGGGCTTAGGGATTAGGGTTTAAGGCTTAGGGATTAGGGTTTAGGTTTTAGGTTTATGGGTTTAGTGCTTAGGCTTTAAGGGGTAGGGTTTAGCACGATGGTTTATGGTTTGGGTATCAAGTCTTGGGGATCAGATTTTAGGGTTTATTATTTAGGATTTAGTGTTTAGGGTTTAGGGATCCATGATTATGGTTTAGGATTTAGGTTTTATGATTAAGGGCTCATGGTTTGATTTTTATGGTTTAATGTTTAGGGCTAAGGTTTTAGAGTTTATAGTTTAAGGGTTACGGATTAGGGAATAGGGCTTAGGGCTTAGTGTTTACGGTTTACGGTTTAGGGTTAAGGGTTTATTGTTTAAGGTTTAGGGTTTAGTATTTAGGAATTAGGGTTTAGGCTTTAAGGTTTAAGGTTCAAATTTTAGGGTTTATATTTTAGGGATAAAAGTTTGAGGATTAGGGTTTAGGGTTTAGGGTTTATGGATCTAGGATCATGGTTTAGGGTTTAAGTTTTTCATCTTTATGGTTTAGGGTTTATGGCTTATAGTTTAGGGTTTAGAAAATAAGCAATAGTACTTAAGGTTTAGGATATAGGGTTTAGGGATCACATTTTAGGGTTTTTGTTTAGCATTCAAGGATTAGGGTTTGGGTTTAGGGCTTAGGGTTTAATTTTTAGGGTTTAGGTTTTAGGTTTTAGATCTTAAGGTTTAGGGTTAATGGTTTATGGTAAAGGTACAAGGTATAAGATTTATGCTTCAAGGCTCGGGATTTAGGGTTTCTTGCTTGTATTTTAGGGATTAACATTTATGGTTTAGGGTTTGGGCTAATGGTTTAGTTTTTAGGTTTTTATTTTTAGGGTTTAGGGAATAGTTATTAGGGATTAGGTTTCGGTGTTTAGGTTCAAGACTAAGGGTTTAGGGCCTAGGTTTAATGGTTTAGGGTTTAGGGTTTAAGGTTTAGGGCTCTTGAATTGGGGTTTATAATTTAGGGTTTAGGTTTTGAGGGTTAAGGGATCATGGTTTAGGGTTTATGGCTTAGGATCTCTACTGATGGTTTAGGATTTAGGGTTTAGACTTTAGAGATTAAGGTTTAGGATTTAGGGTTTATATTTTATGGTTTTGGGTTTTGGGTTTAGGGGTTATGGTTTAGGGTTTAGGGTTGAGGAATTAGGGTTAAGTGTTAAGGGTTTATGCTCAAGGTTTAAGATTTAGGGTTTATGGTTTAGGGATCACGGTTTAGGGCTTTAGTTTTATGGTTTATAGAAAAGGGTTTAGGGTTTAGCGTTTATGTTTTATTAGAAAGGGCTTAGGGCTTAGGGATAAGGGTTTAGTGTTTATTATATATGGTTTAGTGTTTAGGGGTTAGGGTTTATGGTTCAAGGTTAAGGGTTTAGGGTTCATGGTTTAGAGTTTGGGGTTTAGGGTTTAGGTTTTAGGAATCACGGGTTAGGGATCGGGGTTCGGGGTTTGGGGTTTATGGTTTAGGGCTATAAGATCATGGTTTAGGGTTTTGGTTTTATTTCTAAGGCTTCAGGGTTTAAGGCTCGGGGTTTATGGTTTAGTGTTTATGGTTTAGGGCTTATGGTTTAGGTTTAAGGGTTTAGTGTTTAGGGATTAAGGTTTTGGGTTTAGGGATTAAGGACTAGGGATTAGGTTTCGAGTTTTATGGATAAGGGTTTAAGGTTTTTGTTTAGCACTTAGGGATTATGGTTTTGGGTTTAGGGCTTAAGATTCATTGTTTAGAGCTTATGGTTTAGTGTTTAAGGATATGATTTAGGGTTTAGGTTTTAGGTTTTAGGGTTTATTATTTAGGGTTTAGGATTTAGGGCTTAGGGATAAAGGTTTAGGGTTCGGGATGATAAAAAGTTTAATAGTTAAGGGTTCAAGGTTTAGGGTTTAGGTTTTAGGGATCATGATTTAGGGTTTATAGTTTAGTTTTTATGGTTTAGGGTTTAGCATTTAGGATTTATGGTTTATTGTTTAGGGTTCAAGGTTCAAGGTTTATATTTTAGGGTTTAGGGTTTAGGGTTTGGGGTTTAGGGTTCATGGTTTAGGGTTGAGGAATTAGAAATCAAGGTTTAGGGTTTAGGTTTTAACATTTAGTGTTTAGGGATTATGGTTTATAATTTATATTTTAGTGTTTAGGGTTTTATAGTTTACGATTTAGGGCTCGAGTTTAGGGATTAGGGTTTATGGTTTAGGTTTCAATGTTAAGGGTTTAAGGGTTTATAGTTTAGGTTTTATATTTTACATTTTAAGTTTTATGGTTTATGGTTTATGATTAGGGCTCGGGGTTTAGGGATTATGGTTTAGGGATAAAGGATTAGGGTTTAAGGTTTAGGGATCACCGATCGGGGTTTAACATTCGGGGATTATAGTTTAGGGTTTAGTGATCGGGGTTTTAGGTTTAGGGTTTATGGCCTAGGTTTTAGGAATCATGGTTTAGGTTATATAGTGTTTACGGCTCAATGTTTAGGGTTTAGGGTTTTGGACATAGGGATTAGGGTTTAGAGTTTAACGTGTAGGGTTTCAAGTTTAGGGTTTAGGGCTTAGGGCTTAGGGTTTAGTGTTGAGGATTCATGGTGGTAAAAATAGGATTCGAGTTAAGGATTTATGGTTTATGGTTTAGGGTTTAGGGTTTTAGGTTCACGGTTTAGGATTTAGGGTTTTAGGTTAATGGTTTAGGGATTAGGGCTTAGGGCTTAGGGTTTTGTGTTTTGGGTTTAGGGTTTAGTGGTTAGGGTTTAGGGTTTAGGGTTTAGGTTTTAGTGTTTAGGTTCAGGATCGGGGTTTAGGTGTCATGGTTTAGGATTTAGGATTTAGGGTTTAGGGTTTATGGTTTAGTGTTTATGGTTTAGGTTTTAATATTTAAGCTTTAGGGATTATGTTTCATGGTTTAAGTTCAAGGATCGGGGTTTAGGCCACAAGATTTAGAGTTTAGGGTTTAGGGATTTGGAATCGAGATTTAGGTTTTAGTGCTTTAGGGTTCATGACTCAAGATTTAGGGTTTAGGGATTAAGGGTTAAGGATCGAGGTTTATGGTTTAATGTTTATGATTCAAGGTTTAGGGCTCGGGAATAAGGGTTTAGGTTTTAGGGCTAAGAATTTAGGGTTTAGGGTTTAGGTCAAAAGGTTTATGGTTTAGGATTTAGTGTTTAGGGTTTAAGGTTTAGGGTTTATGGTTTAGGGTTTAGGATGGTAAAAATAGGATTCATGGTTACGCTTTATGGTTTAGGAATTACAAATTAGGGTTTATCGTTTACAATTTTTTGTTTACGACTTAATGTTTAGGTTTTAGGTTATAGGGTTTGGGAAATATTGTTTAGGGTTTAGGTTCAAGCCTCATGGTTTATGGTTTAGTGTTTAGGGATTAGGATTTTTAGTTTAGGTTCAAGGCTCGGGTTTAGAACTCATGGTTATGGTTTAGGGTTTAGGTCTATGGAATTAGGATTTAGGGTTTATGGTTTAAGTTTTAGGGTTAATTGTTTAGGGTTTAGGGTTTAGGGGTCATGGTTTAGGATTAAAGTTTTATGGTTTAGTAGTCGGGGTTTAGGGTTTATATTTTAGGACTTAGGGTTAAGGTTTCAAGTATCGGTGATCAAGGGTTAGGTTTTAGGGTTTATGGATTAAGGTTTATGACTCGGGGTTTATGGTTTAGGGTTTAAGGTTTAGGGTTTAGGGTTTAGTGTTTAGGGTTTATGGATTATGGTTCAAGTTAGTAAAAATAATATTTAGGATTTAAGTTATATGGTATAGGGTATAGGGTTTATGGTTTACGACTCATAGTTTAGGGATTAGATATTTAGATTTAGGGTTTAGGGTTTAGGGTTTACAATTTAACATTAAGGGTTTAAGGGTTTATAGTTTACGGTTTAGGGTTTAGGGTTTAAGGTTTACATTTCGGGCTCGGGGTTTAGGTTCTAGGATTTAGAGCTCAAGGATTATGATTTAGTGTTTATGGCTTAGGGTTTAGGGTCTAGGATTCGAGCTCAAGGATTACGATTTAGTGTTTATGGCTTAGGGTTTAGGGTTCAATGTTTATGGTTTAGGGTTGAAGTTTTATGGTTTAGGGATTAGGGTTAAGGGTTTAGGGTTTGGGGTTTACAGTTTAATTTTTAGGGTTTAGGGTTTATGGTGTAGGATTTAGGGTTTAGGGTTTAACGTTTAGGGTTTAGGGTTTAGGGGTTAGGGATTAGTGTTTAGGATTTAGGGTTTATAGTTTAGGATTTAGGGTTTAGAGTTTAGGATTTATGGTTTAGGGCTCGGGGTTTATGCGGTAGGGTTTAGGATTTAGGGTTTTAAGATCATGGTTTAGGGATCACGATTTAATGATCAAGGTTTAGGGTTTAGTGTTTAGGGTTTATGGTTTAGGGATCTAGGATCACATTTTAGGGGTTAGAGTTTAGGACTTAGGGTTTACCGTTTTAAGATTTGGCATTAGGGACTAGGGCTCGGGGTTTAGTGTTTAGGGGTTAGGGATAAGGTTTTACATTTTAGGGTTCGGTGTTTGGTGATCACATTTTAGGGCATAATGTTTAGGGCTCGGTGTTTTGGGTTTAGGATTTATGGTTGAATGTTTAGGTTTTAGCATTTATGGTTTAGGGTTTACAACTTAGGTCTTTGGTTTTAGTGTTTAGAGTGGTAAAAATAGGGTTTAGGTTTTAGGGTTTAGGGTTTCACGTTAAGGTATCATGGTTTATGGTTAAGGTTTTAGGGTTTAGTGTATAGGTTTTAGGGTTCACAATTTAAGATTTAGGGTTTACGGTTCGGGGTTTAGGGTTTTTGGTTTAGGGATCAATGTTTAATGTTTAGGTTTTAGGGTTTAGGATTTAGTGATAAGTGTTTAGTGTTTAGTGTTTAAGGTTTAAGGCTTAGGGTTTATGGTTTAAGGTTTAGGCTTTATGGCTCATGGTTTAGTGTTTAGGGATTGGGGTTTTGGGATTATGGTTTAGGGTTTGATGTTTATAGTTTGGGTTCTAGGGTTTATCTCATTAGGGTTTAGGGCTTAGGGTTTAGGATTTAGGGTTTATGGTTTATGGTTTATGGATTAAGGCACATGGTTTAGGGTTTAAGTTTTAGGTTTTAGGGTTTATGCTTCATTTTTTAGGTTTTATGGTTCAAGTTTTATGGTTTAGGGTTTAGTGATCAATGTTTAGGGTTTGGGGTTTAATATTTAGGGCTCTAAGATCAACATGTAGGATTTATTGTTTATGGTTTAGGGCTCGGGGTTAAGTTTTTACCGCTCAAGGTTTACGATTAGGGTTTATGGATTAGGATTTAGGATTTATGGTTTTGCTTAGGGTTTAGGGTTTAGATTTTAGGGGTTTTAGTTTAGGGTTTAGGGTTTAACGTTTAAGGTTTAGGGTTTAGGGATTAGGGTTTTCATTTTTGGTTTATAGTTTAGGGTATAATACTTAGGGTTTACGGTTTATGGATTAGGGTTTATGGTTTAGGGATTAGGGATTAGGGTTTGGGTTTTAGGTTTAAGGGTTTGGTGCTTACGCTATAAGGGGTAGGGTTTAACATTGATGGTTTAGGGTTTGGGTATTAGGGATTAGGGATCAGATTTTAGGTTTTATTATTTAGGATTTAGTGTTTATGGTTTAGGGATCCATGATTATGGTTTAGGATTTAGGGTTTATGATTGAGGGCTCATGGTTTAGGTTATATGGTTTAAGGTTTAGGGCTAAGGGTTTATGGTTTCTATTCTAGGTTTTATGATTTAGGGACTAGGTCTTAGGGCTCAGTGCTTAGTATTTAAGGTTTAGGGTTTAGGGTTTAGGATTTAGGGTTAAGGTTTTATGGTTTAGAGTTTAGGGTTTAAGGTTTAGGGTTTAGGATTTAGGAATTTGGAATTAGGGTTTAGGACTTAGGGATTAGGTCTTAATGTTTAGGGTTTATGGTTCAAGGTTCAATGTTCAAAGTTTAGGGTTTAGTGTTTAGGGATGAAATTTGTAGGATCATGGTTTAGGGTTTAAGTTTTTCATCTTTAGGATTTAGGGTTTAGGGTTTATGGATTATAGTTTAGGGTTTAGTGTTTAGGTAATAGTGCTTAAGGTTTAGGATTTAGGGTAGAGGGATCACATTTTAGGATGTTTGGTTTAGTACTCGGGATTATGGTTTGGGGTTTAGGGTTTAGGGTTTAGGGTTTAGGTTTTAGGTTTTAGGTTTTAGAGATTAAGGTTTAGGGTTTATGGTTTATGGTTAAATGTTTAGGGTATAAGATTTATGCTTTAAGGCTCGTGGATTTAGGGTTTAATACTTTCACGTTAGGTATTAACATTTATTGTTCGGGGTTTTGGGCTAAGGGTTTAGTGTTTAGTGTTTAGGTTTTAGTTTTTAGGGTTTAGGGATTAGTGATTAGGGATTAGGTTTTGGTGTTTAGGTTCAATGCTTTATGGGTTTATGGCCTAGGTTTAATGGTTTATGCTTTAGGGTTTAAGGTTTGGGGCTCTTGAATTGTGGTTTACAGTTTAGGGTATAGGTTTTGAGGGTTAAGGGATAAAGGTTTAGGGATGATTGTTTAGGGTTTAGGGTTTAGGGTTTAGGTCTTATATTTTAAGGTTTAGGGTTTAGGGTTGAGGAATTAGGGTTAAGTGTTAAGGGTTTACACTCAATGTTTAGGATTTAGGGTTTATGGTTTAGGGATCATAGTTTAGTGTTTTATTTTTATGTTTTAGGGAATAGGGTTTAGGTTTTATGGTCTATGTTTTATTAGAAAGGTTTTAGGGTTTAGTGTTTACTATATAAGGTTTAGTATTTAGGGTTAGGGTTTACGATTCATTGTTAAGGGTTTAGGGTTTAGGGTTCATGGTTTAGGGTTTTGGGTTTATTGCTCGGGATTTAGGGTTTAAGGCTCGGGGTTTATGGTTTAATGTTTAGTGTTTAGGGCTTATGTTTTAGGTTTAAGGGTTTAATGTTTAGGGCTTAAGGTTTTGGGTTTAGGGATTAAAGACTAGGGCTCGGTTTTGGGTTTTATGGATAAGGGTTTAGGTTTTTGGTTTGGCAGTCAGGAATTATGGTTAAGGGTTTAGTGATTTAGATTCATGGTTTAGAGATTAGGGTTTAGTGTTCAAGGCCAGGATTTAGAGTTTAATGTTTAGGGTTTAGGTTTTAGGGTTCAATTTTTATAGTTTAGGGTTTAGGGTTTAACATTTAAGGTTTATTGTTTAGGTCTTAGTGATAAAAGTTTAGGGTTTAGGGTGATTAAAAAAGGTTAAGGGTTCAAGGTTCAGGGATTATGGTTTAGGTTTTAGAGATCATTATTTAGGGTTTATAGTTTAGTTTTTATGGTTTAGGGTTTACAATTTAGGATTTATGGTTTATTGTTTAGGGTTTAGGGTTTATGATTTAGGGTTTAGGGTTTAGGGTTCATGGTTTAGGGTTAAGGAATTATGAATCAAGGTTTAGGGTTTAACATTTAGGGATTAGGGTTTATGGTTTATGGTTTAGATTTTAGTGTTTAGGGTTTATATTTTATGATTTAGGGCTCGAGTTTAGGGCTTAGGGTTTATGGTTTAGGTTTCGATGTTAAGGGTTTAAATGTTTATAGTTTAGGTTTTAGGTTATAGAGTTTAAGGTTTATGATTTATGGTTAGGGCTCATGGTTTAGGGATTATGGTTTGGGGATAAAGGATTAGGGTTTATGGTTTAGGGCTCACCGATCGGGGTTCGGGGTTTAGTGTGTAGAGTTTAGGGTTTACGGCTTAATGTTTAGGGTTTAGGGTTTAATGTTTAGGGTTATAGGTTTAGGGTTTATGGATTAGGTTTTAGGGATCATGGTTTAGGGTATATAGTGTTTATGGCTCAATGTTTAGGGTGTAGGGTTTAGGGTTTAGGGTTTTGGACATACGGATTAGGGTTTAGAGTTTAGCATGTCGGGTTTAAGGTTTAGGGCTTAGGGCTTAGGGCTTAGGGCTTAGTGTTGAGGATTTAGGGTGGTAAAAATAGGATTCAAGGTTAAGGGTTTATGATTTATGGTTTAGGGTTTTAGGTTCATAGTTTAGGGTTCGGGTTTTAGGTTGATGGTTGATGGTTTATGGATTAGGGATTAGGGATTAGGGCTTAGGGTTTTATGTTTAGGGTTTAGGTTTTTTTTTTAGGGTTTAGGTGCAAGGATCAAGGTTTAGGCCTCATGGTTTAGGATTTATGGTTTAGGGTTTAGGGTTTAGGTTTTAGGGTTTATGGTTTAGTGTTCATGGTTTAGGTTTTAATATTTAAGCTTTAGGGATTATTTTTATGGTTTAGGTTTAAGGATAAAGGTTTAGGCCTTAGGATTTATCATTTAGGGTTTAGGATTTAGTGATTTGGAATCAAGATTTAGGTTTTAGTGCTAAGGTTTCATAGCTCAAGATTTAGGGTTTAAGGTTAAATGTTTACAATTTATGGATTAGGGTTTAAGGATCAAGGTTTAAGGTTTAATGTTTAGGATTTAGGGTTTAGGGCTTGGGAATCAAGGTTTAGGTTTTAGGGCTTAGTGTTTAGGGTTTACATTTTAGGTCACAAGGTTTATGGTTTAGGGTTTAGGGTGGTAAAAATAGGATTTAGGGTTAAGTTTTTATGGTTTAGGATTTAGAGTTTAAGATTTAGTTTTTAGGGTTTAGGGATTACAATTTAGGGTTTATCATTTACGATTTCTTGTTAAGGGCTTAATGTTTAGGTTTTAGGTTATAAGGTTTGGGAAATATTTTTAGGGTTTAGGTTTAAGGTTCATGGTTTAGGGATTAGTATTTATAGTTTAATTTAAAGGCTTAGGGTTTAGCACTCGGGGTTATGGTTTAGGGTTTCGGACTCTGGAATTATGATTTAGAGTTTAGGGTTTAAAGATTAGGGTTAATCATTCAAGGTTTAGGGGTCATGGTTTAGGATTTAAGTTTTACAGAGTTTTATGATCGGGGTTTAGGGTTTAGGGTTTAGGGATCATGGATCAATTTCCCCATTATTCATTATTTTCCCCATTTCTTCATTTCTTCATTCCTTCATTCTTTTATTCCAATCTTTATTAAGGATCCACCATTCTTCAATTCTTTAATAAAGAGTGTTTTCAGGATGAAGAATAGGTGTAGTGTGGGGTGATGATGGGCCCCAAAATATCAGATAAGTATAAGAAGGCGTGTGGGTGTGCGTGACCTAGTCAAAGAAGGGAATGTAGGTTGATGGCGCACGGAAAAAATGGGTTTTGTACTTAGCCGCATTCAACACCCCAGGAAGGACATGAGAAAAGCATGACACTTGTGGATAAGGTTTTAGCCTAGAAACTATTGATCAAAAAGGAATATTCTAGGCATGCGATGGAAGTTTCCAGAATAAATCATTGTAAATAATGGAGAGCTCGGATCTGGAAAGGCATGCTTCCATAGAGGATCACTTTGACACTTGACAACTGATATATAACTTCTAGAAGGCATGGCGGTGGGTGATAAGGATATATATACAAATTCTGGTAGAAGAAAAGAAAAAAGAGAGAGGAAAATCCCTATAGAAAATAGAATGGAGGATGTTATGGGTTAGGGATTAGGAGAGCTCTGTGAGCAATGACACACTTAGAGGGATGGGTCTACATTTTTCTTTGTAATATGATGAACATGGTATATTTCGATGCATGACTTGCTCTTGCATGATTATATGAGGATCTATTATGACCTCAAGGGATGTAATGTGGGTTATTAACTTTGATGGTATGAATATAAATACTCTATTATATATCATCTATGTTCAATACTTACGTATTTTATTTCTATATGAATCATTTCCATGTGTTGTTTGTTATTTCTCTCACCTGCATACAATGAGATGATAACTCCTCCTAAGTTCATTATAATGTGGTTTAGATATTTTCTATCATACATTTGATTATCTGTTCTAAGATGGTGCATTCTCACAAAACTCACATAAAGGAGAGACTTGACAGCCACATGTGCCTTGGGTGACCACCCAACACCCACTAGATGATAGGCGGGAGTGCATGGGATTTTCCTACTCTGTGAAGGGTAAAAAAATGACTACAAAATTTAAGCAAAGTTGGGCTTTGACAATGGTACTAGAGACTTAGAAATATGATTAAGTTACTGAGAATAAGTCACATAAAATGTTTGTTTTTGAATTAAAGAATGTTTTGGGAGAAATAACCAAAATAATAATAGGAACCGATGTCGACCATTATACCGATGTTGGTATAAAGAGGTAATGATGGAGGTCACCTGGACGATATCGGCTACTATGAATGAATGAACAATAAAAATTTGGAGATGAAAAATTATGACAAGGATAAATCTGAAATCAGTAGGTGACAACAAAACATAGAAAATGTTATAAAGTGACAGAAAAAGTCACAGAAAGTACATGTATGTATATTTGAACAACTGTGTTGGGAGAAATAACAAAAATAGCAATAAAATGATAGTGGTTAGTCAATCAATGTTAGTATGAAGATGTAATCGATGGTTTTCATTGAACTAATACCGGTTCTATGAAATTTGGGAAGAGATGAAAAAATGATATTTTGGTAATTAAGTTAAACGAAAATACCAACCCAACAATTGAGTATGGCCATGATGAGTCCTAACATGTCCATAAAAAAATTAATACACTAGTTGTGATGGTGGGGCATGAAGGTTAAGAAAAATAAGATGAAACAACCTCACACCTTAAAACACAATCGGTCAAAAGTATAAAAAACATGTAATTCTATGATGTAGATTTTAAGTTGTGTGGACTATGCCATTTGGATCTGATTGTAAGTAGAATGGAGTTTTTGGTCAACAAGGGTACCCTAGAAGGAATTGACTATTTATAGATGGTTTCAAGTAAATTTTGGCTTGGTGTCCCAATATATACTCCATAGTACGTGAGGCCCTAATCGATAGAAAGACTATTAAAAACACTAGTTGGATCCACTGCTAATCTAATTATTAGTCGTTAACAGTAATTAATAGGAGGGAAGATGTTTAAGAAGTGTGTAATTTGTTTAAGTGATTTAGTTTGGGGTGTGTGTGAAAGAAGTGAGTTACGCTTAATTCGCGCAAACCATAAACTAGTCAAGACCTCCAGTATATAGGTTAAAAATAAATTTAAATGAGCTAAATGCAACAAACACAAGGATTAAATGCACTAATTTTAAACCCAAATCGACAATTAGATTCTATGTAGCAAGTGATGAATAGGTCAAGAGGATGATCTTTCACTACTATGCAAATGTAATAAGGAAGAAAGGATTCTTTTCAAGCACCGAATGACAAGTGTATTTTAGACAAATAGAAGAAGAGAATTTTAGTGAACTCTTTCGAAAGTCAATAGACACACAAATATTCCCACAATTCAAAAGAAACCAAATGATAGGGTCCCAATAAGTGTGACAAAATATTTAACCTCAAAAATTAATGCGATAAAATAGATAAATGGGTAACATATGTAGGAGGAATACCTTTGTTATATAAATGGTAGAAGGCATTACATGTAATGTATACTTTTGATCCAAGATGATTGTGTGAGATTCCCTTTGGCTAGGAGGAATGACCTATATAAGAAACACAAAAAGACTACCAAATGTTATTAAATAGCAAGGGTTGGTGGGCTGCCTAGTGAACACTAGATCCTGGAAGCATGGTGCTTCCTAGAAAGTATTTCAATCCACTGTTTAATAATAAACCAATGTAAACATGAAACTAAAATACATAGGTCCTAGTGTGATGTAATGATTTACACTTCTCATACACACAATAAACTAGATTCTATTCTAGATATCAAATATAACATTAAATCTAATTAGAACTAATTTTGTATAGACCGGGTAGGTATATCATAGGTCTCGTAAGGGTCTAAGGTTTGATTGGTTGAGATATGGGTTAAATTGAGGTGAATAGGAGGTTCTTTTGTCTAAGAATGTTGTTAGTCACAAATACCGGTATTGGTTAGGTGAACGATTTTGGCGAAGTTAAAAGGACCGACACTTGTGGGTCGACCGGTGTCGGTGGGGGCAATAGGTGGGAGACTATTAAAAATAGGTATTTGGGACCTCTTTGTGATTACACAGAGAATGAGGGTAGTGTTGATAAGTTTGTGATATTGTTAAGAGGACTTAGGTATGCTGAAAAGGAGGCCGGAAAGGGTGGAAAGGATTGGGATGGTTAAATAGTGAGTTGGTGGGAAGAAGGTGATATACGGGTAATGGAAGGAATGAAATATAGAAAGAAATAAGATCTCCCCACTTGAATAAGCACAAATGATAAAATCACAATAATTACTTATTATTTTTTAGATCTTTTGAGTGAAGATGGTTAGTGGTTGATCAAAGAAGAGATTCTTGGGTCCAGTTCCACAACAGTGATGACTATGTGCTCTGTGAGGATTCCAATGATCTAGAAAGAGAACTAGTTTCTTTTCTTGAACTGTGGTAGTGTGTTCATCTTTGGGCTATAGGAGGGCTTGAAGATTCAAGCTTAAATGCAAAAGGGATCCAATAACTGAAAATGACCAACCCATGTAAAAAGTTGTGAAAATGTATATAAAGTAACGATGGTGGTTATTTAACCAAGTGTAAGCCAAGGAAAAAATTGTGTTTGTTACAGTGAATTAGTCCCTTTTACAAAAATAGGAAGATCTTCCCATATTTGGCATGTTTAATAAGTTTTTCTCGGTTAGGAAATTGGAGTTATCATTAGAAAAGGTAGGTAAGTCATAGAAGAAGTCCAACTATGTTTGAGAAGAAGTCTTAGTTAGTTAGGTCAAGTTGTGAATCAAGACTTGAAGTGATGACTTGGTCACTATGAGTTAAATTCCCTGGAATGGGTCCAGGTGAGGAGTCCCGATTAGGTGTATGTGTGAGGACTAAATTAACTTAATTAAAATAATTAAATTAATTAATAATGTGAGGATGAATCTTAATTCAATTGGAAATGATTAAATTAATATCAAGGTGCGGAAGGGGACTATGGATAGGTGCATGCATTATGTTGATTAATTTAAAAGGATCGAGGGTAGTGTGACCCATATTTAGTGTCTACATTTACCCCTTTTTGTTATGTAGCTTGTATTGATAAATGATGCGACAATAAAGAAGGTTGTTGCTCTAGGTATGAGTGAAGGTTACATTTCCCCAAGTATGGGTGGAGGTGATCCCCCTCAAAAAGGAACTGATAAAATGATAGGTTGATTTGGTGAGTGGTTTGAAAAAATGATATGTTATGAAAAGTGAAGCGCATTTGGGTATAGGTGTGATGAGATCGGTTGTGGGTAATGGGAAAGGGAATTCAAATACACACACACACATATAGAATTAGATAATACTCTAGGCTAATGAGATCACAAAATCTACTTCGTCAAAGGTCAAAAAGTTTATCAAAACAAGCTTGATGTGATTCGGGTAACCCATGTATAAGATATAGTCTTGAGACGCAACTAGGCTAGGTGCGAGGAACGTGTATTTGGTGACTTCTAAAACACCAAAGGTGTAGTCGGGATAAATGACATAGCATTAGGAAAAGCAAGGTCATTAGGCTAAACAATTATGAGTAACATCATTGAAATATATATTGAGTAAGAAAAATTGAGTGCCAAAATGGGCGGGGCTAGTTTAGGTGTGGTAAGGCCAAGGTAGAGGAAAAAACATGCCCTAACCGATAGTGTGATTAGGTGTTAGGTAATAAGGAAATTAGGCATTTGGGGTGACAAGGTTGAGGTTAGGACATGGTTACAAGTAAATGGTTATGGTTATCAAAATGAAAGGTAAAATAGGTATAGGCTGGTTGTAAGGAGGATAGATGATGCAAGTGTGATGGATGGTTACCGACACTAATGGGAAGCACAACTATAGGTGTTACCGCTATGGCCAAGTTGTCGAAATTGACTAGTTTTCTAGTTCGAGGATGCACTATATTGGAAGGTTAATGCTTTAGGGTGCAGTTAACACAGAACAAGCACAAGTAGCCACATTGACATGAAAAGTGACAACTTTATAGGGGTAGCTAGCAAGTGTGATGGATATATGGAGGAAAAGTTATGGGAAGGAGTTGAGGTTCACACGAGAGGATGTGGAGCCCGAGTAGTCTGTGCTACCAAATCTTAGAAAGTGTGGGAGAGAGGTCCCTTCAACTTCGATGAGAGTTTGTTGTATACGAGAGAGAGAGCCATCGGTGCGCATCTAAACCCACTGGCTACCAACCCCTAGTTCTTGGTTTTCTAGATCAAGGGAGAAGTATTGTTAAGCCAATTAGTGTCCGTGAGAGTGATTGATTGACACCTACGAATGGCTTTGAAATCCATTTTTGTATTTTGAGGAATCTATGGACAAGGTCCAAGTATACAAGCTTTGGGTAACACATCCGGGAGTGGCACAGACATACAACTTGTAATGGGACAATATCACAAACCATCGCACACAGTTGAATGGGAAGCTAGGAACAATAGGTGTGACCACTTACGGTCCTTTGGTGATTGTAGGAGGTTGATTTTGTGGGTCGGGAGGAACATGACCTAGTGGATCCAAAGGATCGGTGGAAGGGGAAACACTAAAGGGAACCAAGGCTCTCAATCGGGAGGATAAGGACCCCACCACCTCCCCAAGTGTTTTTTGAGATGTATTTTCACTTACGAATATAGGGGTATTGAAGATGCTCTAAATCATGTGCACAAATGTGAGTTATTATGGCACGTGAAGGGGATAACTACCCCACAACAGAAGGCAAGTCAGTTTGTAATAACATTGCAAGGGCACACACATAGTTAGTATAGGAAGTATGACTACCATCGAGACAGTGGTAGACTACACCATATTGAAGAATGCCTTCTTAGCATAGTTCTATAGCCCGAGTTTGAGCAAAAGAGCATCAAGACTCTAAAAAATATCTAGCAGGGAATTTCAAAGAGTGTATGGGAGTTTGACATGCATTTTAAGACTCTCTTGTTAAATCTATCCTATGACATTCATCCTTCTCAACATGCTCAATGGTTTGTCAGAGGATTGATAACACCATTTAGAAGGGCTCTGTCGCACAAGACTTTTAGAAACCCACGAGAGGAATTACAAGTTACCACTGTGTCTTGCTGAAGCTATTAGGAGTGTTGACACTGGTGTTAGCCCTTTTCTGGAGGCTCAAATTGCTTTAATGGCCAAGCAATTAGAGAAGCTATATACAAACTCAATGTATGAGGTTTGTAGTGGTATTTGGTGTACTGAGCATGTGAAATGGAGGGGCATGTAAAAGATAGAGTCCCTCGAATTTGGTGCATGCTCTAGTGGTAGACTATGATATTTTCCATGGTTATCATGATTCAAGTAAATGCCCTCTACTCTAGTGCGCAATCCGCAAGAATGTTTCTTGCTATTGCAAGATCTATACCTCTATGACCCATGATACTAAGGATTACAAACTGATTGATTAGATCCATGATTCTATTGATTTAGGTGTGTGCCAGACCATCCTTACAATAATTTTAAAGTATTATCATCATCATTATGAAGGGCACATAGATGGATGGGTGTGTGGAAGAGGTTTTCGCGGGAGATTCTTTGGTCATGCTAACTACGTCAAAGCACAAAGTGAGTTCTCGTGAGGAACATGTTATAATTGTTAATCCACATAACATTATAAATGTGAGTGTCTTGATATGTTACAATGCTCATAGTGTGGAAGGAAACACAAGTACGAGGATTGTCTATAACTTTATGAGCATATGAACCAAAAACACCAAAAGGATAAGGGTACTAGGATGGTAAGCATCAAGAAGGCTGATTCACAGTGGATTCCATGAGTGGCGCATGAGTTAGGGCTCAAATCTATATTGGTGATGACATGGGTAGAGGCTACATGTTCTAGGAGATGCCAAGACCAAGGACACTAGTTTCAAGGGAGGAAGTTATACATGGAAATCTGGACCATACTCAATAGAAATAATTTTATCAAGAGACTATGGATGTCATTTGGAGTTTACAAGGAGAGATCCTATGTCTAAAGGAGTAGTCTAGGAATTAGGAGCAAAGAAGGAATGTTGAGGCTCCATAGAAATACCTAGATGAATTCAAAGAAGTGTGCAAAATGTTAAGGCAAGAGAATATTATTCCCTTTTTAGGAGAGTGGCTAAGAGAGAAGGTACCACGCATTGGAGTAAAGCGTGAAAGTCGAGTCTTGTAGGTAAACCTTCCTCCTCACATCCTTGACTATGACAAGGAGATTACTTTGAATTTGGATATTTATGGGTGGCTTTTGAGCCATATCCTCATTGAAAAGGGAGAAGAAGTAAATGTTCTTACCTTAGATGTTTGGCATCAAATGGGGAGGCCCACTTTACATCCATCTTTGAATGTGTTGTATATGGAAAAAAGACTAAGGAAATTCCCATTAGAGTCCTCAAGGATGCATTTATCACCATTCAAGGAGCCAAGTTCACTAGAGACTTCAAAGTTTTGGTTCTCGCTGAGGTAGACAACTTTCTAGCATTGATTGGGTGCCCATGGTGTTACAAGAACAATGTTGACCTACAGTTTAACAATGGGTATATCAGTTTTGAGAACAAGGAGCAAAGGGTGGTCATTCCTTTAACAGATGGGAAGTCAACACCATATAATGAGCCCTTAGGAGAAGAATTGATTGATAGAATTTATGTGTGCTCCATCGAGATACCTTGAGATAATTCGCCCCACGGGGGGAGTTATCCAATTTGAATATGCTCACCCATGAGTGATACCACTATTATAGCATGTGATAATTAGGTGCATGGGACTAATGAGTTAATTAGGAGATAGTTAAGAGAATATGTAACAAAGGTGACAAATGCATGCTTAGTTAAGTGCCTAGGAATAAAGAGGTTTCCAAGTTACTATGGAGCATATCCTGAAATTTTCTTACGAGACATGGAAGCTCAGTGGAAAAATGAGGACGAGAGAAGATGTATGCTCGGTTATAACCTACTCGAACTCCACCAAGTTTATGTGCTACACATCGGGAGAACCTCCTAGAATGGTGTGAGGTAAGGATCATGTTTTCGTAAGGTTCTCCAGGAGTAATATGCCTATAATTATATAAGACTAAAATGGCAAAGAGACCGCTTCATTTCATATCCAAGCATGTGAGAAGGCCTAGATGAGAAGCACAAAAGCATTACATCCTTTGTTATGGGTGCATAATTTTTATTCCACCTTACAAGGATGTGCATGTGCTTAGTACGTTCATTCGAGAGATACATCACCGGATGGGTAATTGGTAAGAGTTGGTGGCTGATCTCATTCAATCTTTTGAGTATAGGAGTACTAAACCATCATTGGATAAGGTTTTGTAAGTGATCAATTGCATTATGATGGGGGATAGTACTATGGTAGAGGATAGGCTACTAGAATTGCTAGGTGAGACTTCTTTGGAGATGTGCCTCAATAAAGAATAATTAGAGGAAGTACATTTTGAGCACGCGTGTATGGAAAAAGAAAAAGGAAAAATGGTCTATGTAATAGACGAATAAGAGATGGAGATGTTGGATGTTAATCATTCAAAGGG
Organism: Taxus wallichiana var. yunnanensis; assembly: GCA_018340775.1. Lineage (NCBI taxonomy): Eukaryota > Viridiplantae > Streptophyta > Pinopsida > Cupressales > Taxaceae > Taxus > Taxus wallichiana. The sequence goes on from CM031242.1 coordinate 237,223,184, forward strand.
TATGTGTAAGGTCATAAACAATGTTGATGAGCAATCATGCGCCTACCATGAGCCTTTGAAAACAAATAGGTTAACATTGGGATGGAGGAAAACCTAAGGAAGCTATCATCGGTGACTATTTCTAGGAAAAAAGAGGTTCTAAAGATCATTGATCTGTTGCACAAGTTGTAATATTTTTTCCCTCGCGGTTACCTTAAAATCAAAGGCATCCACCATTCCTTGGGGGAGATGAAGATCAAGTTGAAGGAAGGTGCACACCTAATTTGGAAGAGGCCTTATCGGATGAATCTAAATTTGTACATATGGGTTAAGGAAGAAATAGACAAAATGATATCATTTGGTATCATTGAGGTAGTGGAAGAGTTAGAATGGATAAGCCCAATGGTTATCAGTATTAAGAAGGATGGAAGGATAATAATTTTCATTGACTACAGGGATCTGAATGTAGTATGTATCATCGATCCCTTTATAACCCCCTCTACTGAAGAAATTATAGAGGGAGTAGCCCATCGCGAAGTCTAATCTTTCACGGATGGGTTCACAAGGTACCACCAAGTTAGGATTACAAAGGAAGACCAAAGAAATAAAACTTTCACTACTGAATGGGGAAGTTTTTCCTACATGGTTATGCTTTTTAGATTAAAAAATGTGCCTGATGTGTTCTTGCGCATTATGGTACAAGCATTTCAGTACTTCATCCATAAGTTTCTTCAAGTTTACCTGGATGACTGGACTGTGTATGGATTAGTGAAAGACCATTATGACAACTTAAGGCTGATGTTTGAGAGATGTCAGAAATTGAGGATATCCCTCAACATTAATAAATGTGTCTTTACTACTCCATTTTGAACCCTGTTAGGACACATTATATGCAAAGAAGGCTTGCTAGTAGATCCCACAAAAGTTGCAGTTATTATAGGACTAGGGGAGCCTACTAGTCAAAGTGCAGTGTGTGTGGATTCCTTGGATACATGATGTATTATAGGAAGTTCATCAAGGGGTATGTTAGGATTGCCTCTCCTTAGAAGAATTGTTGAAACATAAAGGTGCCTTTCATTGGGGAGAGGCACAACATGAAGGTATTTGACACTTTTAAGGAAAGGCTTGTCACAACATCCATATTACATTTTCCTTCTTGGGATAATCCTTTCCATGTGCATGTTGAAGCCTCAAGAATAACTATTGGAGCAAAGACTAGCACAACCTAGAGAGGGAATTGTTGATCATATCTTGTGCTTTGCACGTACGAGGAAGTTGACACCAACAGAGTAGAATTACACAACTATTGAGAAGGAAGAATTCTCTATAATCTATTCACCGCATAAGTTTAGGTAGTATCTTTTGGTGAAAAAAATTATATTCTACATGGACCACATGGCATTGAAGTACTTGGTCAACAAAACCATTCTGAAAAGGAACATATGTCGTTGGGTCTTACTATTTCAAGAATTTCAGTTCACCGTGGTCGTGAAACAAGGAGAAAGGAATTCAGGACCTGAAAACTTAACAAGGATTAATTTTGGAGAGGATGCGCAAAGCATTGAGGATACCATGCTAGACAAAAAAATTTAGATTACGGCGCACCCTCAAACTTGGAAGATATCATGGTGTTCTTAAAAATAGGTGTGGCACTAGAAGGGATGAAGGCCCTGGAAACAAAATAATTAGCAATACACACCACACCTTACATGTTGATTTGTGGAGATTTGTATAAGTTAGTTCATTACAATGTTTTTCACCGATGCATATTGGAACATAAGCATGTATCCATTATGGAAGAAGCGCATGGTGGGATTATAGGAGGACACTATACAGGGAATGCTACCACGTAAAATATTTTATTAGCATGGCTTTGGTGGGAAACCATCTACAAGGATTGCATTTAGTTTTGTAAGGCAGTGACCATTGCCAAGACCTTGGAAAACATGGAAAGAGATCAAATTCCCTTACAACCAATAGCGGTCTGAAACCATTTAAGAAATGGGAAATCAACTTTGTAGTACCCGATTCGCCACACGAAGGACTGGATCACACTATATCATCACTTGCACTGATTACTTGACATGGTGAGCAAAGGCAGCACCTACAAAGGATTGCACTATAGTGACATCTTCTAGATTTTTATTGGAAAACATAATCGGTAGGTATGGTTTCCTTAATTTTAACAAGTGATAGGGGTACACACTTTCTCAATGAAACATTCAGATTCTATCGGAAGAATTTATGGTGGCCCATCATAATAATACCCCATATTACCCTTAATTAAATGGAACTAATGAGGCATTTAAAAAATTCTAAGTCATGCGTTAATTAATATTTTTGATGTAGGAAGACAAGATTGGGATGATAAAGTATCAACCATTCTATGGGCATCCAAGACACTATAAAAGGTTAAACAAGGGCATACCATTTCAGTTGGAGTTTGTACGAAGCCTATTTTACCCATGGAATTCATGTTACCATTGTTGTTCATACCCATGCGTAGGAGGTTTAGTTGAATAACAAGTACTGGAAGAAAGAATTGATAAGTTGATGAAGTTAGACGAAAGGCAATCACTTTCTAGATGGAGTTAAAAGATAGAAAAAACAAGAAAAAAATCATGGCGTGATCTTCATATCAAGAACAAGAAGTTTAAGGTTGTTCATTTTGTGTTGTTATAGGATTCCAAGTATCTATGCCATCATGGGAAATTAAAATTGCATTAGTTGGGACCTTACATCATCTCGTACATTCTTGATTTATGTGTTTTGTAGTTACTGAAGACTGGATGGGATGAGGTTACTAGGTCACTTAAATGGGAGTAGGGTGAAGCCCTACTATAAATAAGTCTTCTTGGTGTTTGTAATAAGGAATTATTGCCAGTTAGCTTAGAATTTCCCTTTATGCTTCTTCTTTTCTTGTGTTTCCCTTTCTCATTGCTTGTTCATTTCATTTGGTTTAGTTTTGTGCCTTGTGTGCTGGTAACCACATTATCTCTCTAAGGTTGTGTATGTGAAGAGGACCACACATATATTTTAGTGTGGGTTAGAGTGATACCAAGTATAGGCCTTTAATAAAAGTTAAACCGGAAATGGAAGTTCGGTGAATGGCCCAAATGATGGATAAAAAGAACGTAAGGGTAAGAAGCATGTAGAAGAGAATATGGATGAGAATGGTTGGTGTCAAAAAGTCTTTGTAGAAACCACATACAAAAATGATGAAGATCACATGAACAATATGAGGTAGGTGAAGGAAAAAATCAGTAAAGGACAGAAAGAAGTGCCTTTGGTGCTATAGACATGTGCATAAGAGTCTTTGATCGGGTTGGAATTTTTCATGCCAGAAGGTTGTAAAGGGTATTACGCACAGGATGTAGCACATAGGTAATGGTGCTTAAAGACAGATTAGTGGAAAAATACACATTTAATGTTAAATTACAGTGGTAGGTGGTATAGCATTTAATGCTAGAAAGAAGGAAAAACTATAAATACAAGGTCAAACAATTAATTTTTACCTTGAATTTACGAAGTAAAACAAACTCTTGTGAGAAAGGGCATCTAGAAAGATATTTGTTTAAAGAAAGGATAGTCTAAGGAATTTGAGTTTGCATCTAGGGTAGATCTGTGAACCAGTGTGGAAGGAGTACACAAGTGTAGGAAAATTTGTTGAGGAAGTGTCATCTTTTGGAAGGACTTTTCCAGTTAGGGTTTGAAAGCTAGGGCACAAAGTTATAAGGGTTTCTTCACAAGGTTGAGCTTTGGTATTGGACATAGTTATAGAGAAGATCAAGGGGAAGATGATTTAAGTGTTAGCACCGATCAGAAGAATGACACAAAGGAAAACAACTATTTCACCAAAGAAAATAAAGGGAAAGGGAAAGGGCAAGAGAAACCGTGATCACTATTGTCACAAGCATCAATGAGGAATGGTACATGGAAATGTAGTACCCATATGGGGTATTTCTAGGAAAATAATGGGATTCACACCTACAAAAGATGTCCATAACCAATTACAATCATCACACGAGAACAAAGGAGAAAGAAATGGTGCTGAAGTTGGTCCGAATAACTAATAGTAGGATGCTAGATGGAATGTCATTTATAATGATGAGGTGAAGGTAAAACTTGAAAAGGTTGGGTTATTTCAATTGTACGAGTTACCCTACTTTGGCAAGCCTAAGTACCTTTATCAGTGACTGATGTCACGAGTGCGTGAGGATCATTTTTATTTCACGGGGTGTAAGATGTGCATCACACCAGAGCTAATATATAGGTTCACAGGCTTCAATTGTGAAGGAGATAACATTGATGATGATCTAAGCAACAAGGAGGCTATCAAGGAGAATGTAGCTGCATATGACTACAAGAATGGTTTGAGATACTTCGACATCTCATAAATACCATACCTAGGGATGAGGATGGCCACGTGCTTGGTAATCAAGCTTAATGATCAAGAAAGATGGACACAAGTAAATATGGCATGGCGAATGTATCTTGGAAGATATCAATAGGAACCATCTACAACTTGTCTTCATTCATGGTGGATGAAATTATAAGTAGTGCATAGGAGGGAGAGAAGATATTATTTGGTAATGTCCTCCTCACCATTGTGTTCTCAAAGATTGGAGTACCGATGGGCTAGAATTTTTTTTGTTGGAGTATCTAGAAGAGGACCCCTTGCCTATAAAGAGGTTTACAAAATACTCTTGTGAAACCATGATGGCCACTCACAAGGTGCGCCTAGAGAAGTGGCATAAGCAAACACATGACACATTCGGGGCTAAGTGGAGAATTCCAAATTAGTTTCCCATGTTCTTGAATAGAGAGGATGAATTTGAAGTATAGTAATACTTCCGGATCATGTAGATTTATGATGATAGATGGGAACATGAGCCCATGGTGCAAACTACCCTTCTCCTTCACCGCGTTATACTTCCAATCTGAATGTAATTAGTTCAAGGAGGCCAAGAGACTAAGGTTTTACCTTAGTGAGGTAGATGCAGACCACCGTGAGCTACACTAGAAGCTAGTCTACCCAAAGAAGCACACGTACGTGGAGAGATACGTCTCTCAATAGAGACAAATGATGAAGCCTATAACACTGCCAATCACTGGGAGGGATATAGTAAGGATATACCTTCGCATAAGGCCAAAGTTTGAAAAAGGCACTTACTTGGAGAATGATGTCTCCATCCCTGAAGATCCTATAGGAAGGAAGAAGGATGCACCTAGAAAGAGAGAAAGAGAAGAGGTGTAGAAGGCACCAAGTGTTCAAACTACGTAGACGATAAGCACACCGAAGACAAGTGTTAAGCCTAGTACTTATGCATGGAGGAATAAGTATCTAGTTAAAACGAATACCCCAAAAGAAGAGGTTCCAGAGAATGAAGAGCCCCTCACTTAGAAGGAATTGCCAAGGAAGACATCATATGTCGAAGGAAAAGAAAGATAATAATCTCCTATACTAGAATCCCCAAAGAAGAAAAAAGCAAAAGGTGAAGGATTAGGCCGATTCAGAAGAAACAAAATATCTACATGCCTACATCGGTGATAGAGATGATGATGATTATGAATATGAACTAAGAGGTGAAGACCATCCCATCTATGAGATACATGATTCTCTAGAAGAAGGAGATGAGGAGGAGGATGAAGAAGAAGAAGTGAGACCCAAGGAAAAGGGGTAGGCGGGGGGAAAAAGTTACAAAAGATTAAAGGACCCTAAGCCTCATGAAGGAACAAGTAGGTGAGACTACGAGAAAAGAAGTGGAAAAAATCATCAAGGACCTGGTGGAACAAGAAGTGGAATGCAACGTGGATGTGGTGATGAAGGAAGATGAGGAGAAAAACATAGAAAAGAATATGGAAACATAAGAGGAGTTCCCGGTTTTGTTGTAATCTTTCTAAAGGATGCACACATAGGGAGGAAGAGTGAAGAATCATCACAAGTTCAAGGGATGGGCTACACTTATGATACAAACAAGGTGTTGTGTGCATGATTCCAAAGCACCATTCCAATGGAACAATTTTAAGTTATGACTTCATTTGATGACGAAGGTGCATACCCTCAGATGAGGAAAATGTTGTCATGGGAATTTGAGTCCCTTATTGATGAGCCAAAATTTGAAGTAAGCTAAAGGGAATTGATGTAAGTGCCAAAGACAAAAGGGAAAAACCCCTTGGTGAATGATTAGAGGTTGTTGGATGGACAAATCTACAATACGCTCAACAAAGTCTCGGTTGAGGTTCAAGTCGGGATCTTTGGGAGAAATGAAAGGGAAAAGTTCGTAGAGGTAAAGTTGGAAAAAAGGGAAGAAGAGATCCTATAGAAAACAAATGACTTGAAGCAGAAAAATCTAATCGGTTCTTAGTTAAGGTGTGAGTTGAAAGATGAAAATGCAAGAGTGTGTGAGGCATATAAAAATATAGAGATGATCACGGATGTCATTGTCCCGAAGTATCCAGACTTAAAATTTCCTGTGTAAAAGTATGGATCATCCTTGCAATGCCTAGAGGACTTGACCTACATACTCACCATGGATAGGTAACCACTTCCCCTAGAATCAGCAGAGGAGGTGTTGGCATGCTAATAGAAAGAAAATAAGATGAAGGTGGTGGAGATTGTTTCTCAGTACAACAAGATCCTCACCGATGTAAAATTCATCGCTCAAGTTACTAAGGCTACCTTCGACAACTACACGTACATGGATAAAGTGATAAGTATCCTAGTTACCACACATGAAGTGTAACTCAAGGAGTTCCGAGAAAATAATAAATGGAATAGGGTGAAACAAGACAAGATCCTATCCAAGGTAGAAACTAAATCGAGAGGTCATTGAGACCTTGTGGGGCTCAATCAAGAACCGAATAAAGGAATTTTACCCTCAAATCACTGAGGATGGATGTGATTGATGATTTGGGCAAGAAAATGGAGGATATTATGGAGACAATGAGCACTAAGGGAGAGGATATTAGTCTTTAAAAAGTGAGTTCCCTAGTGGTTGACCTCTGTCAGCAAGTGTAGAAAGAGGTCAACAATTGGGGGAAATTAGAAGTTGATTTAAGGAAGGATTTCCCTATCCTCCTCCAGAAGTAAATAAAGTTCCCAATTCTTCATTCTTTTCCCCATTTCTTATTTCCTTCATTCTTCTAACCCAACCATTTATAAGGATCCACCATTCTTTAATTATTTATTGAAGAGTGTTTCTAGGGACAGAGAACAAGCGTAGTGTGGGGTTATAGTGTGCCCCAAAATATCACCTAATTATAAGAAGGTGCATGGGTGTGCAGGACATAGTTAAAGAAGGGTGCACAGTTGAAGGTGCACAGAAAAAATGTGTTTTTACTTAGCCGCATTCGGCACCCTAGGTAGCACGTGAGAAAATAATAACCCTTGTGGATAAGGTGCTATCCCGCGACTGTGGATCAAAAATGTAATATTCCAAGCATGTGATGGAAGTTTCCGAGAGTTATCATTGTGAAGAATGGAGATCTCGAATCTAGAAAGTTATTATTCCATGGAGGACCACTTCGACACTTAGCAACTGATCTCAGAACTTCTAGAATGCATGGAGGTGGGTGTTATGACTATATATACAAGCACCCGATAGAACAAAAGAAAAAAGTTGAAGAGAGGAGAAGCCCTATAGAAAATAGAACAAAGGATGTTATGGGTTAGGGATTAGGAGAGCTCTATGAATAATGGCACACTTAGAGGGATGGGTCTATATTTTTCTTTGTAATATGATAAACATGGTATAGTTATGATGCATGACTTGGCTCTACATAATTATATGAGGATCTGTTATGACCTCAAGGGATGTAATGTGGGTTATTAACTTTGATGGTATGAATATAATGTTTTGTTATAAATAATTTATGTTCTATACTTATGCATTTTATTTATGTATGAATCATTTCCATGTGCTACTTGTTATTTCTCTCACATGCATACAATGAGATGATAACTCCTCCTAAGTTCATTAGAATGTGGTTTAGATATTTTTTGTTGTACATTTGATTATCTATTCTAAGATGGTGAATTATAACAAAAATCACATAAAGGAGAGACTAGGCACCTGCGCGTGTCTCAGGTGAGCATCCAACACCCACCGGGTGATAAGCTACAACGCATGGGATTTTCTTGCTCTGTGAAGGGTACAAAAATGAATACAAAAGCTAAGTGAACATAGGCTCTAAAAATGATAGTAGAGACTTAGAAATATGATTAAGTGACAGAATAAGTCACTGAAAATGTCTGTTTTTGAATTGAAATATGTTTTGAGAGAAATAACCAAAATAATAAGGAACTAACACTAGTCAAGATATCAATTCTAGTATGAAGACGTAACCAATGGAGGTCATTAGATAGATATCAGCTATCGTGAATGAATGAAAAATTAAAATTTGGAGATGAAAAAGTATGACATGGATAAATTTGAACTCTATAGGTGACAACAAAACACAGAAAATGTGATAAAGTGACAGAATAAGTCACAGAAAGTACATGTATGTAGATTTGAACACTGTGTTTAGAGAAATAACAAAAATAGCAAGATATCGACAACAATCATTAAACCAATGTCGGTATGAAGATGTAATCGATGGTGTTTGCTATGCGATAATGATTACTATGAAATCTAGGAAGGGATGAAAAAATGAATATTTGGTAATTAAGTTAAATGAAAATACCAACCCAACAACCGAGTATGGTCATGATGAGTACTAACATGTCTATAATAAAGTGGAATACACTAGTTTTGATGGTGGGGTGTGAAGGATAAGAAAAATAAGATGAAATGACCTCACACCTTAAAACACAATCAATCAAAAGTTAAAAAACATGCAATCCTATGTTTTAGATTTTATGTTGTGTGGCTTATTCCATTTGGACCTAATTGTAAGTAGAATGGATTTTTGGTCAACAAGGGTACCCTAGAAGGAATTGACTTTCTATAGATGGTTTCAGGTACATTTTGGCTTGGTGTCCCAATATAAACTTCATAGTACGTGGGCCCTACTCGATAATAAGGCTATTCAAAAAATAGTTGGATCCACTACTAATATGATTATTAGTTGTTAACGGTAATTGCCAGGAGGGAAGATGTTTAAGAAGTGTGTAATTTGTTCAAGTGATTCAGTTTGGGGTGTGTGTGAAATAAGTGAGTTACGCTTAATTCGTGCCAACCATCAACTGGTCATGACCTCCAGTATATAGGTTACAAATAAATTTAAATGAGCTAAATGCAACATACACAAGGATGAAATGCACCAATTTTAAACCCAAATCAACAATTATATTCGATGTAGCAAATGATGAATAGGTCAAGAGGATGCTCTTTCACTACTATGCAAATGTAATAAGGAAGAAATGATTTGTTTTAAGCACCAAATGATAAGCGTATTTTAGACAATTAGAAGAAGAGAATGTTAGTGAACTCTTTTGAAATTAAATAGACACACAAAGATTCCCTAAGAATGAACAATTCAAAAAAACCAAATGAGTCTCATTTGAGCCTAACAAAAATTTTCACCTCAAAAAGTTATGTTATAAAAAAAATAAGTGGGTAATGGATGTAGGAGAAATACCCTGTGTTATATAAATGGTAGAAGGCATTGCGCGCATTGTAGACTTTTGATCCAAGATGATTGTGTGAGATTAGCTTTGGCTAGGAGGAATGACTTGTATAAGAAATGCAACAAGACCACTAAATGTTATTAAATAGAAAGGGTCAGTTGAATACCCAAAGAATACTAGATCCAAGAAGCGTGGTGTTTCCTAGAAAGGTTGGCAATCCATTGTTTAGTAATAAATAAATGTAAAGATGAAACTGAAATGCATAGGTCCTATTGCAATGTAATGATTTAGACTTCTCATACACATAATAAAATAGATTCTATGCTAGATATCATATATAGCTTTAAATATAATTAGAACTAAGGTTTGTATAGACCGAGTAGGTCCATTAGAGGTCTCGTCGGGATCTAATGTTGGATTGGTTGAGGTATGGGTATATTTTAGGTGAATAGGAGGCTCTTTGGTCTAAAAATGTTGTTAGTCACAGACCAAGATTGGTCGGGTGAACGATATCAAAAATGTAAAAGGACCGACGTCGATGGGTTGACTATTGTCGGTAGGGGAAATAGGTGGGAAACCTGTTAAAATTAGGTTTTGGGACCTCTTTGTGATTGTATAGAGAATGAGGGTAGTGTTGATAATTTCGTGATATTGTTAAGAAGACTCAAGTATGCTAAAAAGGATGTCGTAGATGGTGTAAAGGCTTGAGATGGTTGAATAGTGAGTTGGTAGGAAGAAGGTGATATACGGGTAATGGAAGGAATGAAATATAGAAAGAAATAAGAGATCTCCACTTGAATAAGTATAAATGATAAAATCAAAATAATTACTTAGTATTTTGTAGATCTTATGAGTGGAGATGGTTAGTGGTTGATCGAAGAAGAGATTCCTAGGTCCAGTGCTACGATAATGATGATTGTGTGCTCATGTGAAGATTCTAGTGCTCTAGAAGGAGAATGTGATGCCAAAGTTAAAACAACCCACTTGAGACAAGAGAAACAACCTAGGGTTAGAAAATTATGGATTTTTTTTTTATTAGAAGTATCCACAACTAAGTTGCAAGACAAAATTTGACCCTATTAGGTTCTCGAATGAATCTAAATTACTAAAATATATTCTTCCTTCATTAACAATTTTTCAAGTTCACAAGGTTTAAATTTTGTGGTTAGAGGTTTCAGTTAGGTTCAGGGAGTAATTTACCCCCATACCCACTCTTTAACAGTCTCATAGTTTCAAATTGATTTTTATTATACTTGATGCTTCTAAAATTTTCCTAAATCATTCCCATTAGATAGGAAATTTTCTCACCTTTCCGGTGATATAAAGAAGTCCTCCTAACTCCTATAGAAACTCAAGATATGAGTAAGCGGAGTTTAGGGGTCAAATTTTCCCCAAGGGGACACGTGTCAAGAGGAGGGAAAACCCCTTTGGTGGGTTGGCGGGTCGCGGGGCAGCTTTAAAAAAATTTCTCTACATGTGGATGCAATTTCAAAGTTTCTCCCACACCTCCACAAGTCCCTGGTGGACACACATCAAGTCTTAGTTCAAAACGGTAGAGGGTGAGGGAAGGGCGGAGTGGTGGGGCAATTTGGTAAACTTCACCAAAAGGAAGAAAAAGGGTGAAAGGCACGCGCGGGTCCGCGTTCTCATGCGAGAAGAAAATCCTAAGGCAAGGATAGGGTTTTGGGGCGGTGGGGGAAATTGTCCAATATTTTCCTAAGGTGAAAACCAAAAAAACAAAAGGTTCCACCCCCTCTACTATCACCCAAAGTTTTCACGTGGCATCCTGTGATTGGCCATGGGTCGGTGAGGCTAAAAGGAAAATTTTTCCAAAATTTTCAAAAAAGCTAAGGGCAAAAAAACTACCGCACCTCCACCGCTACCTCATGAAGACACGTGGCAGCCTCTGATTAGCTGAGGCCGGTGGAGGAAAAAATGAAATTTTTCTCAAGCCAAAATTTTCAAAAAAAATTCTAAGGCAATTTGACGGGAAATTTTTGGGTTATGGGACCGCCAGGGAAAATTTTCCCAAATTTTCCCGCCAAGGCACAAAAATTTCAAAGTGCCATAACTTGAGCTAGAAAGCTCAATTTTGGGAAAACGAGGACTTTTTGGAAAGCTATCGATGCCCTCTTTTCACATGAGCCAAAAAGTTTACTTTTTGATAAGGTTTAAGGGGTAAATTTTATGAAAAGGTTCTATAGGATTTTAATTAGCAAACTGGTAATTTCTAACTTTCAATTTTGATTAAATTGGGTCTCCTCCTTCACTCAACATGCCAAACAGACATGGAGGATTACTCTAGGAAGGATTTTGAAAGGTTTAGGAAGTTAAATTTGTTCAATTGATTTAAATTTGAATTTTTCCAACAAATGACAAAAAATGGCTGAGGAAGGAATTATGTTCAAATTTGTAATGGATAAATTGTTTCCTTAAGTTTTCTTTGTCAATCTAAGTTCCATGCTAATGTATCATGTTAAATTTTAAGGTTTCCAAATTTATTTAAATGTGCAGGTCTGAACTGTGCATTTTTATTAAGTTTGATTGTCAATTTTGAATATTTACAAGAGATCAATTTCTTTTAAATTTGTATAACAAATCTTATCATTCAAGTTTGGAATTTCATTTCTAAACTAATCAAATGCATTCATTTTTACAAAAACCACTATGAATCTAATAAATTACTAACTTTCATTTTTTTACACAACTAAAAAGAAATACAAAATACAACATTGTTTCCATGTACATTTCTTCCTTCCAAACAGAGATCTAACTATCTCTTTTTCCATACAATGAAACATTGCATTTAATTCAACAATGCATATAAGAGAAGGTATTTCAATTCTTTATTAATTCCAATCATATACTTTACATATTTCAATGTTGGGAAAACAATAACAACATTCAATTTATCTCTTTCCAATGTATACGAGAGCGAAATGCAAATTCCTTTCTCAAAACAAATATACATTCTTATAATCAAATACAACATCATTTCTCTATAACATAACTGTTACAATTTCATCCACATCATGTGGGAAAGGATTACAAATGAATGTGTTTTCACAAGGGACTGTCAAACTACATTTTTCCTTGCTTCAGGATAGCAACATGCACATTTTCTCTTCTCCAAGTTGATCACAACAAAAGAGGGGGAAAGGAAACACTCTCCACCCAACCAAGACATCCAATGAAAGGAGAATCCTTCCTTCATCATTGGCCCCCGAGCCCCAACCAAAATACAATAAAGGTGTAATTCAACCATGGAAACAACTAGCTTCCATAACATAACATTATTTCACATACACATTTCTTTTGAAAAAAACACAATTCAACACAAAAATAGCAGTTCTGTGCATTTAAAATCATTTCAAAATAGAACTCAAGCTTAATCATGCAAGCCAAAGGAGCAAGGTCTATGGGGGAAGCTACTCATGCCTCCCAATTGGAATTTATGCATCCACCAATAACAAACCACCAAAATAATTCATCACACTCATTTCCTTATGCCCCCACAAATCCCTCCTTATGCACCCCACATATTTTCTTATTCCCCCACAAAGTAAGAAATGCATTCCATGGTGGATCCCAAACCTAAACTCCCTCCACAAAATTTTGATGCCAATGGCATTCCTTATGCCCCCCACATGGATTCCCCATAGCCTTCTCCTACACCACCCCTATGACAGTCTATCCAACCAGCCAACAAATTAAAAAAAGCACGCACTATCCACACAACACAACAAGAAAATGACAACATATAAAAAGAGAGTTAAATTCATACCTCTCCATAGTTATTGTTGTCTCCAAACCACAAGCTTCAAATTCCAAAACATAGTCCAAAACAACAATCTCCAAGCATGTAAAGCTTTCTCTAACTTCCTCCAAAAATAAGAGCTCCACACAAGAAAAAAATGCGCCCCAAGGAAGTTGTAAAATGATTCAACAACCCAAAACCAAGGCAAGAGTTTGAATTATATAGAAGAGGGAGAGAAGAGGATGATGTGGATCCATGTAGTATGCCACATCACACATCCTCCAATCTCAATACCAAAGATAAAGTCCAATCTTCCAAGCACAATATAAAGAGGTGGGTGAAAAATATGACAAGTTACTTGCACACAGTCTAAAAGCCCACACCTCAAGGGACAACAAATTAATAAGAAGTAAGAAATTGTAACCCAAAACAAGTAACATGCTTGATAAAATTCATTATAAAAGTCACAAATCACATCTCCATCCATAAGTATGGTTGGTAGATTAAGTTTAGAGGCATAGGACAAGTTTTACTTGTCCCACAAGCCTTCAAAAATAGCCCCCAAGAAAAAAATTGAATTTCCATGGAGGTGGAGCATTTCTTACTTTAAAATTTAACTTACACAAGCTCTTACACAACTTACATATCTCTTTCAAATTAAACGCAAACAACCAACAACTCTTATAATTACTTTCCCACATCCCAATTTAATTTATTTAAATTTTAATCATATGATTCTCACATTAATTCTATCACAATTTAATTAATTAAAATAGGGAACACATTACTAATAAAATACATACAACAATAATAAAAATTAACCACATCAATAAAATATATGATACCCATGGTCACCTGTAAAGGTAATCCCCCACAGGAATCCCTAACAAAATACAACACACAATACAATAAAACGAGTTACCATGGTGACCTTGTCGAATTCACCTAGAATTCCATTATGGTTGGTCTCTGATCCCCTAATGCTTTGTTGTGATATTTTTAACTTGAAAAATGTAAATACCTTCTTTGGCCTCATGGACATATTAGAACATCCAACATGATATAAATGAAATCACAAAACCAACTATATAAATGAATCACAACAACATCAAAGTAACAACTACATCATTTGCATTTTTAATTAACAACTATATCATCATCAAATAATATCCATTTTCTAGATCAACTCATAATATCCAAATCACATGTCCGAACCACATCCATATCAAATAATATATCATCATACACATATGAGGTGTCTCTAATAATCATCGGGAATCATAATCAAATCAAGATCAACAATAATCCATGATCAATGTCTAATAGCATGCTAAAGAAAAACATAATAATGTCTATAATGTAATCATAGTATCAAAATTAGTATCCAAAAGGTGTCAAATAAAATTGGGAACTACATTTCCCTCCCCTTAAACTTGAATTCCTCACGGAAGTCACTACAAAAATGTGGAAAGGCCGAACTCGTAATGAAGTAGCATCCTCCCGAGTGTAGCTGCAGGTCTCATCATATATGTCCCACTACACCTAAACCTGATCAACCTCTCTACCAAAAAGGCCCAATGTCCTATGATCTAAGATGAAAATAGGCTCCACCACACCTGCCCTTGATCTTGCACTCTGCAATGATGTCCAATCTAGCACATGAGAAGGATCTCGTAATATATCTCCTAAGAACCAAACATGAAAAACATCATGTATGCAAGACAAGCTGGGTGGTAATGCTAGATAGTAGCCTAAAGGTCCGATACACTCAAAGATCTCAAAGGTCCCATGAATATAGGAGCTAACTTAGAACCTTTTCCATAACGGATAGGGCTCTTGTGTGGCACGACACAAATAAACACCTTTATGCCCACATCAAAACTATGGTCGATCCTATGTTGATCCGCATACTTCTTCTCCGCCTATATTGATCCTCCCGTAATCTCTGTATGATCAACACTACCTGCTACTCCATGTCATGTAGAAGAGCTGGTCTAAGGGATACTCTATGCTCTATCTTGTCCAAGCTAAGAGGTGTCATGCACTCTCTACCATAAAAATCCCGACAAGGAGCCATGCCTATAGAACTCTGGAAACTATTATTCTAGACAAACTCCACTAAGTATAGGTACTCCTCCCAATTAGACTACTAATCCATCACATACATCCTGAGCATGTACTCTAAAATATGATTCACCTACTCGGTCTGTCCATCTGTCTCAGGGTGATATGTGTTGAAGTTGATCCTCATCCCAAGGACATACTGCATGGTAGTCCAGAAATGTGAAGTGTATAAAGGATCGCGGTCACAAATGATCTTCAATGGAATGTTGTGCAACATGAAAATCTCATCCAAATATACTCATGTCACTTCTTTAACTATATAAGTGGTCTTCACCAAAAAAAAGTGAGTCACTTCTATCAATTTATCAACTGTGACCATGATGGCATCGTGGTGATATCTCAACATTGGTAACCCAACAATGAAATCCATGGAAATGGTGTCCCACTTCCATTCTAGTATAGCATGAGGATAAATAAGGCATGCTAGATGTTGATGCTTGGCCTTAACTCTCTGGCACTCCAAACATCGTGAAATGAATTGAGCCACATCTTGATGAAGTCCTCTCCAATGGTACAACTATCTCAAGGTGGCGTGCATCTTCTTCACCCCAGGATGGGCTGAATAGGGTGCATTATGTGCCTCTATCAAGATGTCCTACCTTAACCATACATCTCTGGGAACATATATCGGCCTCTGTTCCTAAGAAGGCCATCTTCCTCTAAGTAAAAACCATCAAAATTTCCCTTGAGGGTCTCGTGATTCAATATCTACTCGAACTGAAATGTAGAAGTTGTCGGAGGAAGCTTACGAAGGATCCTACTCCATAAATCTATGCTCACTAAGGTGGCCATAGCCACATGTATCCATCTATTGAGAGCATATACTACCACATTCTCTTTCCCCTTCACATGCTCTATCTCCATGTCATACTCACAAAGCAACTCCATCCAACGCCGCTGACGAGCATTGAGATTGGGCTACGTGAAGAGGTGGAAAAGACTCAAATGATCTGTCTTGAGTGTGAATCTCTGACCAAGAAGAAAATGTCTCCATCTAACCAAAGCATGCATAACTGCCACAAGCTCAAGATCATGGGTAGGATAATTAAGCTCATGATATTTGAGTTTGTGAGACTCAAAAGCCACTACTCTACCCTCCTGCATCAACACACCTCTAAGCCTGCTAAAGAAGCATCTGTGTAAACAAAGAACTCACCCTATGGATCCAAGATACTACAAGAATAGGTGTTGTAGTGAGGCACTCCTTTTGTGTCTTGAAGGCCTGCTCACATATGTCCAACCAAAAAAACTTCTTCCCTTTCCTCCGAAGGGAACCGATAGGGTTCATAATCGAGAGAATTCTGAACAAATATCTGATAGTAACATATTAATCCCATGAATTTGTGCACCTCGGTCAGCAGTGGTGGATCTTGGACAATCCATAATGGCCCTAATCTTGGAATGATCGAATGCAATACCTTCCCTATAAATAATATGACCCAAATATTGCACCTCTTTTTGAAAGAAAGCACAGCTTGTCCATGTTCTCATAAAGTTTCTACTCACGAAGACAAGAAGAACGTGATGAAGGTGCCCCTTGTGCTCCTCATGTGTATGTGAGTATATCAAAATGTCATCTAGGAAGATAAGAATGAAGTGATCTAAGAAGGTCCTGAATACCCCATTCATCAAACTCATGAACACTGCGGGGCATTAGTCAAACTAAAAGGCACCACTTTGTGAACTCCAAGTGCCCATATTTTATGTGGAAGGTAGTCTTATGAATGTCCACCTCCAAGATCCTCAACCGATGGTACCATGACTTGAGATCAATCTTAGAGAAAATTGTGGCTCCCTTCATCGATAAAATAATTCATTAATATGAGGAAGAGGATAACGATTCTTGATCATTACCTTGTTCAACTGGTGGTAATTAATACACAACCGTAAGGATCCATCCTTCTTCTTCACAAATATCACTGGTGCACCACAAGGGGATACACTAGGATGGATAAAACCTTTCTCCAAAAGACCCTCAAGCTACAACTTGAGCTCACAGAGCTCTGGGGTGGTCATATGATAAGGTGCCCATGAGATAGGCTCTACTCCAGGAACTAGATCTATATAAAAATCAATCTCATGTGGGGGTGGTAACCCCAGGTAGCTTCCTAGAAAGACATTAGTAAATTCTCTCAAAATGGGATGATCATCTAGTGATGGTCCACTACACCCATCATCGATCGATCATCACACCGATTGTAACAAAGATACATTTGACAACCCCTTCACACACACCGCTTAAGCTACATAGTGGAAATGGTGCAAATAGAAATGGATCTCCGACCCCCAAGATAACCAACTCAACTCCTAGATCATTTACACAAGATATAGTCTTATGATAACAATCCATCCTAGCCCTATGTGCAAACAACTAGTCCATACCCAAAATGACTCCATACGAGCCCAAAGGAAGGATACAAAGATCTGAGGTAGTGGTGAAAGGTCCCAAATCCACTACACACTCCTTAACTAAGGATTCTATAGAGATCTTTGCTCTAGAAGCCATCTTAACATCCCAACTAAGACCTTGCCTAACTGCCACCAGCCTGCATCACTCTACTAAATATGGTGTAATGAAAGAATCAGAATAACTAGAATAAAAAAATACGAAGTAGGAATACCACCAATGCTATTTGTGGTCTTAATGACTATGCTCGATGCTCTTCCCGGAAGTTCTCAACTGCTACATAAATCTTGTGGCTGTGTCCCATGTCACCAATAATCGACTCTAAAATTTGTGTCTTACCCTTGTTTTTAGGGTTCTATAGGAAATCTCTCCAAAAGTTTCAAGTAACTCCACAACCAAAACATCCTCCTGATCCTCCCCAATGAGTAGCACCTCCAGTAGGTACCCTAGAATCTGTGGGGTGGATCCTGATGATCTAGCTATGGTCTGTTGAGGTCTCGATGGTGAGCTCCTACTAACTAAGTTCTAGGTCCACTATGTGTCCTGATGGGACCCCTAGGAGGAGGCTCCATACTCTAACCTCTCTGTGCATCAGCTCTCTATGGAGGTCTATGATGTAACAATCCCATTTTAAGACTTTAGAAGAAAGGAAATTTTTTTGTATGATTAATGTTCTCTGTTCTAAATACATAATTTAGAACACACATTTCATAACAACCATTCTTATAATAGATAACCATATGCAGCTGTAATGACTCAATGAGCAACCGATCTATTCATTCCATGACTTGGTGAACTACCAATCTATTCATGTGTAACATTGAGTTTTGAGTATTCTCCTGAATACTTCGTATACTTGGTTCTCTTACCCTACTCTGGGTATTGAGTGATCTGTCTAAGGAACCTAACTGAATATTTTCTACCAATATTCATCGGCATCACGATCCTTAGACTAGGTGACATAGGACAATGCAATCAGCAGCTTGCGATACTTTGGCCAAAGATTTCTAACATACTATTTGTATTACTTATTCCTTGATGACATACTCGTCAATCTAGAATATGTCCTTCACCCCACTCCATTGTTATCTAGAATGTATTATACTTGACTTACATCGGTCCCCTTGCCCAAGGTTTAACTCTAGTTCGGAGTTAACAACATAGGTCATGATATGAAGAGGCTCACAAATACTTACGATAAATTGGCATACTGGTTCAACCTAGGTTATCCTTGTGTGCCAAGGTACCCTAAGTCTTAGAGGTCTACTTCATATCTTTACTATGTTACTATCCGAGACCTAGAGGAAACTTGTTCAAGTTCAAAGGTGTGTAGATCCTGACGATTAATGTAGAAGGGTGTTGACATATGTTAACTGTATTATTGTATCCTCAAGAAGATCCTAATATTCTCAAAGGTACAACCCTGTAGTTGACATGTGCCAACATCCTATAGAACAACCTCATTAGGATGTACATACCTCCAAGATTTTACTTATGTTAAGTTAAATTTGTGTTAATAGATAACATATTTTGGCAGCCCATCTAACCCTGAGTCCAACACTCTTTAAGTCCTTTTTTTTTAAAATTTGAATTCAATTAATCTTAAGAACTCAATTAACTTAAGATTGCTTCCAGATTTGTTAGTTTTGGCTTAACAACCCATTATCCAAAGATAGGACAACAACAACTTGAGTTCCTTTCTTTTTAAATGACTTAACCACATAAGGAAGTGTAACAACCTACTAGGCTAAACCTTATCAGACTTATTATAATTAAGTCTTAATGATTAGCAATCATATCTTCCTCTTTATGTATATATTTGTGAGATAGGAAGAGTCTTCCTCCTATAGTTAAATGCTAGAGTATAACACACCCCCTTTCATGTCTTTTATTGATTCAATAGTTTTCATTATAGGATTATTTTACATCACATCAATATAATGAATTGCTTAGATAAGAATATTGCATTCTAATAATTATCTATCTGCATCTTACATAGGGAATTCATCTAAGTTCCTTTTACAATCCTCATCAATATTCACCTCTAATCATATAGATAATAAGTAGAATATCCTCCAGACAAGGTACCATCCTACAGAAAAGGTATAAGAGAATTTACACAACCAATGCCAAGAAAATTCTCAAATTCCAATTCATAGTCAAACTTATACATTTACAAGATTATGCAATTTAGACACACGGCATAACAACATCCTTTCCTCAAAATAATATAACTTTTCTATTCAATATAAGTAAGGCCAATTAGATTTTTTTATAAGAATCAGATTTAAAACAACCAATGCATCATATAAGTTTGTGCCTTCTTTTATCACTTACGATGTCCATCTACAAAAATTACTAGCACGAGTCAGTTCAATGAACTGAGCATGATAAGCACTAAACCTTAAAATGAAATGCACTCAACTAATTGTTTCCATAAAACAACCCTGCTTTAAGGATCAATTAGTATATCATATAATAGGCGTAAGTAATTACAATCAGTAAAGAAGAGCAAAAACATCTTGAAATCACTTCCAAGAGGGAAGAGTGGAATATGTTATATATTATCAATCCTAACATTTTAACATAATATTTATTCCATTGATTTCCTTTAACAACAACAGATCATACTATCACATTGTATTCCAAACCTCATCATAATAGTATACGATACTTAGTTATTTATCTTAAGATAAAAAGGTTTCTTACAACATGATTCAAATTAAGATGATTCATCTAACATTAATTAAGATGTTCATCGCAACAGGATAATATAAAAATACCCAATAAGGAGAGAGAGAATATCACCCAATCAACAGTTTGCATTCCCTTTTCAACAAACTAATCATCATTCACCTTCTTTTGTATTTCAGTCCAAATATAAGTAAGAGAAGGCTAATCAACAATGTTTAACTTTATCCTAAGAACATTCAATCGTAAGTCCTTACAATTAAATTTACTCTAACTAAATATAATAGAAGCATAGCAGCAATGAACCTACTACAACAATCATCTCTTTCACTTTCATTAATAACAGTTCCTTTTTCAATCCAATAACAATTTTAAGAATGTATAAAAGGTTCCAAGGAAGAGATCCAAACACTTTTTAAGAAAGAAGGAGAAACTTATAAACCTATATTAAAAACAAGATCTCCCAATCAAACAAGTGATCCCTTTCATTTAATTCATTAAAACAGTGAAGGTTATACACAACCATAATACACAAAGAGTCATAATAATTCCTTATAAACTCTATATTAATTCAATGAACCCAATCAAGAATTGAAACCCGAGTAAGGAATCATACTCGAATTTTCCTAGGAGTTCACCAAGACAGAATTAATTTCCTACTTCTAAACTTAACACTCCTAAAGTAAAATATTGAATTCCCAACAGAATAGAAATTACTAAAAAAATTCAAGTCAAACCTTCCATGGTTACCAAGCAATTAGACAAAACTATCATTTCCAGTTTCCTCCAAAGTACATGCAACTATCCTTTTAACATGCAACTGAGAATGGTAACTACTAAACTAATTACAGTCAAATTGCAATGTTTACCAAACAATTAGCAAACTATCATTTCCAGTTTCCTCCAAACACATGCAACTATCCCAAACATGCATCTGTCTCATTTCGAGTTCAGAGTTTACAAAAGTTCAATAAAAAATAGACTGAATTTAAACGAAAAAAGCTAGCGAGGATTTACAACAAAAACCTTTATGCCCGAGTCTTGAAATACAACTTGAGCACCTAGTTGAGCATGTGCTCTTACCAAATCAAATCATTCAACCATTTATATCCAGTTCGGGTAATCACAACCCTTTAATTATTTACAATACATATAAAGAAAACCATTAGCTTCTTAACCGGATGACACCTTGCCCGATATCATTTCAATCATTATAAAACAAATTCATTAAATTTCCTTGCAACATATTTCCCCCATGAATCAAAAAAATCTTCCACATCATAGAACAAGATCAAAATTTGTAAGTAAACCTTAAAGCTAACTTAGTCAAGATAGTTTACATAATCACCTTTCAGTCCTTGGTTATTAACAGGGACGATTTGAAAGATTAAATTCGAGTTCAAGACCATACTCCCATAAATATCAAAACCATTTCCATTAAAGGAAACTCTCTATAAACCTTTATAGGGTCACAATAAAACATTTAACTCCAACCAAATACGGGTTTACTACAAGACCTAATTTCCTTGTTTATATCACACGCCTTCCAAACTTCACTCATAGTTTTATCAATTTGGATGAATAAGAATAACCCATCTTCAACACAACGTGGTTCTTACCACTATGAAATGAGTCACAAAAATCATAAGATCTGGGCACTAAATCCACGTAGAACCCAGATAAATGATAAGTTTCAACAAAGAACACCGTTGCAGATGAGATTCCTCAAACAATAACACGGTTCTATCCAGATTAAAATCATAAATAATCTATTTCTATAGATACAAGAAGAACCTAAGGTTCTCCAAGAAAACACACAGAAGTAACAATAGTTTAAATTTAAACAAACAAAAATAAACCAATACCTATGATTACAAGATCCCATTATGCCAAACAACTTACAGAGTTCCCTTTTTGCTTAAATTTTCATATGCTAACACTAACACAATGAATTTCCCAATCAAGATTATTCCTGCGATGGATTTCAAGCCAAGAAGAGCAAGATTCAATAACCTAATAACAAATAGCCGAAAACATGTAATGTACTAAACTAATAGAATAGAGTTGTTTCTATGAAATCATTTAGAAGAGAGAAAAATATTTTAACAGTTAGAGCCTATCATGCCTAATAGTGTCTCGGTCGAATCAAAGAAGACATCCAGCCGAGCTCACCACTTTTCCTCTTTTCCACAAAAGATCAAACAACCAGATACTTCTTCCACAATTCCTCTTATAAATTCTATGAAATGAAAATAGATTAGAAACATCAATAATAGTCATGAAGTGCAGTTTAATCAACTGGTTTGAAAAACCAGAGTTCATGTAGAGTGAAAATCAGAGAACATGCAAAATGAAACAACCCATGCAAAATCCATTGGCATGCCTACCATGGTGGTTTGGGATCAAAAACCAAACTCAATTAATTTCATTAATCCCAAATCTCCCGCTCAATCCTCCTTGCCACCGCCTACCAAGTTTGGCGATTGTCAAGTCAAATTTAACAAAAAATTCAAATTTTAGTGATACTGCCACCTAGGCCTTCACCAACCCAACTAGATCCTACCAAATTTGGTAGTACCATAAGTCCTTTCATCCTTATCAACAACATTAATGCATTAGGAACTGTTGCCCAATACTTGTGACCCCTTAGGTTCCCCTTCATGCCAATAACTTAGGATAGATTAATGGCTTAGGTTAGATCTTAGGTAGATTAAATTTTATACCTTAGGATATAACACTAACCACTAACCTATAACATAGGTAAGTAATCAAAATACAATACCTTTAGGAACTAGGTTAGATCACCAAACAACCCTGTAGTATTAGGTTCTAGTTTTATTACCTAACAACCCTTCCAACTCCTTAGTACCAAGTTTAGGTTAGAGTCAGAATTATATCAAGTAACATAGCTTAGGTAGGAAATACTTTCACCTAGCTTAGGATTACGGTTCTCTCCAATGCCATGAATAGGTTGAAATCCTAATTACACC
The DNA here is from genome assembly GCA_018340775.1 of Taxus wallichiana var. yunnanensis. Taxonomy (NCBI): domain Eukaryota; kingdom Viridiplantae; phylum Streptophyta; class Pinopsida; order Cupressales; family Taxaceae; genus Taxus; species Taxus wallichiana. The sequence continues at coordinate 237,246,706 of CM031242.1, forward strand.
AGTAATGACCTGCCAGGGTTGATTTCCAAAGATCCAACGAAACTTTCCACTGAATGGAAATATTTTCACACAAAAAGAGAATTAAAGAACTTACGTCTACTAAGTTCAGTCCATATGCTCTTAATTCATGGAATGCCAATTCATCAGTTGTTCCTTCTGAATAGATTTAAAACATTCCTTGGATCACTGAAATTGATCCAAGGATGAGTCATATAAACAGATAAGTTTACGATTTTCCCTAAATTAGAATGCACTCATCTAGGAGAAGTGAAAAATGAATTCAAGGAACATTCTAGTTCAATAAAAATATCTTAAGAGTAGAAAAGACTTAACCAAATCAAATTATAATTTCCCCACAATCAAAAGAACATATCCTCATAAGAAAAATCATATGTCAACACTTGAAATGCAAAAGAGAAAATATCAACTTTAAAGGGTGTTACATATGAGGTGGGCGAACTACTACTAATGTGGCCTAAAAGATGACCGTGATGTACACTGCCCACCGCAAGGAAGGGGTGCTGACCCCTCGATCTATCTTACTAAATATGATGTATGTAGCTCCGACTCGAGTCTCTAGCTTTGATGGGTCTTTCCCCAAGTCTCCTCTATAATATAGGCCTTCTCGACAGCCTCTGCTAATGTCTGGGGTAGTAGATCTAAACCAAACCTCTAATATCTAAATTCAATCCCTATATGAACCTATGAATCTGCACCTGCTCATCCTACATATACTCTACATACTGGAGTATATCTAGAAATCTACTCTCATACTTTGCTATAGAAAGAGAAGCCTGTCGAGGTCATGGAACTCGTCAATCCTCTACTAGATGAACCTCCGTGACAAATATCTACTCCTAAATCTCTCCTCAAATAGCTCCCAGGTCACTATCTTTGAATCTACATGGAGCTTCTACTCCTCTATCCTCCACCATACTCCTGCTCCATCCCTTAGTAGATGGATCACAACATGAGCTTTCGTGTTGCTAGAACAAGGAAAATCTTGAAGCAACCACTCAAGCTCACTAACCAGGCCTTTACCTAAAAATTTTTGGCGAGAGGTGTTGTAGAAAAGATAAGGGCAAAAGAATTTTTTGGGTTGTGGGCCCATCGAGCAAAATTTTCCATAATTTTCCCGCCAAGGCACAAAAATTTCAAAGTGCCATAACTTTAGTTAGAAATCTCATTTTGGGAAAACAAGGACTTTCTAGAAATATCTCAATGCCCTCTTTGCATAGAAACCATAAATTTTACTCTTTGGTAGGGTTTAAGGGTTTAATTTTGTAAAAAGTATATGTAGGCTTTTAATTAGAAAACTCGTAATTTCTAGATTTCAATTTTGATTAAATTGGGTCTCCTCCTTCACTCAACATGCCAAAAAGACATGGAGGATTACTCTAGGAAGGATTTTGAAAGGTTTAGGAAGTTAAATTTGTTCAATTGATTTAAATTTGAATTTTTCCAACAAATGACAGAAAACGGATGAGGAAGGAATTGTGTTCAAATTTGCAATGGTTAAATTGTTTCCTTAAGTTTTCTTTGTCAATATGAGTTCCATGCTAATGTATCATGTTAAATTTTAAGGTTTCCAAATTGATTTAAGTGTGTAGGTCCAAATTGTGCATTTTTATTAAGTTTGATTGTCAGTTTTGAATATTTACAAGTGATCAATTTATTTTAAATTTGTATAACAAATCTTATCATTCAAGTTTGGAATTTCATTTCTAAACTAATCAAATGCATTTTTTTACAACAAACCATTACAATCGAAGCAATTACTAATTTTTTAAAAAAATAATTCTAAAAAAATACAAAATACAACATTGTTTCCACATACATTTCTTCCTTCCAAACAGAGATCTAACTATCTCTTTTTCCATAAAATGAAACATTGCATTTAATTCAACAATACATATAAAAGAAGGTCTTTCAATTCTTTATTAATTCCAATCATATGCTTTAGATATTTCAACGTTGGAAAAATAATAACAACATTCAATTTATCTCTTTCCATGTACGAGTAGAATGCAAATGCCTTTCTCGATTCAAATATACATTCTTATAATCAATTCCAACATCATTTCTCCATAACATAACTATTACCAATTCATCCACATCATGTGGGAAAGGATTACAAATGAATGTGTTTTCACAAGGGACTTTGTCAAACCGTACTTTTCCTTGCTCCAGGATAGCAACATGCACATTTTCTCTTCTCCAAGTTGATCACAACAAAAGAGGGGAAAGGAAACACTCTCCACCAAACCAAGACATCCAATGAAAGGAGAATCCTTCCTTCATTGTTGGCCCCCGAGCCCCAAAAAAATACAATAAAAGGTGTAATTAAACCATGGCAACAATTGGCTTTCACAACACAACATTCTTTCACATACACATTTAAAAAAAAACATAATTCAACACAAAAATAGCAGTTCACAACTACATTTAAAATCATTTCGAACAAAACTCAAGCCTTATCATGCAAGCCAAAGGAGCAAGGTCTATGGGGAAGCTACTTATGCCTCCTAATTGTAATTTGGGCATCCAATAATAACAAACCGCAAAATAATTCATCACACTCATTTCCTTATGCCCCCACAAATCCCTCCTTATACCCCCACAGATTTCCTTAGGCCCCCAAAAAGTAAGAAATGCAAGCTATTGATTTTCCATGGTGGATCCCAAACCCAAACTCCCTCCACAAAATTATGATTCCTATGGCATTCCTTATTGCCCCCACCCCACCTGGATTCCCCATAGCCTTCTCTTACACCATCCCTATGGCAAGTATATCCAACCACCAACAAATAAAACAAATGCATTATCCACACAACACAATAATAAAATGACAACATATAAAAAGAGATTTAAATTACTACCTCTCCATGGTTACCTTTTTCTCCAAACAAAACCTTAAAATTCCAAAACACAGTCCAAAAAAGCTAACTCCAAGCATGCAAAGATTTCTCCAACTTCCTCTAAAAACAAGAGCTCCACACAAGAAAAATGCGCCCCCAAGGAAGTTGCAAAATGATTCAACAACCCAAAAACAAGGAAAGAGTTTGAATTATATAGAAGAGGGAGAGAAGAGGATGATGTGGATCCATGTTGGATGCCAAATCACACATCCTCCAATCTCAACACCAAATATAAAGTCCAATCTCCCAAGCACAATAACGAGGTGGGTGAAAAATATAACAAGTTACTTGCACACTCTAAAAATCCCTCACCTCAAGGGACAAAAAAAAATAATAAGAAGTAATAAATTGCAACCCAAAATAAGCAACATACTTAATAAAATTCATTATAAAAGTTACAAATCACATCTCCATCCATAAGTATGGTTGGTAGATTAAATTTAGAGATATGAGACACATTTTACTTGTCCCACAAGCCTCCAAAAATAGCCCCCAAGGACACATTCGAGTCTCCATTGAGGTGGAGTATTTCTACTCCAAAATATGACTGACACAAGCTCTTACACAACTTACACATCCCTTACAAATTAAATGCAAAAAAACCAACAACTCTTATAATTACTTTCCCACATCCCATCTTATTTTATTTAAATTTTAATTATATGATTCTCACATTAATTCTATCACAATTTAATTAATTAAAAGAAGGGAACACATTACTAATAAAATACATACAACAATAATAAAAATTAACCACATCAATAAAATACATGATACCCATGGTCACATGTAAAGGTAATCCCCCATGGGAATCCCTAACAAAATACAACACACAACACAATAAAATGAGTTGCCATGGTGACCTTGTCGAATTCACCTAGAATTCCATTATGGTTGGTCTCCGATCCCCCGATGCTTTGTTGTGATATTTTTAACCTGAAAAATGCAAATACCTCCTTTGGCCTTGTGGCCATATCAGAACATCCAACATGATATAAATGAAATAACAAAACCAACTATATAAATGAATCACAACAACATCGAAGTAACAACTACATCATTTACATTTTTAATCAACAACTATATCATCATCAAATAATATCCATTTTCTAGATCAACTCATAATATCTAAATCACATGTCTTAACCACATCCATATCAAATAATATATCATCACCCACATATAAGGCGTCTCTAATAATCATCGGGTGTCATAATCAAATCAAGATCAACAATAATCCATGGTCAATGTCTAATAGCATGCTAAATCAAAACATAATAATGTCTATAATGTAATCACAAAGTATCAAAATAAGTATCCAAAAGGTGTTAAAGGAAAGTGGGCACTCTGAAAAGAACATATTTATTTTCTTGAATTGTGGTTATGTGTTCATCATTGGGATACGGGAGGGCTTTAAGATTAAATATTGAATGAAAAAGGGCTCCAATAACTGAAAAATTACCAACTCATATAAAAATTTATTAAAATGCATCAGTTAGGGTGAATTAGTCCCTTTTAAAAGAAATAGGAAGATCTTCCCATATTTTGCATTTTTGTAAGTTGTGCCCCTTTAGCAAAGTGGAGTTATCATTAGAAAAGGTAGGGATGTCATAGAAGAATTCCAACTAAATTTGAGAAGAAGTCTTAGTTAGTTAGGTCAAGTCATGACTAAACATTGGAAGTGATGACTTGGTCACTGTGAGTTAAATGCCCGTAGAATGGGTCCAAGGTGAGGTGTCCTGATAAGGTGGATGTGTGAGGACTAAATTAACTTAATTAAAATAATTAAATTAATTAATAACGTGATGATGAATATTAATTCAATTGTAAGTGATTAAATTAATACCAAGGTGTGGAAGGGGACTATGTCTATGTGCATGCATTATGTTGATTAATTAAAAAGAATCGAGGGAGTGTGACCCATATTTGGTGTCTAAATTTACCCCTTTTGTCATGTAGATTTTATCGATAAATGATCTTTGAGAAAAAAGGAGGTCGTTACTTCGGGTATGAGTGAAGGTTAGGTTTCCCCAAGTATGGGTGGAGGTGATCCCCCTAAAACTAGGAACTAATAAAATTGTAGGTTGAGTCGGTCGGTGGTTTGAAAAAATTATAAGTTATGAAAAGTGAAGCACATTTCGGTATAAATGTGATGAGATTGGTTGTGGGTAATAGGAAAGGTCATTCAAACACATGCACACATATATAATGTGATAAGACTCTAGGAAGAACACAAACTCTACTTTGTAAAAGGTCGAAAGGTTTATCCAAACAAGGTTGATGTGATTAAGGTAATCCATGTATAAGATATAGTCCCAAAAAAACTAGGCTAGGTGTAGGAATGTGTATTAGGTGACTTTCAAAACATCAAAGGTATATTCGGGATAAATGACATGGCATTAGGAAAGGCAAGGTCATTAGGCTAAACAATTTCAATAACATCATCGCAAGGTATAACGAGTAAGAAAAATTGAGTGCCAAAATGAGTAGGGCTAGTTTGGGTGTGTAGGTAAGGCCAAGGTAGAGGAAAAATCATGCCCCAACTGATAGTGTGATTAGGTGTTAGGTAATAATGAAATTACTTGTGGTGATAAGGCTAGGGTTAGGATGTGGTTATAAGAAAATCGTTATGGGTATTAAAATGGAAGGTAAAATAGGTATAGGCTAGTTATAAGGAGGATAGATGATGTAAGTGTGATGGATGGTTATAGACAACTTTGGTGGACAGCCTAGCTACAAGTGTTACTACTATGGCCAATTCATCCAAAATTTTCTAGTGTGTTAGTTCATAGGGATGCACTATATGGGAAGGTGACTACTTTATGGGTACAATTGACACGGAACAAGCACAAACAACCACATTAGCAATACAAGTGACAAATTTACAAGGGTAACTAGCCCATGTAAAGGATTAGGCTCCTACATAGGCACCTTTACGGGATCCCATAGGGGATGGAGGGAAAGTAGAATCTCTATAGGCATAGATTGCTACACAAGAATTAGCACAACCACTTGCCCAAGCACCGAGATAGGGTCTCTTTATATAGGCACGGTTACGAGACAAGGTCCCTTGATACGAGCAAGAGGTCGGAGGCTACACGTATAGGGACATGGGCCACTTTTATTAGGACAAGCTTCATAGGTTAGAGTCCATGTGATGGCACCTCCGAGACAATATCCATTTAGAGGTTTAGTGATGCCCTAAAAGAGGATAAATATTATACGGATAATATGGAAGATAGAGGTATTGAGGTTATATCATACACCGAGCATAAGGTCTAGCTACTAGCTAGTAAGAGAACTAGTACACGCACCCACAATATGAGTACCATGGGTAACCATCAAATTCATAGACATGGTGAGAGTGATCGGGGTTTAGGGTTTAGGGATCGGGGTTTAAGGTTTATAGTTTAGGGTTTTGGGCTAAGGGTTTAGGGTTTAGGATTTAGGGGTTTACGATTTATGGTTTAGGGTTTAAGGTTTAAGATTTAAGGTTTAGGGTTTAGTTTTAGGTCTCACGATTTAAGGTTTAGGGTTTAGGGTTTAGGGCTCAAGGTTTAGGGTTTACGTTTTATGGTTTAGGGTATAAGGTTTAGGGTTTAAGGCTTAGGGTTTAGTTTTTAGGGTTTAAAGCTATTTTTAGGGTTTACGGCTCAAGGTTTAGGGTTTATGGATAAGGTTTTACGGTTCATGGATCATGGTATAGGGTTTAGGATTTACATCTTGGATTTTTAGGTTTTAGGTTTTAGGTTTTTCTTTAATCATAACAGTTTAGGGTTTTTGTTTAGGGGTTTTATAGTTTAGAGTTTTAGGTTTTGGGTTTTGGGTTTTAGGTTTTAGGTTTAGGTTTTAGAGCTCATAGTTTAGGGTTTAGGGTTTATGTTTTAGTGCAAGGTGTTTAACATTTCAGGGTTTATCGCTCGGGGTTTAGGGTTTAGTATTTTGGATTTAGAACTCGGGATTTAGGGTTTAGCGTTTAGGTTTTAGGGTTTAGGGATCCAGTATAGGGTTTATGGTTTAAGGATCACTGTTTAGGGTTTATGGCTCAAGGTTTAGGATTTAAGGTTTAGGTGTTTAGGGTTTAGGGCTTTAGGTTTAGGTTTAGGGATTGAGGTTTTACGGTTTAGGGTTTAGGGTTTAGAGTTTAGGGTTTAGGTTTAGGGTTTAGTGTTGAAGGTTTATCATTTTAGGTTTATGGCTCAAGGTTTAGGGTTTTTAGAGTTTAGGGTTTAGGGTTTTAGGCTTTTGGGTTTAGGGTTTAAGGCTTATGGTTTAGAGTTTAGGGTTTAGGGTTTATGGTTTAGGAATTTTAGTTTATGGTTTAGGGTTTAGGGTTTAGGACTAGGGTTTAGCATTTAGGGTTTAGGGATCGGGGTTTAGGGTTTAGGGATTAGGGTTTAAGGTTTAGGGTATATGTTTTAGGGTTTAGTTTATTAGGGTTTTAAGGTTTAGGGTTTAAGGCTCATGATTTATGGAT